>CM040910.1:28648273-29070773 GCA_023029165.1 Gobiocypris rarus
GTCAACTTCACTTTGGATAGACACACTCAGCACTTTAGGACCAAGGGCGATGGAGACTCTCTAGAGGTCGACTATGAGGTAGGTCTCTGGGACCCCCTATTTTCCTCTTTTTGAAAATGACATGCCTTTGAGGTGGCAAATTCTACACCTGTGCAATTTGTCTGCTGTAGTCACATTTGTACGCAAGTATAAAAACGTGCAATTATTTTTTTTCATTTATTTTAAATGGCCTGTCATACTAAGCTCATTTGATTTAGTTGATTTTTATATATTTATAATGATAGATAACAGGGTCTCATTTGAATAAACAATAAAATTATATGTAAATGATACATAAAATAAATAATATTGGTAACACTTTACCATAACGTTCCATTAGTTAACATTAGTTAACTACATTAGTTAACATGAACTAATAATGAACTGCACTTATAAAGCATTTATTTATCTTTGTTCATTTTAATTTCAACATTTACTAACGCGTTATTAAAATCTTTTTAGCATTAGTTAATGCACCGTGAACTAACATGAACAAACCATGAACAGCTGTATTCATATTAACTAACGTTAATAAAGATTATGGTTAGTTCATATTAACTAATGCATTAACAAATGTTAACTAATACAACCTTATTGTAAAGTGTTACCAAAATATTATATACATGATCCTCCAGAAATAATTCTGATATGCTGATTTAGTGCTCACACTAACAATAACATAAGATTGAAATAATAATACACTAATGATAGTGTATATCAAACACACTGATATCATTTTTGGTAACACTTTAGTATAGGGAACACTATTCACTATTAACTACGACTTTTGCCTCAATGAACTCTTACTGCTTATTAATAG
Organism: Gobiocypris rarus; assembly: GCA_023029165.1. Classification (NCBI taxonomy): domain Eukaryota; kingdom Metazoa; phylum Chordata; class Actinopteri; order Cypriniformes; family Gobionidae; genus Gobiocypris; species Gobiocypris rarus. Next base: position 28,649,133 of record CM040910.1, read on the forward strand.
TTAGTAAGGTAGTTTTTGTAGCATTTAAATTTAGGTATTGGGTGTGATTGAGGGATGTAGAATAAGGTCATGAAGAATAAGGCATTAATATGTGCTTTATAAGTACTAATAAACAGCCAATATCCTAGAAATATGCATGCTAATAAGCAACAAGTTAATAGTTAATAACTGAACGCTAAAATAAAGTGTTTCCATTTTTTTTAAATGAAGTAATTCCCATTGTCCAAGTATAATTAAATAATTTACTGAAGAAACAATTGTATACATAAAATAATTACATATTTTTAAGTAATTGAATTATGATATGCGTTTTGAAGATTAGGGTCCAACTCTCACTATTGACTAATTATTAACTACAGCTTTTGCCTCAATTAACTCTTAACAATTAGTAAGCTAGTTGTTAAGTTTTGGAATTGGTTAGGATTAAGGGATATAGAATAAGGCATTAATATGTGCTTTATAAATACTAATAAACAGCCAATATCCTAGTCATATGCATTGCAAAACTAGTTAATAGTGAGAATTGGAGCCTAAAGTAATGTGTTACTATAAGATCCAACCAACAGATGCAAATCAGGTGTTTGAGGTAATGTATTTGTGTTGTCTTCACCACACAGATTTGACTTTCAGGGGGGGCTAAGAAAAAGATTTTTTAATAGCCATAAGAAAATACACTATTGATCATCGAATGAAAAATTTAGTTGTGTGATTCACACTGTGTGTGATGTAGTATCTGCCTCCCTCGTATGACTGTTTCCCCAGGCCTTCATTGGCGGTCCCAGAGCCAGACTTACAATAGTCAAAGGCTAACTGGAGCGCAGCTGATGAGGTGCACCTGAAGTTAATAGCACTATAAAGGTAGCAGTTCACCTCACCTATGAGAGATGACACTGTTCTGTGTACAAGGTGTCCTCAAGATCCAGGAATGATACAGCTTGACTGCCACTGAGACCGCCTGGCCACAGACTGACCTTTATTCCTCAGCAGCAAGGACACTGCAGTTGTTGTATCATGCTTCCTAATTACTTGATCGTCTTGTTCATTTAAATTTTTATTTTTAAATGCCCCTACAATCCTACTGTTTTTAAATGAAATCTAGTGCCATCTGTAAAAGAACATCACTGGACTGGATGTTCCCAGTGGTTGTTTAAAGGCAGTATTCTATGTAGAAATAACTGAGAAATGTAGGAAAAGTGCTTCAAAAAAGAAATATCTCATTCAAAACAGTTTGAAACTGCCCTGCAGCAGAGCTGGACAGCAGTGTAACTGATGGAAAAATTAATTCTGGACTGTATCCATAAATTGTATAGAACCATGTCAGATTGTCCATATGTGAGGAGCTTAACAGAATGAGGCTCTTGCAGAATAACAATGATGCTTCAAAGAATGTACAACGTAATGGCTTAGTCTGAAGTTGGAAAAGCCAAGTCAGGGCCTGACCTTAAACCCTCTGAAATGTTGTGGCATGACCTGAAGCAAATCATGTAAGACAGTCCAAAATACCAAAGACTTCAGGCATTTTGTTTACCACAACAATGTGCCAGTGTCAAGACAATGTTCAGGGCTGTGCGGGATACATCCTTTTGGAAATGTGTGTGTGTATATATATGATGTAAATATATACTATGTAAAATATATTGCATATATATAAATATAAAACAAACATATTTAATGTTCATGTTTTGAAATGAGATGTTTTATACATTCTCTATAACAGCTAAGCTTTGGTGGGATCCCACTGCCGGGTAAACCTGGAACCTTTATTCGGCGTAACTTTCATGGCTGCATGGAGAACCTCTACTACAATGGCGTGAATGTCATCGACCTGGCTAAAAGACGAAAGCCTCAGATATACAGTGTGGTAAGCAGCCGGTTTATTATGAGAAATGGGTTTTGAACTAGTGATGTCGTGATCCTCTCTCTTTAATTTTGCTATAGGAATTATAATCATTGTCCATTACTTCTGCCTCTTCAAGAATCATAAAGGTGTGTTCAAACTGTGCCAAGTTTCACACTTTATCAGGGCTAGGAAACCTGGAAAATGAATGATCGATTTTCAAGTCATGGAAAACGTAATGAATGAAAACGTAAAATGTCCTGGAAAATTCTTTCTTTTTAAAAAAATTTTTCTTGTTCATTGAAGAACAAACAGTTTACAAATGGTCTGAATCAATTCATGTTATCAGAAATTTCTATATGTTCAAGGATTTTTGACACATGAAAGAAGTATTTTGAATTACGCTGTGACATGGTGGCATTATAGGCATATGTTTGCACATCCAGGGGGCCCAAATACAAAATATGTGTTCACATAACACAGTGCTTAATAAATTGCCGGATCAAAAACAATCATTTTAAAATACAAGTGCATCATTCGTAGGTTTCTGCACAGCCCTAACTTCATGTATATAGCTACGCTGAGACCAAATATTATTCAGCTGATCAGTGATCTATAACTCACTTTCGACTTCGTTGCCTCTTACATTACATAGATTTCTGATTCTGACTGATCTAACTCCCTTTGCTCATGTCTTCCACTATCCTGATTAGTATTAGCAGTTCCATCTCTTTTCCTAAGCTTCACTTATGGATATGGAAAATATGCTTTACTGTCTTTTTGATATTTTGGCGATATTAACTTGTCAGATACCCACTCTTTCCAAACGTTGCACTTTCCTGAGTGCAAAACAATTATCAGTTAGCATCAACCTTTGAGAGTGATTCTGAACTTAAGAAAGCTGATTGGTTAAAAATTGTCACATGCCTGTCCTGTCTTGTGTGCACATGTGGGTTTTTATTATTGTGGCCATGTGCTCCTGTCATTGTTTGATCCCTCCCCTCTTTGTTATCTCATTATTGGTTTCATTTGCCCCACCTGTGTTCCCTGATTCCCTGTTTGATTTGTTCCGTTTATATACTCCTTGTGTTTGTCAGTCCTTGTTGGATCATTGTATTGTCTACGTCTCCCGTTTCCTGTTCCCCTTTTGGTATGTTGAGTTATATATTTCTAGTCTATATTTTCCCCCTCGTGGGTTTTTGTTTCTTACTTTGTTTTGTTGGTGTTTATTTAATAAATCTTATTTTTCCCTGCGTTTGAGTCCTCACCCCCTTTGTTCCATGTCGTAATGTGACAAAAATACATATGCTGAGGGCCAATACCAAAACACAACCTCCAAGTACATCTGCAACCTGTGCACACGCTGTATCTTACACGCACGCACTGTCACCATGTAATGCACTTGTTAATGCCGGATCATTTAAAAACAAATGTCGGAATGCAAAAATCCAAAATCTGACATTTTACGGAAAAGGATCCGGCAGGACCTGGCTCAAATTATGCACTGATGTTACACAGCTTAAGGCTGTCAGGTTGGGAGAAGGTCTGCCGAGGCCTCAGTTCAGTGATCTGGTGTCTCTACAGCCCTATGGCACAGGGATCAATGAGGTGTTCACCTCACACTGCAGTAACCTTTTCACGCCTACGTGAGCTTCTGTCCTGCGGATGTGCTCTCTGTGTTTCTGGTGCTCTCCGTGGAGCTGTGCTGGTGACATTTATCCAGACCGCCTGCTGCCTTTGTGGGTTTAGCCTGTCTGGCTCTCAGCCTATCCAATTCTCATGTAACATCAGCATGTTTCCTCTTTCTCCCCCTCTCTCACTCTCACTCTCTCTCTCTCTCACCTCTTTTTTTTTTAGACAATCTCTTGTGCTACCAGCTTTCTCAATTACATCACATTTTTTATTACATTTCAGCAATGACATGGCACTCTTTTTGTTCTTTCCATTAAGTTTTTCAACTGCAGTTCATATACAAATGTTTTGAATATACCATTTCCATGATGAACGTTAATCTCCATGTTTAAATTCTTTGCAATAAGTTTTTAGTACTTATAAATATAACAAAACTTGCTTTGCTGCTTAAAGGGCTACTTCAGCGCTGGGAAGATGAATCTGTATTTAAACTGGGTCATTAATGTAGTAGAAATGTGAAATTATTTTTGAATTTGGTGCCTTCTAGACTGAGAAAAAACAGAAAATGTATTTTTGTCTCATGGGGATGAAAGACAACAATTCCCAGAACGCACTGCTTCAATTCCCTACTCTAGGCACGGCTAGTCGGCTACTGGATTACTGGATCACTTGCCCACCGCGTTCATTTTCAGAAAATCAGTTCAGTTAGAGACACTACAATTAAAAACTGAACGTGTCTGTTCGATATAATGCGAGTGAACCGATTGAGCGTCACGGCACAAACGCAGCAGGATCGGATTACATTCATCACATGAACTGAGGTAAGCACGGGATTCGCGGCTGTGGCTGCATTCACAGCGCGTGATCAGTCTGGCGCGTGTTCAGTTCATGTCTTTGGAAGCTTAACTCTCATAGGAAGTTCATTTTAAAAGTTAAAACACTCACTTTGGTCTCCACCGCTCTGTTTACATGAATCTCAGCTCCACGAATGCTGTGAGTGTGATGTTGAAAACATGTGGAAACAGCGCCCTCTGCTGGCTGTAGTCTTCAGCCTCTGGCCAAAAACTCCTCCGATGACGCAAAATGACGATATTTGCGTCATCGGAGGAATTTTTCCAGAAATAAAATACATAATTCTCTCGTCTCAGGGTCATTTGAGGGGGGAAAGTACGATAATTTGAATATACTCTCGGGTTTCTACTGATACAAAGCTTAATGCTAATCGTTGAAGTAACCCTTTAATAATAATTGAAAAACTTTGATATATTGATCAAATGTGAAACTGCAGTGAAAAAAGCAATGAAATATAAAAGAGGAATATATAGTGGTATTTATGTTCTACGGATTTTCTGAATTGCTAAAACATTTCTCAAAACCATCACCCGCTTTCTCAAAACCTTAAAACCAAATCTTCAAGCTACATTCAGAGAACCTCTGACTCTTTGTGCAAAATCAAACAGTTGCCTCATCCATTTCATCTGTGGTCAAAATCAAATAATGCTTTTAGATCATACACAGCCAATCAAAATATAAACAACAGAGAATTCATTAGACACTTCATCAAAAAAATGGAAAACATAGAATCAAAGCATGCAGTTACAGAAAAAAAGGATATTGTAACAAAGTAAACAAAATTTGCAATTACTGAAAAAAGTACAGTAATCACAACTTAGAGTAGTACAGTGATTAAATTATACTATTATACTATATGTAAAAAGGATGTGTGCACTGCAAGTATTGTATTTACATAACTAGGCCTTTTGACCGTCTGTATATTCAGCACTTGCACACTGTGAAAATACAGCAGTCCAACTGCAAAAGCCAAAACGGTTTAAAGAAACTTGTGAAAAGCGTGTTACAGTACACTCAAAAGAATTGTGCAACTGCAAGGTCAGTGAGAGATCAGCATCACGTCTTCATGTTGGGTCTGGCCTGAGGACTTACATCACAGGCAATGTCGTCTCTTGCCAGACAAAGGGAAAAACCCTCTGATGTGCTAGATCCTGCCTTGACAACACTGTCCACACCTTGCTCTTCCTCGTCTTCCTCCTTGTTAACCCTCTTAAACATACTTTTCCTCCTCTCCCTCTTATATTGTTTCCATCGATTGGAATCAACATTCAGTGCAACATTTTAAGTCAGTTTTGGCTTTCTGAACTGACGTGTATAATGTACAGTTGGTTTGGTCATTTATTGGTCAACTATTTTGAGTCGTTGTGTGTAAACAATGACAACTGTGTTGTAGTCGTGTTTAACTTTTGCTGCCTGGGTTTAGCAATTGAAACACAAGTGTATCACAGTCTGAAATATGTTTTAGTGAGTGAGAATGTTTTTAGAGTTTGGCAAAAAATTATGAGAGATTTGCAAATGATGTCTCAACTACCTGAACGAAGTAAGGTTAATGTTTTACAGAAAGAGTGACAAATTGGTTTAGGCTATTGTGAATTTGGTTCAGAGAATGGGATTTAGTGTTTTAGCAATTCAGAAAAAACTGTAATAATTCATGACATTTGTGAAAAACAATGAACATTAGTTAATGATTAAGATGCATTCAAGGTGTAAAGAAAATATGTTATTACTTTTTACTTAATGATTATTCAACAACACATTTTTACAGTCAAGGAGACTTTTCTTGAAACTGTAATATTTGTATTAAGCCGTCATGAATACAAATTCTACATTTCTTACGAGAAGTAGATTTCAGCTGCAATCAGCTACAGTAGATATATATGCAACAGGCTACACTGCCATTTGGCCATTCCCTGCCTGCATGTAAACCATTGCTTTGTTGTTCTTCCTTCTCTCACAGGGTAACGTGACATTTTCCTGCTCGGAACCACAGCTGGTGGCCGCCACATTTCAGAGCTCCAGCAGCAGCTTTCTGTCGCTGCCAGCACCTGCACCAATCCTGGAGGGCCTTTCGGTGCGCCTGCAGTTTCGCACCTGGAACCCTGATGGCCTGTTGCTGTCCAGTCCGCTGATCTCTGGTCAGGAGCCTCATTACCTAATTTTGCAGATCAGCAGTGGGCGCCTCCACCTCACACACCAGACGTCAACTCTGAAGATGTCAGAAGTCTCAGCTGGTGAGGAGACTCCTCTCGGCTCTTCTGCAGTTCAGATTTCATTGAGGGAAATTTATTGGCAAACCCTGCTGAAAAAGCATTTTAAACCAGCCTAAGTTTGTTTGCTGGTCTTAGTTGGTGTCTCAACCTGGGGTGAATGTTCCAAAAGCATCATTAGTCAACTATGGTCCGTCATTGGCAGCATAGTTCGTTGTTTCCCACAACCAGACTGTGTTATTTAAATGCTTGTGTGTACATAAACTGATTAACACTATAACCGCCAGGGGTCGTTATATACCTAAAACCACCAGCGGTTAAAATTTACCCATGCACATGACTACTGACTACCAGCCTCCAATGACAACAAGAATTAGAAGGAAATACATACAAATTTGGGTGGTGTGATATTACCCATTGTGACTAAAACTCATTACCGCTATCTCAGTGGGTGAAAGGCATTGCTTAGTAACACAGAGGGCATTATTTTAATGATCTGAGTGCATGGTCTAAAGCGCATGGCGCAGATGCACTTAAGGCATGCCGAATCCACTTTTGCTAGTTTAACGACGGAAAAATGGTCGGCACCAGGCGCATGGTCCAAAAGGGTTGTACCTAGTCTCTTAATGAGTCATGGGTGTGTTTTGGCCGTAACATGCAATAAACCAATCAGAGTCTCATCTCCCATTCCCTTTAAAAGCCAGTTGTGCTTGCAGCATGGCGGATTCGCTATTTACGGAATTTGCAAGTGGAAAGACTGAGCACTTCTACAGAGAGAAATCCTTTTTATTTTTAATAGTTAAAAATGTTTGTGCTGTTGAGCATCCCTCTGTATGTAACAAGCAGAGTGTACACCCATTGAGCACCCACACATTACTAACGCAACCTTTAAGTGGCGCAGTCGATTTTGGTTGCCTCAAAATAGCAACGCGCCAACAATGCATCTTGTACACACCTTGTTTTCAGACCAGCACGCCCATGGGCGAACAGATGGGCACAAGTGTATTTGCTATTTAAACAACATGGCGCTGGTCGTGAAAATGATAACTGAAACTAGCAAAAAAGTGGCCTGCCGTGTATGATACGGCCCAGACTATAAGCTAAGATATAAGATATAAGCGGCGCAAAAATGACGGGGAAAAAAAAGCATTATATAGGTAAATTTGACCTGTTAGCATATAGGTATAAATGCCCCATTTTTAATCTTGTTTTATCTAAAAAAAATTAACAAGAGGGGATTGAAATTTCAATGACTGGGAGACTGGGATATTTTATTGAAAATCTATTATGCACATTTTAAAAACAGCCGTGGGTAAATTTTACACCGTGTCGGTTCCAGTGTTAAAAACATGGAGAAGTATAACAAAACCTCTGTCACTTATGTTGCTAAATCATGTAATTTACATGGTGTTTATTATTTTTAACATTCAGTCTTCCGCTCAGCAATTTAACATGCACCAGGCAAATTGTAAAAGGTGTAAAGCTTCAGCAAGTGACACGGAAATGCATCTGTGATCAAATGGAAGAACTGTCAGTTTTATACAAGCATGACACTCTAGTCAGTAAAATTACTGCTTTGAAGGAGTCTAATTGGAAATGCTCCTCGGTTTCAGCAATTATGTGAACATAATGATCAAGAGTATAAATGTCTCTGTTTTTCAATTCAGCCAGCCTGGCAATGCAGAGGCATCCTCTTACTTTAACAGCACAGAATGACATGATTTTTCTATGATCCTCTTCTCACCAATGAGATGCTTGAGCAAAACAAAACCATATGTATGAAAGTCAACACTTATAGCTTATCTCGTCACGCAAAAAGGCAATAGCGTCATTTTTGTTCAGCATTCTGGACAAAAGATCAAAGGACTCATACATGCTGGTCTAAACAAGATTAGTGTCTGAGACAGACAGTTATGTGTTTCAGTCTAGTGAGAAATCCTGATGTTCAACAACAATCAACTCACAGCAGGGGGAACGAGGGCGCGCTCCATCTGTTGTGCAGGGCCAGTCTGTGTTAAAGCTGCTGTTTTATCCTACCTGAAACCACTTTTTTTTGGTCTAACTCACGTCATAGGAGCGTTGGCAGAAATAGAGAGTGTTGTAATTACCGGAATAGAAGAAGTGAAGCGCTTGAGCTCAAACGACAAACAGATGGCTGGCACAGGGGAGACTGTAGACACACAGCGGCCACACACAGCTTGGGTGCCCTTCACATGTAATGGCCAGAATTAATTAAATCAAACCTCAAAGAGAATTTATCTTTTGGGGATGGGGGTAGAGGGGGCAGGTTTTTTATTTTGCCAGCAGATTTGCTTTCTTGGCATTTTATATTGTGATATTGAGTTCTCTGTTTCATCATGGCTTTGTTTTGTATGAGAGTTGACGGTTCACATACTGATTGTTCCTTTGAATGACTTTTCTGTATGTGTGTGGTTTGTTTAACATCATAATATAGCTTACATAGGGCCATATAATGTGGGATGTTGCACTAAAAGTTGTTTCATGTTTGTACACCCTCTGTGTGTTCCTTAAATTGCGATTATGATTGACAGGTCAGAGGGTGAATGATGGTTTGTGGCATTCAGTGAGTCTCAATGCTAGAGGTCTGCAGATCATCATGACCCTGGACAGTGAGCCTGCATCCACCATCCAGCTGAGAAACTATCTGGAACCAAAAGACAGACACTATTTTGGAGGTAAAAGAGTGTGCAAATATTTCCAGAAGGGACTTAAAAAAGAAAATGTCAGTTACAGATTAGACATCTGTATTTATATAAAAAAAAAACTTTTATTTCAGTGTTAGTAATTGTTGTAGTTTTAACTTATTTTCTATCAGTTAGTAAGGCTGCATTTCTCATAATCAAATATTTTTCAGCTTTATGTCAATTATAATTTTTTTTATAGTTTTAGTTAACAATTAAACTAGCAAGAGCTAAAGATCAACTATGCTAGATAAATATAATTATGTATTAAGGTAAATATTTGTATGTATTAAATTTGAAATTTGTATGTATATATATATAAAAAAAATATATATTAGCAATGCTCATAATGGCCCTAATTTTGCCTTTTTGCATTTTGTTGACATAAATGAAGCCAAACAAGATAATGATGTGTGAAATTAGGAAGATATAAATTACATATTTTTGTGTCAGTTATAACATCTATACCTACAGTCAGATGTATTTTCTATCTATTCTTTCAGGATGTCCTGTATTCCAGAACAAATCCAGCTGCTTGAATCCCACGATGGCCTTTCAAGGCTGCGTCCGACTCATCCTTGTCAACAACCAACCTGTTGATCTTCTGCTAGTCCAGCAAGGCCATCTAGGAAGCTACAGTCAGCTACAGTTTGACTTATGTGGCATTCGTGACAGGTACAGTTGAACATATACTTCATCCACATTTCTTTTGCTGTTTTACATTTGTCTTCCACAAAAATATCCATTGGATTTGATTTTATTCATGGCACCTTGGAAACATGAACATAGCTGTTCTTAGTCATTAAGGCCACAGGTCATGCTGTCTGAGCTATTGGCAGAGCGCAAATTAGAACTGGAGGAAGTTCATTTGTCCTTTCATTTAAGTTTGTGGCCCACTAACAAGCTCAGTGCTGCATTCTGCACTTCTTCTCATTACTGCATACTGGAATCAGAGGCCTCGTCGACCCTGAGCCGCATGACCCTTCTGTTCCACAGGTTTACAGAGGTCCTGCTTGGAGAATGGGGGATTTCTGCTCTTGTCTTCTTGTTTTTTGTCTATCTTTCTTTTGAGTAAACAATATAAAAGGCAACAATGGATAGTGGTAACTGATCTTTAGTTATAGGTCTGTAGAAGATGAAGGGGATGTTTGGTGTTAGAAAGATTTTGTTTACTGTTATGCTCAAAAGCAGGGCTTGACAGTAACACCCGCCAAATGCGGCTAGATTTCAGCTGTGGCGGGTAGGCAGCCACTCCCACTAGCCATTTTGGCGGGTTGAATGTAATTTCAGCCTACAGCCAAATTAAATGCCAAGACTGTCGTATCACAAAATTACAATTCAATTACAATTCTTTATCGATTAACTTGCAATTAGTGAAGGCGGGAAAGGCGGAATCACGCATGAATGACATACAAAAGAAGCGCTCTCTCTCGCGCACTCGCTCCGCCTCACGCGCGATCATTCTCCTTGCACCTGAATAGTCAAATACACGCACACACTGATGTCAAAATGTCCGTGGAGTATCTCGCGTGAACACAGTCGTTTATGGCTTAAGTTTACATAAACAGGTGGGTAATAACTGGATATGTGTCAGAATATTACGTCCGTGCATTCAGCAGCCCAATTAAATACCTTGTTAATCAAACAACTACAGATGTTAAATAAATGTATACTTATTAAATAAACCTACTGTATCTGAAAAAATGTACTATTGTTTTTGTAATTTGCTAATTTGCTTCTTTAGCCTAACAAAAATAACTCATTTCATATAAAATTTCTCATATTAGCCGATGCTCTTATTGCCCACACGCTCATGACTCAAAATCAAGTAATTTAAGCGAGCCAAAATACAATGCAGAATACAATGTGCGAGCGCAAATCTCTCTCTGTCCAGTGCAATCGCGAATCTCTCCTCTTCGCGTAAAGTACGCGTGTATGTGCACAGACTGTGTCCCGTGCGCTCGCAAAAAGAGAAAAACTCTTCTTTGCGATTTCTTTCTCTTTGCTCTTGGCATATATACAAACGGCAATAACTAATCAGAAATAGGCTTCAACAACTGACCAATGAAAACGCGACATTGTACATGGAATCTTATTGGTTGATATTGTACCGCACATGGATAATACTTATTTGATTTCATTGTTTTGACCGATGTAACATTAAATATGTAACAATAAATAACAGTAAATAGCAGTGAAATTTCACAATTCTCAACTGATATTCCACAGCAAAAACTACAAGTCTAATAATATAAATGTAAAATATTGAATACAAGTGAACAGTTGAAGTTTCAGGGCACAGTGATTCAGGTACAGAAATTGAATAATCAAACTTAATAACATTGCATAATCTTCACTGTATAAATTAAATATAGATTAATGCATGGTAAAACTAGCTACTGAAGTTAATCAGTCAAGTTCACTGGGTGTATTTTAGTTTTTGTTCTTTCATTAACATGATAGACTGAAGGATGAAGGCTATATGCTATTGAGGTCACTTTAAGACCAAATGCACAATATTGAATCTAATACCAGACACGCATTTTATTTGCAATAAATTTTATTTGACTGAGTGTGTAGAACATTTGGGGATTTTTTTTTTCCTATTCTAATGCATTTAAGAAACGTTGAGAGAAGGACATGATTGAGAGCAGGATGTGAATTCATATGTGCAATTCAAGTTTTTTCCAGAAATAGGTCTAATAACTACTTCATATCTGTTTGGTAGATTTTGAGCAAATGGTTTGATTATTAAAATATTTAGACACAGTGGACAGGCAGCCTAAAAACACAATAATGCAATCAGCCAATAAAACAAATTACCCCAAAACAAAAAACACCTATAAATATCACAAAGCTGCATATTATTTTCGATGTTAAAATACCCATATACTCACATTGTCATTATGTAGAAAGTATAAATATAAAATTCATTATTGTTTGATTTATTAGTGCTAGTGGCTTCTGCTGATGATAATCCAGCAGTAGTGGGTACAGGAAAAGACTGCAATGTATTAAGAGTCATCAGCAAGTCAATCAATCCACCACTAAATATCATGAAAATAAATAAATTAAACATATAATCAGTGATAGGTAGTTATATTTATTGCAAAAAGCGGTTCAATATCAACCAATAAGATTCCATGTACAATGTTGCGTTTTCATTGGTCAGTTGTTGAAGCCTATTTCTGATTGGTTGTTGCCGTTTCTGCAGCGTATATGCCAAGAGCAAAGAGAAAGAAATCATAAAGAAGAGTTTTTCTCTTTTTGCGAGCGCACGGGACACAGTCTGTGCACATACACGCTTACTTTACGCGAAGAGGAGAGATTTGATATTGCACTGGACACGTTTTAAGTGCGAGCAGAGATAGATTCGCGCTTGCGCATTGTATTCTGTGCGCGAGCAGAGAGATTCGCGCTCGCGCAGTATAATAATGTACGTTCGCGCTACAATAATGCGCTCTCGACATTTGACAGAAAAATAACGCCATAACAAACTGTTCTATTGATGTCATTAAAGCAGGAAGTACAGGGATGTAGTCCAAACCGGACGTTCGCTGTAGGCTTTGAAAGGGAACTTCTGTTAAATAAAATATCTCGCTTGGCATTGAACTTTGAGCTTTATAATTTTACAGGTATTATGTATGCTCTAACAGCAACATTACACACTAACTAAAGTTTGAAAAATGGGATCACGAAGAACAGGACCTTTAAGGTAAAATTCTATTCAAATTTAGTTACAGACTTGAAATTTAAAAAGTATTCTCAATGCAGTTCTGAATGGCGCACATCTATCGCTTTAATTAAGACATTGTTAAAGGGATAGTTCACCCAAAAATGAAAATTCTGTCATAATTTTCTCACCCTCAAGTTATGACATGGTTATGGCTTAACCAGTGAAAAGAAGTTGTTTCCACAATTGTTGGACCAACCTAGTATTAATTGTAACATACAAGTTGCAACAAGTTAACAATGCATTCTGGGTGCATCATGCAAAACTCATCCATGGCTCCCAGCATGCATTGCGGCATGAAGCATGTCACCATTGTTGAGATGGATAGGCTGATTCTTGATATCTGTGGGAGTAAATCTCACAGGAGGTCAAAGTGTTTAATGTACAATAGGTTTTAAATCGTATTCAGCTTTTCTGATTAAAACCGTGCTGGATCTTTTCTAGAATCACAATAAAACAAAATTAATAGTATATTACTCATATTAAACTCAGTTATAAAATCTGTGAATTAAACCACTACACAATGATTATACTCCTATCCAGCAGCCAGAGAAACACTAACATTAAAAAATTGTCAAACTGCCCAACTAAAGAAAACACTGATCACCATGATAAAAAAATTCAACACAAAATAAAAATCAATCAGCTGAACAAAAGATCTTAAATTGGGAGACATGTGACCTTACTCAGTTAATTGGGGAGAGTGAACTACTTTGTGTAAAAGTTGAGTAAACTCAAAAATGCTGTGCAGCAAGTTGCAATTTTAAGTTATGTCAACTTTTATTTTTTTTACAGTAACTTACCCTTTAAGTTTCATCCCAGTTACAATATTTTTACCATCAGTGTATTTTTGCACTTATTATTCTATACAGAAGCCCTCGAGTCACTTCACTTTATCCAGATCACCTTACTAGCTTTAAGTCAGTCAGTATGTTTTTATTTGGCGGCAGGGACATGTCCCTCTGGCTTGTCTCTACAGTGGGATTTTATTAATAGTGAACTTGTATGAACATGACAAGATCCCTCCATCAGTGGCAAGTCTAAATCATTCATGAGCAGCTGTCATAGTCTGAGGGGCTTCGCTGTGAGCTATGTGACAGTTTTTGTGAGCCTGCCAGAGGGCGAATGCTCCTGGCTGCTAGACTGAACCTTTCCTCTGTCTCTGTCCCCTCTGTACGCAGCCTCAGACTGTCTCTGATAATCAAGTGCCAAAATAGCTGACCCCTGCAACGCTTTGCCCTCTTTTGGGGTTTGGATATTGTCAAAGAGAGCTTCTCCATGGAGACCATTTTTTTTCTTCCCCTTTTGTCTAGCACTTACATTTTTTGGACTTAATGAAGCCTCAGTGGAAGACATCCATTTCTTTATTTTAATGATGTAGTCCTATTTTGTCTGAAGGTGGTGACACATGGGAATTAAATTCAGGTTGAGGTATCTGCAAATGAGCAAACTTACTAAAAGTCGCGATGTTATAACTTAATTCTGTTTTGATTTTACAGTAAATAATATTAAAGTATAATAAAGAGTATATTTATAAAGAAATTCCCCCTACTCCTACCTAATACCTCAGGGTATTGTTTTTGCTAGTAATGTGATGTTTAGTTCAGGGGGTTTCAAACTGAACTCATGAGTAATTTTAATTACATTATGTTAAATACAATAATATCCATCCATTGTCCGAACTGCTTGTCATGTAGAGTCCTTGGGATGCTGTAGCCTATTAAAGGATTTTATTTGCTGTAAATATCATCACTAAATACATTTTTTCCCCACATATTTTAAATAGTAATCTATACTAGTACTGATTTTAGTTAGACATAATTTTACGCATGAAAGTGCATTACCATTCAAAGTTTGGGGTTGGTAAGATTTTTAAATGTTTTTGAAATGTTAAATGTCAAAAATGGTTAACAATAGTAATATTGTGAAATATTACTTTTAATTATTACTTTTTACTAATATACTAAGTCCATCTGATGTCTTCCTTTAAAATTAGCATTTTTGTCAGGCTCCAATGTATAGGTTTCTACATATGGTTTCTACACAATACCGGTAGGCCTACTTCCGAATGCCTTCGAAGTCTTCAAATGTACTAATTTAAAAGAAAGTTTGTTCCTGTAATGACCTTAATCAGCCATTTCTCCAGTATTCATTTATTATCACAGTTACTGTATATTATCACAGGTATATACACAGTTACAAATGGTTGTGCTGCTTAATTTGTTTATGGAAACCTAGAAAGTTCAAAAGAACAGCAATACATTTTAATAAGATTTTTTTTTTTTGTAACAGTGTCTTTATAAAAGACTTTACAACGTCTTTACTGTTATTTTTGATCAATTTAATACATCCTTGATGAATAAAAGTATTACTCTCTTTTAAAAACTTTTGAATGGTAGTGTATAGCCTTTATATTTGAAAAGGGGGTCTGGTCCATCCCTCGCAAAGGTATCATCATATTTTAAGCTCCTTGTAACTTCCTAAACATTGATGTGCATGTCCCATTGATAATGAGATCATTAATTATCATGTCACAATTATCTTTTAATTCCTATTTTGATGTATGTGTTAGTTATTTGATTTATGTCTCTATTTTACAGTTATTGCTTTATATTGCTAATAATATTAATGCTGTTCTAAATTTTTAATGTTACTGAAGTATTAAAGTGACCGTTATGTGACTTAATGGGATTTATATGACCAGTTAAAATCACCAATGGAGATCGACTGTCCATCATTCATTGAAAACGCAGACAGTGTCCAGTGTTTTTTTCCATATCACAAACCTAACAACAAATTTTCAGGTCATCGACTTTTACTTTAGACTATATGTCCTATTACCAGCAACCTCTATCACTAAAATTTCACAGAGTGGTTTATTGCTTTAGAGCAGTTCTGCACATTGGTTGGCATAATTTTATGGTCCAGCAAAGCCTTTTTCCAAGCATGACTAGAAATAGCACATAGGTAATGAAATCATCACCTGAAACAGTATCCAGCCTGCAGTTGACTCTCCCTGTAGTGGTTAATGGCTGTTTGAATGGCTGTATTGCACGTGGAGGCCTCGTAAAGTGGGCTCTTCGGGGACCAGACGTGCAAACTGAGCTCTGTGAAATAATATATGCAGGCCTAAAAGGCTGGTAATTGTGAAAGTTAAGCAGACAAATTAATGTGCTATTAATCAGCACGTCTCCTGCAAGCATATCAGTTTTTGTGTGCGTGTTAGTTTATTGACAACCATTGCATTAAAGCAAGACTTTCTTACACGGAAGAAATCGAGGGCTCATGTAGCACTGTTATTGAGGAAAACAGAAGAGATGAAATGAGCTGAAATTAGCCAAATCAAATCCTAAATCCGAAACATTTTTATTTAGTATTCACCTTCCAGTATTTATTTTCAATATGGGTTAAGATGACATTTATTGTTATCAAATACTACACTGAATGCCTCTATTGAGGAAGCTTTTAGCTTCTGTTATTGTCTTTCATTTGTAAATGGTTTCATTTTTGTTACAGATGAGATTATAAACCATCGTGACTTTGTGCTTTTCATAGAAAAGCAAATACATTTTTGAAAAAGCAAATTCATTTTCTCCAGTCAAGCAACAATAACATCAACCCTTTCTTTGATACTCTCCTCACACAAATCTAAATATTAATTTTACCCTTTCTAAATTACATCCAGCTGCACTTGATATTAAATATTCTATCAAAAGCCCAACGATTCTCTTGACTTAACAGACTGTTTGATGCCATTTAAGCTGTGAGACCACATTAAAGTCTATTTCAATGCTGGCAACAGACAACTTAATTGAATACTGACATACCTATTCATTGTCAGAAAATTGATTTTGACTTCAGATGTAGTGGTCTCTCTGTCGATCGAGGACTTTTATTCAAAAGGAGCCTGTTAAAAATAAATGCTGACCTATTATATTCTATTTAAATTAAATATGCATTGTAACCTTTGGTCACGCTGGGTTTGTTCTTGTTCTTTTCACAGTATATATTTGTATTGAACTAAATATGTGTGTATCTCTTTACACATTATGTTGCTTCTGTTTCTCTGGCAGGTGTCTGTATAATTTCTGTGAGCATGGCAGCCAGTGTTCCCAGACGTGGTCTTCTTTCAGCTGTGATTGCACTGGTACAGGATACAGTGGAGCTACGTGCCATAACTGTAGGTCTGCAATCGATTCCTACATTTCAAACACACATATACTGTCTATTTATTATACAAGATTTACTGTACACAAAGAATTTCTGGGAAGGTTTTATTCACAACACCTAACTTTTAGACTTGTTATAATAAATAGTAACAATTAGTGGGTCACATTTCATTTATGGATGCGCCGATATGAAATGTTTTGCCGATAACCGATATATTGGACAAAAAGTTTAAATCCAAATTTGTATATAATTTTTGAATGCTTGCTTACAAAAATTATTGCATTAAAAGCAATGTCCCAGGCACACAATTATAATGTTCTCATTATACTTTTATGTAGCCTATATATGACAGACTTGCACTGCACATGTTGCACTTAACTGTATTTTCCTTTCTGAAGTGATTCCAATCATATTTCAAGCTGTTCAAACCATCATGGTGAAGAGTGCACATCTGAAGTGTCTCAGCTGAAAGAAATAATCCATTATTTATCTGCTTTAATACAGGTCCTTCTCAAAAAAATAGCATATTGTGATAAAAGTTCATTATTTTCCATAATGTAATGATAAAAATTAAACTTTCATATATTTTAGATTCATTGCACACCAACTGAAATATTTCAGGTCTTTTATTGTTTTAATACTGATGATCGAAGCATCCTTGGCCTCCATAACACCTCAGCAGTGCCACAGGCTGATTGCCTCCATGCCACGCCGCATTGAAGCAGTCATTTCTGCAAAAGGATTCCCGACCAAGTATTGAGTGCATAACTCAACATAATTATTTGAAGGTTGACTTTTTTTGTATTAAAAACACATTTCTTTTATTGGTCGGATGAAATATGCTAATTTTTTGAGATATAGGAATTTTGGGTTTTCATGAGCTGTATGCCAAAATCATCAGTATTAAAACAATAAAAGACCTGAAATATTTCAGTTGGTGTGCAATGAATCTAAAATATATGAAAGTTTAATTTTTATCATTACGTTATGGAAAATAATGAACTTTGAATAATGAATAATGAACGTATCACAATATGCCAATTTTTTGAGAAGGACCTGTATATCGGCTACATTTTCTTATCGGGCCAATAACGAAAACATTAAAAAGGAACATTTATCGGCTGATATCGATATGGTGGCCGATATATCATGCATATATTTCACCAATCAAAGTTCCCTTTGAGTATTTGCATTAGAGCTTATCCTTTGAAAACATGCACACGATAAAGAGCTACCATGACATATATGAACATTATCAAATCAAGTGTATAGTGTAAGTTCTGACAGGTCACGTAAGTCAAGCTCACATCAGCTGACTCTCATATTAGAATGATTTCTGGAGGATCATGTGACACTGTAATGGTGCTGAAAATTCAGCTTTACCATCATAGAAATAAATGACATTTTAAAATATATTCAAATATAAAACAGGTATTTTTTACATAAATGCAGCCTTGGTGAGCAGAAGAGACTTCTTTAATATCATTAAAAAATCTAACCATTCTCAAACTTTTGACTGGTAGCGTGTGTATGTTGTCCAGTCAGGATTTGTCCTTCTAATACTAATTTCTCGAATTATGTTGTTACATTGAATGACTCTCATTAAGAACATTAATGATATCTGCAATACATTATGTTGGTTCTGTGCTGTTTACCCTAAGGGGGTTGTTACTGCTCTCCCGGCTCTTATCCATGCTGCAGCTGCATGATTTCTTGCCCAGAACAGAACCATCACCAAGCCAAATTGTATGCTAAATGTCCATCATCTTTGACGATAGTGGTCCTGACAGAAAAAACATTTCTTGAAAGTCTTGAAATACATGTCTTTAGATAATGCCTGTAAAAAAACTGCATACATCTAGACAGCACTGTAAAGATTCAAACAATAGACTTGATCTTGTTTGTGAAAGGTTTCAGGTGCTTTGATGAAATCTTTTATTCACTGTTTGCATTCCTAGCTGTCTATGAAGCTTCATGTGAACACTACAGGCTTGCAGGAAGCACATCTGGATTAATCTCTATAGATCCTGATGGAAGTGGCCCTCTTGATCCTTTTCAAGTCTATTGCAATATTACAGGTCAGTTATTTATATCCTCACCCCGTCTCATATGACATATTTGACAAAACTGTTATATATTTCCCATGTGTTATAAACTATAAACAGGCTTTGAAATTAACACCCAAACCACCAACTATGGCGCTCAACTCACTAGCCGATTTGGTTGGCTTATGATTCATAGATAATGCCCTCCAACCAGCTTCCAACATTAGCAAAACAAGGGTGTAAAGAGGGTTGCACGTCTTAAACATTAAATTACATACATTAAATTACATTATCAACAGCTTGAGACAAATGTTTATGACTAGGCTGGAAGATTTTGCATTCTGCATTTTTTCAGTATTGTGGTTTGAATAATGTCTATGCTTCATATTAAATACGATAAAATAGATCGCTGTTTTTTTTTTCTTCTGTATAATAGTGATTAGATTCACTGCTTTAAACTGCTGTCTTGAGCTTCAGAAGACAGGAACTGAATGACTCGCTCTGTGTGCGTCTTCAATGGATGTCAAGGGAAGAGAGGCTTTAATAAACTGAATTCAGTACGCTGACTTTTGTGAGGAAACTGCTGCTGATCACTTTATGAACTGACAGCCTGGATCTTCAGTGTGTTTCCTATTAAATATACATTTGTGAGTGTCCTGAATTTATAAATTGTAAATAAAGTGGTTTTCTAAGAGAAGTCACTGAGAATATAGTTTTTATTTCTATTTTAAATTATTTTTAAGACAAGCCATTCAAGGATTCGGAATTCATATATCTAAATGGAAGCAGTGATTTTAATAATCTGATTCATTTCTGATATTTTTTGTTTTGTCTAGCTAAGCTATGAATGGACGGTAACTTAATAATTTTGGTAACACTTTAGCTTGGGAAAACATATTCACTATTAACTACAACTTTTGCCTCAATAAACTCCTAAATACTGCTTATTAATAGTTAGAGTTTAAGGATTAAGGGATATAGAATAAGGTCGTGCAGAATAAGGCATTAATATGTGCTTTATAACTACTAATAACATCCAATAGCCTATGCATGCTAATAAGCAACCTAAAATAAAGTATTAACATTAAATTGTAATCACACACAACATACAATACACTCCAAACTATATACAGTACAGTATACAGCATCTACTGACATACAGTTGCTGTTTTACTAAATGCTAAATGCTCCTTCGGGATTTAGACTTGAGACTTGGATCCGTCCTTAGCGACGTTTACAGAACTTTTCCAGCTTGCAACTATGAGACATTAACAATCTTATAAATCACTGGGTAGGTTTAGGGATGGGGTGGGTGTAGTTGTAAAAAAAATTTTGGAGGACAGTTTGCTAAATATATTTAAAATCAACATTTAATATTGCATACACCAAAGCAAAACCTACTTATTCAAATGCTTAAGAAAATAAATACTCTTAGTACTGATAGGTGCAACCTATTATTAAATTTGGCTCTACGTCTCCTATTTTTAAATAATAAAAAAAAGACAATCATTTGTTTTGTACCTTTTATATGTCCTGGATGATGAATGTTGAATAATGCAGAGCATCATATTTTTTAGGGAACAAAGTGTGGACGGTGGTTCATCACAACAGCTCGACTGCAGTCAGAGTACGAGGCTCTACACAGCAGAAGCCACATGTCGGATGGTTCAATTACAGCGCTTCGTCTGAACAGCTGAAGGGCCTGGTGTCCCTGTCAGAACACTGTGAGCAGAGAATCGCCTACCACTGCAGAAGGTCACGGCTCTTTAACCCCTGGGGTAAGCGCTGGTCTTAGTCTCTCACTGTTTAGGTATGCATCAATGTTGTTGAAAGAACAGTCAATGCTAAATATAGATTGATTTAGTCACTTTAGCTGAAGTTAATAGCAAAAAATGTTTCTTGATTATCTTTATTCTTTCTGAATTATAATGAATTATGAAACATGAATCAAAATTAGACATGCCACTCTTAAAGAGAAATTAGCATGCATACATTTTGGTCTGTCAAAGCATCATGAGAAAATAAATGAAGACAGGCACATTTTATGAAGTGCATGACTAGATAATTTTGGCATGCAAAAAAAAATGCTTCATGAGCATCTCACCAAACGCATATGAGAGGTCATAATGGTCATCCAGTGTCTGCAGGAAGGAAGAGGGAGATTTTGAAAAGCTGTTATTTCAGATTTGGCAGCTCTTGAAGATAATCATGTGCAGTTTTCCTCAGTTTATGAAAAATGTATGCTTCTCGGTTCCCCTGAGGCAGATATCATGTCACTGCAGACTATAAACAAGATTATTATTCCCTATCTATTGTATCATACAAAAAAAAAATATGTTTTTTTTTTCTCTTCTGGTCCAGCTGTCTTGAAAGAAAAGCATTATTAGTTTTATTGCTTTTGAAATAGACTACTATTTTTCTCCCCGTCCCTAAAAGTGTGATATCTTAGTCAGATAAGTAGGCAAATGCCTTGTTCACTTACAGTGTTCGGGTAACACATTACTAAGTATTAAGTAACACGAGTTACGTAATTGGATTACTTTTTTTAATTAACTGAAGTAACACATTACTTTTTTAGATTTGCAGTTAAAGTTACTTTTTCAAATAAGTAATGCAAGTTACTTTGTTTTCCCATTGACTGACAGATCTCTTGTTCTGTTGAGAGAAATCTTGAGTAAATACAGAAGCGTTGTATGCGCTCTGTAAACATGATGGCTATTGTTGTTCTAAATGTAGACTAAAAGCAAAAATTCCTTCACATTTGTTTAATTTAGATTTTTTATTATTTAATTGCTGAAGTAAGAGTGTTGAACTTTCTTCTCCTGCATCCTATTCTTCTGCGATCCAGAATAGCAGCACAGCTGAAAGGTTTGTTTGAGCTGCGCCCTCTACTGTACAGGCGTCAATTTGCACTTCCTTTAGTCTGAGGATTATTCATTTCACTTCTGGAAAGAGCTTTTACATTTGCCAAAACTAGAACTTTTGTTTTGTTTGATATAAAAAAAAATCTGAATCCGCCATGGCACGAGCGCAACTGGCTTTTAAAGGGAATGGGAGATGAGATACCCAAAACAAACCCATTACTTTTTTAAGAGAACAGGGACAAGCCTGTTAGACCATGCTTCTGGCGTGCAGACCTTTTTCCATTGTTAAAGTAGCAAAAGTGGATTCGGACACTGCATAAATACACCTGCGCTACGCGCTTCAGACCATGCGCTCAGATCGTTAAAATATATAATATGCAAGATAAATCCCAAATATTATTTTATTTAAGTTACAGATGTCTTGTAGTTCATAAGCTAGCAGAGAATTAAAGAATATCCATATATTTATTTTGAGTCTGGCAGCCATCCCAGTCTGAAACCACAATTATTGCCCAGATTAAATTCCACTTGTCGTTAATATGCAGTGCAGACCAAAGATTTATTGGAAGTCATTATTACAGTACCACACCTTATCACAAGTGTTCTGATTTAGTGTGCTAAATTAAACAGTCAGTTTAAAGATCAGGTCTATTCTTGAGAGTGCAAACTCTTCTCTTTTAAATAAATCAAGACCATCATATTTCGCAGGTAGTCACTGCCGTCAAATAATTATTGTCACATTTATTGTTTTATTGTCACCTTACCTTACACTTGTAACCAATTTGTTTCCATTTTATTTAATGCGGACCACAGTAGGGAAGATCATACATAATTGTTGTTGTTTTTCTTATTTGTTATTTGCTCATTGAAATTTTCCCTTAACATTTTTTATATGTAACTTCCTATGTCATGTGATGTTGCATTTATAATGCCTAGGTTGTATAGGCTAGTCGTAACTGGGGTAACAGTAAGTAAAAAGCTCTATAATGTCAATGTGTGAATTAGTCAATTGCATATGACAGTATTTTTCTATACCCCACATTGTTATTTAACACACTAAAAACAGTTTTTGTGTTTTAATTTTTGTGTTTATTATGCATGAAACTGTCAATTATTTTGGTAGGAGGTAGAGGACTGAACTGTACAGGTCTTAAATGGCAACAATGAGTTTGGTGCATTATTTCAATATCAATGTTAGATTTCTTGAGCTGTACAAACTTATAGAGGTTCTCCATAACTTAAGTAAGTTTGGTGTTTTTGCAGACGGCACTCCTCTGTCCTGGTGGGTGGACCGCAGAGGAGAGAGGAGGACCTACTGGGGTGGATACCAGCCAGGGGTGCAGCAGTGCTCCTGCAGTCTGGAAGAGAACTGTGCCGACATTAACTACTTTTGCAACTGTGATGCAGACAGAGTGTCATGGTAACAAGGCAAATGCAACTCATTGTCTGTTAGATTACAGAGATGGACCTTACTTTTACTAACACTGGGTCTCATTCACTGATAATTGCGCACAAGTTGTGCAATTATGTGCGCAGACGAGGCTCAAAACCTGATGAAAAACAGTAAACACCTTTTATATAAGCCTAGACTATAATTCCAGATCCTGTTATAATTTTTGTTATTCTGAAATAAGATTTATTTTAGGGTCACTAATTTACTACATTTATAATTTACAATATAAATATGATATTTTAAATTGTATTGCTTATGCTCACCAAAGCTGTAATAATTTGTTTAGATTACAGTAAAACAGTAATATTGTGAAATGCTGTTTTCAATGTCATTTATGTGAATACTGAATTCTCAGAATCATTACTCCAGTCTTCAGTGTCACATGACCATTCAGAAATCATTCTAGTATGCTGATTTGATGCTCAATAAACAATTCTCTTTATATTTAATATTTTGTAGACACATTCTAGATACATTTCTTTCCAATTTCTTTGAAGTTTCAAAAGAACAACATTTATTTAAAATATATTTTTGTCAAAATTGAAGTCTTTACTTATACGATTGATCAGTTTAATCCTTGCCAGATAAAAGTAATTACATAAAAACTAAAAAAATCTTACCCACCCTAACTTTTGAACAGTAGTGCATTTCTAATATATCCATGTTTCATCTTAGTTCTAAAATGCAGCATAAATATAGAGTAAGTTGATTATATTTGCATGACTTTTGAATTAAAGTACGAGCATATGCATAGGCTACTGTATAAAGGATTAGTGAATGCGAACCATTGTCTATTTGTGTGTAGGTGTTTTTTTGCTGTTGCTAAATGCTGTCTATGGACTTGTTGCCTTATACATCTATTGTTAGGACTGTTTTGAATTTGTGCTTTTGTTTACAGGGAGAATGACACTGGTGTCCTCTCATATAAGGAGCACTTGCCAGTGCGGGAGATTGTGATTGGTGATACTTACAGGCTTGGCTCTGAAGCCATGTATGTCGTGGGACCCTTGCAGTGCTCTGGTGACAGTACGTAAACTGAACTGAACTGATCTGCTCTTGTCAAACATAACAGGGTTTGATGTTTAAAAGAGAATAAGAGGAAAAGACGACAGATAGCAGATCATTCTAAAAGAATATGTAAACGGTTTAGACTATCAAATATATGACATATATCTTTCTTCCTCCCTATTAGAGTCCCTGTGGAATGCTGTATCTTTTTATCAAGCGGCTTCAAGTCTGCAGTTCCCAGCCCTTCAGGCGGAGCTTTCCCTCGATGTTTCCTTCTACTTCAAGACTGCTTCCCCCTCTGGGATCTTCCTGGAAAACATGGGCATTCAAGACTTTATCAGGGTTGAGCTGAGCTGTGAGTCCCATCATCATATATCTTTAAGACTGTAAAAATATAGAAATGTTTTGTTTTAGAAATCTAATTGCACAAATAATTTAATATAAAACATAAACACACACAAAAAAGAAAGAAATTAAGATTAAAGGATTAGTTCACCTAAACATTTTAATTCTGTTATCAATTACTCACTCTTGTGAGTAATCTTAATTTTAATCTGTAATTTGTAATGATGAAATACACACGGAAATCATTTGAGAGGAAGCGGAGCCTTGAACTATGGCTGATTGTTAATGTAATAATACCTGCTTTGCCTCCAATTGCAATATAACTTGGGTAATACTTGACAATAAGTTAATATAAAGTTAACATATAATGACTATAACAATATATATATATATATATATATATTGTTATAGTCATTATATATATATATATATATATATATATATATATATATATATATATATATATATATATATATATATATATATATATATATATATATATATATATATATATATATTTTTTTTTACAGCTTTTAATTATTTTAAGTGATCATTTTAATTTACAAATATATTACTGTTTCCTGTTAATTCATGTTTGTCCATAATACATAATATAATATAAATTTATGCCAATTAAAATGTTAAAATGTTTTAATATCCATTGCCATTTAAAGGTATGAGGTTGGTATGATTTTTCAATAAATATTTAAACTTATTCAATACATATTTATACTTTAAAATAATTAAGTATTAATATTTATTGAATAAGTACAGGTGCTGGTCATAATCAGAATATCACCAAAAAGTTGATTTATTTCATAAAAAGTGAAACTTGTATATTATATTCATTCATTACACACAGACTGATAGATTTCAAATGTGTATTTCTTTTATTTGAATGATTATAGCTGACATCTAAGGAAATTCCCAAATTCAGTATCTCAGAAAATTAGAATATTGTGAAAAGGTTCAATATTGAAGACATCTGGTGCCACACTCCAATCAGCTAATTAACTCAAAACACCTGCAAAGGCCTTTAAATGGTCTCTCAGTCTAGTTATGTAGGCTACACAATCATGGGGAAGACTGCTGACTTGACAGTTGTCCAAAAGATGACCATTGACACCTTGCACAAGGAGGGCAAGACACAAAAGGTCATTGCAAAAGAGGCTGGCTGTTCACAGAGCTGTGTCCAAGCACATCAATAGAGAGGCGAAGGGAAGGAAAAGATGTGGTAGAAAAAAGTGTACAAGCAATAGGGATAACTTCACCCTGGAGAGGATTGTGAAACAAAACCCATTCCAAAATGTGGGGGAGATTCACAAAGAGTGGATTGCAGCTGGAGTCAGTGCTTCAAGAATCACTACGCACAGACGTATGCAAGACATGGGTTTCAGCTGTCACATTCCTTGTGTCAAGCCACTCTTGAACAACAGACAGCGTCAGAAGCGTCTCTTCTGGGCTAAAGACAAAAAAGACTGGACTGCTGCTAAGTGGTCCAAAGTTATGTTCTCTGATGAAAGTAAATTTTGCATTTCCTTTAGAAATCAGGGTCCCAGAGTCTGGAGTATAAGAGAGGAGAGGCACACAATCCACGTTCCTCGAGGTCTAGTGTAAAGTTTCCACAGTCAGTGATGGTTTGGGGTGTCATTTCATCTGCTGGTGTAGATCAACTGTGTTTTCTGAGGTCCAAGGTCAACGCAGCCATATACCAGGACGTTTTAGAGCACTTCATGCATTGTGAATGGGGCTTTGTGAAGAGGAAGATACGATATGCCAGACCCAACAATACAGAAGAGCTGAAGGCCACTATCAGAGCAACCTGGGCTCTCAGAACACCTGAGCAGTGGCACAGACTGATCGACTCCATGCCACGCCGCATTGCTGCAGTAATTCAGGCAAAAAGAGCCCCGACTAAGTATTGAGTGCTGTACTTGCTCATACTTTTCATGTTTATACTTTTCAGTTTTCCAAGATTTCTAAAAATCCTTTCTTTGTATTGGTCTTAAGTAATATTCAAATTTTCTGAGATTCTGAATTTGGGAATTTAGTTATCAGTTATAATCATCAAAATTAAAAGAAATAAACAATTTAAATATATCAGTCTGTGTGTAATGAATAAATATAATATACAAGTTTCCCTTTTTGAATGGAATTAGTGAAATAAATCAACTTTTTGATGATCTAATTATATGACCAGCACCTGTATAAATATTTATTGAAAAATCTATGTATACTGTATTTATATGTATATGTGGTATGTATGTACAGTCAAATAAAAAAATATTCAGTCACCAGATATAATTTTTTACTGTGCAGGACACTAGAGATAATTTTTGTAAGTGAGGATAGCAAAATAAACTGTGACTTATTATACCCAAAAAACTATATAAAGTGGACTACCAGTAAAACGGATGAAAAGTTGGGACCAAATTACCCAAACGCTTTTGTTTTTGCTGTGTCTTTTGTGTTTTTCTTTAATTGCTAATGCTAGCTTTTACACCACGGATTGAAATAAATTAAGCATTTGGTTGACCTAAATTGGTATTATCTAACTGTGTGCTTAAATTTAACAGCTAACAGCTGATTGGTTGATTGTAATCCATTACATTACTTTCATTCAAAGTCTTGTCATTGTATTACCATTTTCTAAACTATAGCAAATAAACTGTGATAATATGTGAAAATGTTGAAGGTGTCTGAATACATTTTGGTTTGACTGGTTTGATTATTAAATGTTGCAAAATTGTGTTTTAGTTCATATTAATATAGATATGGTACTGCAACTAATGTTAACACACCATGGGGTTCTCAATCTCAACCCTGGTCCACTTTCCTGCAGAGTTTAGCTCCAACTCACAGAAACAAGCTAATCAAGGTTTTTGGGATTACTAGAAAGATACAGACAGGTGAGTTTGATCAAGGTTGGTGCTAAACTCTGCAGGAAAGCGGATCTCAAAGGTCAGGGATGAGAAGCCCTGCCGTATGATTTTGCTTTAACGCTAGCGGCTTTAGAAGTGTTAGTTTTTCTTCTTGTTTAGACTGCTTTCAAATCCTCCTGTTCCTGTGCACCCAGCTCCCTCAGCTGTGACTTTCTCCTTTAATGTGGGCGACGGGCCAGTAGTCCTGACCGTCAAATCTCCCGTGCCACTGAACGACAGGCAGTGGCATTGGGTTCGAGCCGAACGCAATGTGAAAGAGGCATGCCTGCAGGTTGACCAGCTGCCCCTGCGGATCACAGAAACCCCTCCTGACGGACACCTTCGCCTTCAGCTCGGAAGCCAGCTGTTTGTTGGTAAAACTGACCTTTTGAAAGTGCATTAGGAGTTGTATTTGTTTGCTACTTTTCATTCATTCCAGTAGTAGTTGTCATTTCATACATCTGCCACCAAGGCCATCCATAACCATGTCTTAGACATTGGGGGAGACCAACATTTTTGTTTTGTTGGGGTCTTGGTCTTTTTGGTTTATTTAAAGAATTTCAATTATTAAAGGATTAAATGAGATTAAAGGAAATAAAGAAATAAGAATTGTAAAAGTTCCAGTTCTATTGTGGTTATGAAGTAAACAATATTCTTTTTTTCTAAATATGCACACATTTACTCATATTTTCATCTGGCTAATATGTAAAAATGCGCAACATTTCTTGTCACGTCAAATTCAGTTATGATTTACATAAATTATCTCATATTTTTAATTCAAAACAGTGAAATTTCCTAAAAAAAAATTAAGTAGTTTGCATCACTCAATATTACTGTTGGTCACTGAACGCTTTAATCGTAAATCATTTGTCAAATTTTCAATGTTTGGCTAAAGTCTCGCTTTGGAATTCGCACACTAACAGCAAGCCCCGCCTTCTTTGATTTGATTGGTCATCTCACTCAGTCTGACAGTGACGAGCGCTGTTACACCACTGAGGCAAACCAACCTAAGAATGTAACATTTTACTTGTGTCATCCTAGCAACAAGCAGAGCGGTGTGTAATAAATAATTCTAATAATTCAGACAACACGTTCTTACTCTCAGTCCCTACTCATCACATATTGACGCTTGGTCAGGACCCCTCGGCATCACTTTTTAACGCACAGGGTACCCCTTTAGCGTCATTTTTCGACGCACAGGGTTCTCCACTGATTTCAATGAGAAACCTTTGGCGTCATACACTGATACGTTGGGCATGGGAATGTTATCGTCATGATGATATATAATTTTAAATATTCCAAGTGTTCCGAGGCCAAACGATTGATTTGTGTGAAGAAAATCCCTAAAAGTGATTACCGTCTCCATCACCCGAAGATCATAAACACATTAAAAAATTGCCGCCAAAAGAATTGTTACGATAGCTTTGATAGAGAAATCGCATCGGGTCTCATGACCAAATCCGTCATTACGTCAGCTTTGATTGTAAAATGTCACTGGCTCTTGTGTCTCTCATGACCAATCACTTCATGCTAAAGAGTTTGTGTCTTTTGAATGAGATATGATTGTCATTTCAGCGATTAAAGCATTAAGGTCAACTCTGTTCTTTACATGAAGATCGTATGACTTCAGAAGACTTGGAATGCAACATGGGTTAATACTTATATACTGTTTTTGGTCAGTTTTTGCAATAAATACCTGTGACTGTACTTGTATATGCCTGTCATGTGTTTCATATTGTTTTAGAAGTGGGTAGATTTAGGGTAGGAGTGGGGTTAGTTGCTCCAAAATATAAAAGTAGCCTATACATATTCATAAAATCATGTCTACTTTTACAAATGCAAAGAATTAAATGCATCTTGAGCTGACGCATTGGGCAAACAACTGAAATCAATGGAGCACCCTGAATGTCAGAAAATGGTGCTAAAGGGGTACCCTGTGCCTTAAAAAACCAAGTGTCAATGTGTGACAAGTTGGGATTGAGAACATGTTGATTCAGGGGTCCCCCCTTAATGTCCATGGTGGTTACGGCCATGTCTGCCACTGAAAAGTATTTTTGATTGCTCTCATTTCCATAATTTCCTCTCTCATCTCTTAGGGGGCACAGCCACAAGACAAAGAGGCTTTCTTGGATGTATTCGGGCATTAAACATGAACGGGATGAATTTTGACATGGAGGAACGGGCCAAAGTGACACCAGGAGTGAGTTCAGGGTGTGCGGGTCACTGTAGCAGCTCAGCTAGGCTCTGCCACAACCGGGGGAAATGCATTGAGAAGAGCAGCGGTTACATGTGCGACTGCACTAACTCTGCATATGGGGGACCCTCTTGCACAGAAGGTAATATTCCAAATTGAATTAGTGATGTCAATAAATTAAACCTTTTATAACCGTTAAATCAAAACAGAAAATTAACATCAGCAAGAAGAAAAAAAAGAAAGCACTTAAAAAGACTTAATAATAACTAATAACATACTTAATTTGAGACATAATGAAACAAATAAATGAATAAAATATGAAATGCATTTCCTTTTTAATAAGATGCAGTCTAACAATTTGAAACCCTGACTGTAAAATAGAATTGCTTTTGCAGACAGTCATGAAATAATGAATACTTCCAACAGCACCATCTTTGTCTCAGACATGATGAAACTGCTGTGTAATATGAAACATGAATTCATGGATGACTTAGTGACGTCTATATATTTGCATAATATACTGTAAAAATAATTGATCCATATGTCAACGGCCAAGCGCTGTCAGTGGTTGAATAACTCGACTCTATCAAAAGCTCTGATGCTGGAGTGGAGAGCTTTGATGTTGCCTGTATGAGCACCGAAGCACAGAAGTCTTGGAGGCGTATGTGTTGAGTGGGATTTTTCAACATCTTTATGTACAGAATTTGAAACAAAGCTACTTTTTACATAAGTATCTTGCAGTTCACAAAAAAAGCAAAGGAAAAAAAAGCTGGCTGTCCATTAGTACAGAACAACAAAGCAATATTGGCTAATCTTAACCTTGCTATGTTTGAATTTGCCATTCTTCTTGTGTGGGTGGAATGTTCGAGCTTCTTGTTAATGACAGTTATGACACTGGCAAACATACTTCAAAACATATACCTTTGTAAATTTTTCATAAATATAGTTATACTATAAGGATAATATGATATAGGTTGTATCTCTTTCAGTAAACAAGAAAGGAAAATCCACACATTTGTATTCATGAAGACATCAGAAAGTCAGATGTGTGTTAAGCTGCCTTTCTTTAGTTTGATCTGACGAGCTCTGCTGATCAAAAGCGCCTTGCCTCAGCCTGTCTGTCTGGATCTAATGGGGCGCCGCATCATTGTTCAAATACAGACCGAGAAGAAAATGACATTATTTATAGTTATTAAAATGATTCTTTCTGCAGTAGTCAAAATTTCATTTCTGGAATATCCATTTGTTTGTTAAACATGCTTTCTGTTCTTTCTTTCGCATACTCCCTGTTAAATGTGTTTAAACAGCACTTCTGGGAAATAAGGTATACTCTGATTAGATTTATTGCCAGTGACAATATCCATCTGGTCTTTTTGTGTTCACAGAGGTGTCCATGTCCTTTGAAAGAGGAGCGTCGGTCACCTATATATTTCAGGAGCCATTCTCTGTCATACAGAACAGGTCGGCCTCAGTGCTGTCTGTCCCCTCTCAGTACAGCAAGACAAGAGACAACATGGCTCTGAGTTTCCAGACCACTCAGAGTCCTGCCATGCTGCTCACAGTCAACACTCTCAGCCAGCAATATGTAGCCATCATCTTAGCACGGAACGGTGAGAAGGCTGTGCAAACGTATATCATACTCAACGCTGGATCATATTAGTTTGTGAAAGGTTTATATGTCTATAATAAGGGTATTGCAGTATTAAATTAATTACTCGCGTCCCCTGTGATCTGGAATACTGTACTGCGATATGACATTTAAAGAAACATAAAAAGTTATAGTTCTCTGATTGTGTTCTCTAATTAAATTAAGGCCACAAGGCTGTTGATTAATCCTGCTGATTTGGTTCTTTAACTGTTGGTTTTACAGCCTACAGATCACGGGGATGTGCACAAATCGTATTAACAGTAAATCACAGTTATCTAGCAAAACATTAACAGCCAAACTAGATCAGGCTTTTTCACATAAATTAAACTCTCAATTTCATGCTGTTCTTCAAACTCAAGTTACGTAAAATGCTTGAAAAGATAGTGCACTCAACTATCACAATGAAAAGTCATAATTTATTTATTCTTATGTCGTGCAAAACCCATATGACATTCTTTCTTCCGTCAACCACTAATGGAGACATTAGACAGCATATTTCAAGCTGTTGATTTCCATACAATGAAAGTGAATGATGACTAAAAACCAGCAATGACAAAAAAAAAAAAAAAAACATGAATATATCAGTTTTTATTGTTTACTAAATCCAATATATATATATATATATATATATATATATATATATATATATATATATATATATATATATATATATATATATATATATATATATATATATATATATATATATATATATATATATATATATATATATATATATATATATATATTTATATATTGTACTGTAGTGTAAATATCAGTTTACATTATAAACATTCATTTTGCAATTAATTGTAATAATAATTTTTATTTTTTTTTTGTTACGCACAAGAAGTCTGATAGCAGCCAGTATGATCTGATCTCACTATCACAGAGTCTGTCTGTGATTACATGAAGAAACTAAGTTCAGAAGAACTAAAGCAATGTCTCACAGACACTTGAGGAAACCCCCTGCAAAACTACAGTACTGTGAAAAGTTTAGGCACTTGTCAGAATGCTTTAAAGTGGGAATGCTGTCAAAAATAATGTCACAAATAGCTTTTATTTATGAATTAACTTCTGTTACCTAAATCAAATCGATATTTGGGGTGACCACCCTTTGCGTTTAAAACGGCTTTTTTCACCTGGATCTATTCCTACATCTATTCATGTAGTTTTGCAGGAAGGTTCCTTCAAGTGTCTTGGAGACGTTGCCACAGGTCTTCTGGATTTAGTCCATCTCAGTTTTTTATGTTTCTTCATGTAATCACAGACAGACTTAATGAAGATCTGATGAGATCAGATCTCCATGTGGAGCATACCGACTATTGTCAGACTCTTTATGCATACAGAAATATCACTGAATTATTACAACTAATGGCAATTCATTTATACATGTAAACTGAAATTTCCTACTAACACACTACAGGAAGAGATATAAATAACTGGCTTAAACCCATTTTTGTGCGTAAAAATACTAGCGAGCCTAAGACTTTTGCACAGTACTGTGTGTGTGTGTGTTAATTAAAAATAAAACAAAATTAAAACATCTGGCATTATTGGCTTCAATGACTCCTTGATGCTTCATATTTGAATATACAATGAGTAAAAAAAAACATGAAACTTAACTAACATGAAACTAAATTATGTTTAAATTTCCAAAAACGACGATTTAGAATAATAGTGCACAAATCATATGATCTTCTTTTTGTCCTTTTGGTCACCATTCATTTTCATTGTATGGAAAAGAGTGGCCCAAGTTTTGTGTTCCATGGAAGAATGAAAATTATACAGGCTTGGAACAACAAGAGGCTGAGTAAATGCCAAAAGAGCTATTATTTTAAGATCAGTCATGCCTTCACCAAGCTTGCCAAAATATGGATTTTTATTATGCAACCCTCATTCCTACATAATAGTGCCACCCACATTCTTGATGTGCTAAATCCAATCACAATGCTTTTTAGAATTATTGACATAAAAGTGTTAAGTGCAGTAACCCTTGGCACACAAATAAAGTCAAGAGATGTCTCAGATACAACAGTACCAACTTTGTGAAGGAATCTCAGCAACGACCTATACCTTGACTCTTTATCTGCACTATATGTGTGTAGGAGGGACAAATAAATGTGTATTGACAAATTCAATACAGAGTAAAAAGGACCAGAGGCTGCCAGGGAATTAATATTTATAAATCTTTAAGAGCAGCTGCTAAGGTCCTGCATAGTCTATATATAAATGCGTTGTCTTATAGACTTATGCAAGCCTCTTCTTGGGAGCTGGAGCTGTGAAGTCCATCTGCTGAGCTCAGGAATGTTACAGGATGACTCACTATTACATTGGAACATACATAATTCACCATGACTGGAGTTACATGGTTTTAATTTTTGCTTGACTAATCCAAGCACCAAATGGATAATAAAATTGATTTTTTTTACAATGATTTATAACATGCTCGCAACAAAATCATTCATCCCTGACTAGAGCTATAACTAACTTTTCCCAAATATGCTAATGAATCGATCTGTTCCTCTCAGGGAGTTTACAAATCTGGTACCAACTGCATAAGGAGAAGAGGCCGGATGTGTTTAGCCCTATCCTGGGCAGCCTGGCAGACGGACGGCTGCATAGAGTTCACATCCAGCGGGAGGGAAAGGACGTGTTTGTTCAGGTTTTTTATTTCACTGCATACGTGAAACATGCTATGGTTAGAACACAAAAGAAATTACATAACTGGAATATGGTTGATTGAATTGATTTTTTACACTGAATTTGATTTTGTTGGAAATGAGAGATCAATACACAAGGCAGTACAGGTGAAATACAGTCTATACAATAGTTCTATAGTACATTGATTTTTGATTCATCTGTACTGTAGCTCTTAGATAATGATTTTAATTCCTGACATAACTGAGTGATTTATCTTGTATTCATTCAACTGCTCTTGCTTATATTATAGGTTGACCATGAAAATAAGAAATACACACTTTCATATGATGCAGCGTTTAACTCTATGAAGTCACTGACCTTGGGGAAAGTCACAGGTAATAATTTATCCCTATTTAAAAACACACTAATTCAGTTATTTACTGTATCTTTAATATGATGTATATATTATTTTCCCCCTTCCTCACCTGAAGTTCTCCTGCTTGAGAACGCCATGACTATTCAGAACCTGTCATTATGCTTGATGGGTTTGAATTTTCCCCTTTCCTGACATGAAACAAGGGTGGTTCAACAATGAAGGCAGACTTCAGTTGGAAAACTTTTATCTTTTTTTCAGTCTGACACACATGAGCAGAATTGAGCCTGTCTGGAATATTCAATGATTTGAAAACAGTGAAACTTCTAGTGTTCGTGCCTGTCTGTAGTTTTACATTTTTTAAATAAATGCTCACAATTGCTGCAAGCAATGTTTTTAATGACTAATTACTGTATGTGTGTGACTGAAACAATCTCTTACGTATACATATTTATAATTTACTTTTTCCAAACAGGAAGTGATGTAATGGATGATGAGGTAGCTCATGCTGGGTCTAACGGATTCGTCGGCTGCTTCTCATCTGTCCAGTACAACCACGTTGCTCCACTGAAGGCAGCACTATTGAACAGAGGTAGCTCTCTGGTCAGCATACGAGGACATTTACTGGAATCAAATTGCGGAGCGTTAGCTGACCTTTCAACCTCTGTATCTCGTTTAGGTAAGTTCGTACAAATCATTACGAAATGATCAAGCTGTTTGAGAATGAATCGTTTTTTGAGTCCATTATATGTGTAGCATTTCACTGCAATACAATTTAAGGAATAGCTTTGGTATTTAATGTTGTCAGACATACGCTATATTGCCAAAAGTATCGGGACGCCAGCTTTTACATGTACATGAACTTTAATGACTTCCCATTCTTAATCTGTAGGGTTTAATATGGAGTCGGCCCAACCTTTGCAGCTATAACAGCTTCAACTCCTCTTCGAAGGGTTTCCACAAGGTTTTTTAAATTCCACAATGGAATTTTTAACCATTCTTCTAGAAGAGCATTTGTGAGGTCAGGCACTGAGGTTGGACAAGAAGGCATGGCTCGCAGTCTCCGCTCTAATTCATCCCAAAGGTGTTCTGTCGGGTTGAGGTCAGGACTCTGTGCAGGCCAGTCAAGTTCCTCCACACCAAACTCGCTCATCCATGTCTTTATGGACCTTGCTTTGTGCACTGGTGCACAGTCATGTTAGAACAGGAAGGCAACATCCCCAAACTGTTCTCACAAAGTTGGGAGCGTGAAATTGTCCAAAATGTCTTGGTATGCTGAAGCATTAAGAGCTCCTTTCACAGGAACTAAGGGGCCAAGCCCAACCCCTGAAAAAAAAAAAACCCACACCATAACCTCCCTCCACCAAATGTTACAATGCAGGCACAATGCAGTCAGGCAAGTACCGTTCTCCTGGCAACCGCCAAAACCAGACTCGTCCATCAGATTGCCAGACAGAAGTGTGATTTGTCACTCAAGAGAACACATCTACACTGCTCTAGAGTCCAGTGGCGGCGTGCTTTACACCACTGCATCAGACACTTTGCATTGCACTTGGTGATGTAAGGCTTGGAGACAGCTGCTCGGCCTTGAAAAAAACCCATTCCTCTACGCACTGTTCTTGAGCTAATCTGAAGGCCACATAAAGTTTGGAGGTCTGTATCTATTGACTCAGCAGAAAGTTGGCGACTTCTGCGCACTGTGTGCCTCAGCATGCGCTGACCCCGCTCTGTGATTTTACATGGCCTACCACTTTGTGGCTGAGTTGCTGTTGTTCCCAATTGCTTCCACTCTGTTATAATACCACTAACAGTTGACCTTGGAATATTTAGGAGTGAGGAAATTTCATGAATGGACTTATCGCTCTGGTGGCAACCTATCACGGCACCACACTTGAATTGACTGAGCTCCTGAGAGCGACCTATTCTTTCACAAATGTTTGTAGAAGCAGTCTGCCTGCCTAGGTCCTTGATTTTATACATCTGTGACTGTGACCATGAAAGTGATTTGAACACCTGAATTAAATGGTTGGGAGGGGTGTCCCAATACTTTTGGCAATATAGTGTATCGTATCCATCTCATTACTCAACATGGCATTAATGAAACAGTGTTGACTTGCAAATGTATTGCCCTCACCTTTATAGTTACTATTGGCATAATAAAGACTTCATGTGGCTGGGTTAGTTAGGAGATAAATAGCCACACTTGCAAATAGTTGCAAGAAGCAATGAGCATAGTCCTATTTCATATAAAAATTATGTTAAATGAGAACTAGAAAGTTCCTTATTTATTTATTTTTTGTTTTTTAGTGATTTCCTTAAAAATGTACCGTACATATATATACAGATGCTAATTTATGCAAATCAGTGAATAACTAAAAAACATATAATTGAACGATTTTAATTGGGAGAACTATGCAGAATAAAAAATAAAAATAAAACATTTTTAGAGTTGCCAAGCAACAAAAGCACTAATCTGTCGTAATTTAGGGTAATACATTTAGGCACAAAAATAACTTTTTACCACTGAACAGATCATTTTTAAAAGAAGGTAGGTACAATGGGCATTATGAAAAACTAAATGTAAAGCAACTGCATCTTCCACACATATTGCACTATCAGAGAAAACATATCTCTTTAGAGTTCAATCTGTGCTGTATTTCTATGTGATGCATGTGTCACCGTCCTGTAGATCACGGAGAGGAGGTGGGAAAAGATAACGAGCACAGTGAAGACGACAGCCAGCCTGATTCAGCTTTAATCGGAGGTTTGTTTTACCACCTCAGTCTGCTTCGTTGTTTTATTTGTAACAGTCAGTGAAGTATGAAATGAGCTTTTACTATCGCGCGTATTGTTTATGTTCATCTTCTTTTTGCTCTCTTTATTTCAGAAATGGGTAATGACTTTGTATTGGTAATTTGTTGTGTGCAGTAACTTATGGTAATAAAATCTCCATTAAAATTGTCAGAAGGGATTTTTGACTGTTATTTATTGGCAGCATAAAAGCTCATTTAGCTTTTTATGAAATTCAAGATTGAGTCCTGTGTGAACAGCCACATTTCCAATTCAAAACACACATAAGCTGAGTGTCGGTTCTGATTCGCAGGTGTGGTGACAGCTGCAGTCTTCAGTACACTCTGTGTGCTGGCAGTGATGACCCGTTTCCTTTACCAACATCGACAAGCTCAAAGAACTGCAAGACTCCAAGAAAAGGAGCACCAACGTAGCCTTGAAGCTGCTTACAGGGCAGAGTTTCACCTCCACAACTCCATGAGAGACAGCATGCAAGAGTACTACATCTGATGGACAATCTGACCCTGTAGTTTTCAGTTCAGCTATCAGTTTCTCCCGTGTCTTCTTCAGCAAACGTGTCGTGAGGCCCTTTCTATCCAGTAAGGATCGTTAGTTGGAGATTCCCTCGGTTTGGGAACAGCGGAATCTTCTGATCTGTGTAAGTAGTAGCTTGTAGTTTCTCACAGTGCTTGCCCCAAGTGTTGGATCAATCAGAATTAGGTCATTTATGGGATGTGAGTGGTGTGTTAGGAGGTGTTTGTATTATTTTATTAATTTGGCCTCTGGATAGAAACTGGAATGGAGAATGACGCTGTCCTCTTTAGTGCATGAATGCAGATTCTGAAGTGTTAATTATGCTCTTAACAAAATGACAAACTAAACACACATATAAGTCTGTGAATTTTTTCAGGTTGCCAGAAACATCTTTGAAGTGGCAGCATTGTGAGTGGAAGTCCTGGTACGCTATTTGAATAGTATAATGCTTCAGGTTGAGGACAGTAGCTTGTCTTATAATTTTGCGTTATTCTGCCTCAGCATTAAGAACTAAATGAGCATAAACATGCTGGACAATTCAATTTTGTCATTAGGAGATGATTTTTGTTTTACAAAGAAGCTGTTAACAGAGACCAAACTCATTCAATAAAGTGGCTTAATTCATAAATTGAAAACATTTGCAGAAATATTGTAGAGTTAAACATGAAGCCGCCTAATGTAACATTACCCACCTGTGTTATGCTGTGAAATACCTGCCATATTGATAATGAACAAATCAAAGGGGTCAGGAAGATTTTTAATGTTTTTGATTCAGTAAGGATGTAATAAAAAGCTACAGTTAAGAATTTTTATTTTATTTTATTTCAAATAAATGCTATTCTTTTGAATTTCCTATTAAAGAATCTTGCCTCTTAAAAAGCAACGTCATCGAGACTTTCAAGGCCCAAAAAGGCAGTAAATGCTAAAAATATTAAAATAGGAAACAGTTTTAGTTTCTAATAATATTTGAACTTTCAAGGCCACAAAATGTAAATGCTAAAAATATTAAAAACTTTGAATTTCTAATAATATTTCACAATAATACTGTTTTGTATGGAAGCTTGTGTCCTCCACCATAACGAAAACATTAAAATCACAATTCTGACTTTTTTTCACTTCATAACTGCAATTGTGAGTTCATTATCTCACAATTCTGACTTCATTACTCACAATTCTGACTTCATTACTCACAATTCTGACTTCATTACTCACAATTCTGACTTTATAACTCACAATTCTGACTTCATTACTCACAATTCTGACTTTATAACTCACAATTCTGACTTCATTACTCACAATTCTGACTTCATAACTAACAATTCTGACTTCATTACTCACAATTCTGACTTCATTACTCACAATTCTGACTTCATTAACTCACAATTCTGACTTCATAACTCACAATTCTGACTTCATTACTCACAATTCTGACTTCATTACTCACAATTCTGACTTCATAACTAACAATTCTGACTTCATTACTCACAATTCTGACTTCATTACTCACAATTCTGACTTCATAACTAACAATTCTGACTTCATTACTCACAATTCTGACTTCATTACTCACAATTCTTCATAACTAACAATTCTGACTTCATTACTCACAATTCTGACTTCATTACTAACAATTCTGACTTCATAACTAACAATTCTGACTTCATTACTCACAATTCTGACTTCATTACTCATAATTCTGACTTCATTACTCACAATTCTGACTTCATTACTCACAATTCTGACTTCATTAACTCACAATTCTGACTTCATTACTCACAATTCTGACTTCATTACTCACAATTCTGACTTCATTACTCACAATTCTGACTTCATTACTCACAATTCTGACTTCATTACTCACAATTCTGACTTCATTACTCACAATTCTGACTTCATTACTCACAATTCTGACTTCATTACTCACAATTCTGACTTCATTACTCACAATTCTGACTTCATAACTAACAATTGCGACTTTATATCTTGCGATTCTGAGAAAAAAATTCAGAATTGCTAGATGTAAACTCGCAATTGTATGCTAAAAAGTCGAAATTATCTTTTAAAATGTTTTTTTTCTGTGGCAGAAACAAGCTTCCATAGTTTTGACTGTCTTTTTTATAAAAAAAAAAAATGCAGCCTTGTGAGCCTAAGAGACAAAAACATTTAAAAAAATCATACCAACCCCAAACGTTTAAATGGTAGTGTGATTCTGGATTGACTGAGTTGTTCAAGGTTACCTGGACATGTTTCTCTGATGTCATGATGATGCTGTGAACTGATGATGGAAATTCCCAAGCATTCATCCTCATCACACACGGTGACGTTACAGGACTTATGTGTAACATGTGAACTGGGGCAAAACCGATGTCACAGACCATCCACCCCTCCCTGAGACAATCTGACCCCATTAACATCTGGTATTAACATCTGTTTCTTAAGGTCCAATATTTACGTTTGGATAAAATATAATTGAGCATTCCTCTAAAAATCAGAGACAATTCCTTTGAAATCTGATCATATGTTGTCACAGGCCATCAGATCAACTGAGATGGATAATCATTTCAGGTGTCTTTGTCGTCTCTCTTTAAAACCAAGTATCGCTGAATTTCACGATCAGTTCACAGTGTCTAAATGACAAGAATAACACTAGACATCCTTCAATGATCTGGATAACTGACAATCTTCACAGACAATTCTGAGTAGGTCGTAACTGTAGCAGTTAGTCCTTTAATATTTGCCTGTAATACAAAATCAGTATTGACTCTGAAGAAAAGATTTTGTCATGCGTCTACATTTTTACATGTGGTTGTTGAATATTAACCACTGTCTTGAAAGTCTATCAAATTAGCACAGCAGGTGTTATCTGTTCTTTACTCCAATGCACAAAATAATCATTGTAAAGTAAGTGGCATTGATTGATTGATTTTTTCCAGGTGATATTTCATTCTTTTTTCCAGCTAACAAACACACACACACACAAATGGTTGTATTATGATGGACTGGACTGACAGATCTTTATCTTTCTCTTTGGAAACTGAAGTGTCCTTTGATATATTTCTCTCTCAAACTCTTTTGTACCTCTATTGATATTATTTTAGGGGCTGTTTTGTATGAATGTAAATGTACAGCTATATTGTAAATACATGTTTAATAAAAAAGAAGACTTTTTTCATCATTGAGCCACATTTTTGTGCAAGTACTCATTACTAAAATTGAATGTATTAACTTGGATGTCAAAATTGTGGGTTTTTATTCAACAGATTTAAGTACTTTACAATTGCGGTATTAGCTGCGGCATTTAAAATAAACAGGATAAGTTCAAGAGCATTAAATGGAACACTTGACGTGAAAATGACAGTTTGCACTTTATCTTCGCACAGTAATACATCTTTAAAACCTCCAGTCTGTAGTCTTATTTCACATAACAGTGGCTGTCAATGTATTATTTTAATTATACTAATTTTAATTGCTTTATTTATGAACTGTTCATTTTCTTTATTCACACGAGGAGAGATAATGTTTTTAATCACAGAATAACAGAACATCACAGAGTAAATTAAATAGTTTACCAAAAGGAAGTGGTTTAGCATTTTTTCCATTTGTAGCTTGAATGGGCCTTTGTGCCTATGTAGACCTTTTATTAAAGTCATTATTGTCTTTCACATAACGTGCAGCATCCTAACCAATGCAAATATCACATAAAGGTTTGCATAATCTTGTCATGGTTAATTGAACACTTTAATGCAGGAGCCCAGCTGCATCATGCATATGCAAAAGAGAACAATGAGCTACAAAAATGAACATGGACTTAAGGATTTCAATGATGGGCATTGTTGTTTTACATTTTGTTGGCAAAAGATTAAGTGCTTACCTGTGCAAAACTTACCACTATTATGCTGCTTGCTATGTGGTTTGCTAGTGTGTTCTGTGTGGTTACTCATTGGCCAGAACCAGCCCACAAGATGTTGTAGTCCATCTAAAATATATGGCTTGGGTCGCTTTTTCAATGTAAAATCTTATGTCCACAAGGCAGGAATCATATGTACACTATATTGACCTACTGTAGTATTTTATTTCAGAGACTTGTTCATATCCCTATACTTAGTTGTAACTAAAGGTATGGTTATTATTACAAAGCGCCACTAATGCAATCTCAACATCTGGTTATCATAATATCACAGAATGCATCTTAATACACCTTTAATCTTTGGGAACTGGAACATGAGTCTTTAAGGGATAGTTCACCCAAAAATGAAAATTGTATCTTTATCTGCTTACCCCCAGTGCATCCAACATGTAGGTGTCTTTGTTTCTTCAGTAGAACACAAATTAAGATGTTTAACTCCAACCGTTGCAGTGTGCCAGTCATATAATGCATGTCAATGGGTAACAATTCTATGAGAGCAAAAAAAAAACATGCTTAGAAAACATGCACGTAGAGCCCTGTGGCTCATGAGGACACATTGGTATCTTAAGACTAAAAACGATCAGTTTGTGTGAGAAATCGAGCCGTATTTATATAATTTTTCACCTCAAATACGCTTCACTTCCAGTAAAGAAGGTCAATATACACACTCTGGTGTCATGTACGGTATATGTAATTACACGTACACAACACCATAGCGTGTATATTGCCCTTTATTACCGGAAGTGAAGCGTGTTCCAGGCTGTTGGATATAGCGTTGTATTTGAGGTAAAAAAATAATATAAATACGGC
Organism: Gobiocypris rarus; assembly: GCA_023029165.1. Lineage (NCBI taxonomy): Eukaryota > Metazoa > Chordata > Actinopteri > Cypriniformes > Gobionidae > Gobiocypris > Gobiocypris rarus. The sequence continues at coordinate 28,691,801 of CM040910.1, forward strand.
TCGATTTCTCACACAAACTGATCGTTTTGTGTCTTAAGATATCAATGTGTCGTCATGCAACTTTGCAATGACGTTGCTGCCTATGGATGGTTCAGAAAGCTCTCGGATTTAATTAAAAATACCTTAATTTGTGTTCCGAAGATGAACAAAGGTCTTACAGGTTTGAAGTTAAATTAGGGTGAGTGACTTGAGGATTTTCATTTCTGGGTGAACAAACTCTTCAAAAGTCTTCAAATCGAGCACCAAGAGGATGCTGCACACAGGTGGTGGTTGAGAAGAGACCCCTGACATGAGTGTATAGCGCTTTGGGTGTACATTAGTACATATGAAAGCACTATATAAATGCCTCGTTCATTCATTCATTCATATTTATAACAGTTTTATTTATAAAGTTCTGTTGTATCAAGTTATATTGAATTTTTGCAGTTGCACTGATTGTATAACACTTCAAGAAGAGCTTGTGGATAGTTTTGTTTAAATCCATGTAAGAATCTGTGCGATTTGTTTGTGGTTTGCCGTTGAGCCACATTTAATTCACCAACCTATTTTACTTTCACCTTATTTATTGGCGATGTCGTAATAAAAGCCTAGGTGTATCAGGAAGAGCAGGACATTTGCGGCACACAACTGCTCGGAGGAAACACTGAAGATGGAGCCATGGCTATTTGCGTTGATCTCCAGTCCCCTTTGCCTCACAGCCACCGTTTTCAACATCATCTTCTTTTTTTGCCTAATGCGCCCAGTCTCTGGGGTGACACTTCGCAATCCACTGCGCTTCTTGTTAATTGTTGTGTTATTTAATTCAACATTTCAACAACTGATCACCGCACTGGACATTATTATGCTTCTTTTTGAGCCACCTTTCTGGCTTCAGACGCTATGCAGAGTTTTGATATATCAGTTTTTCTGCGGCAACTTCACATGCAATGCCTGGATCAGCATTTTCTACCACATGTCAATTGTTCCTCAACGTCATGCCATCCTTATCTGGATTAAGAGGAATATTAGAGGCATATTATATGTCGGCTTCGTTCTGAATCAAATAATGCTTCTATTTTCTTTGACTTTGGGGACAGTATCATATTTTTTGCTTGGCACCGTCCCAGTGAATTTTACTTCTCATGAACTGAACACAACATCACCAGCAGAAAGCTTAGAGTCAAACCTGTATTTATTCCATGTGGCAAATTTTTTGTATTTGCTATATTGCACCTGTCCAATGATCACATTATTAATCTCTTGGGGAAAAACCTTTGTTTACCTGCGTGACCATATGAAAACGATGGGGCAGAGTAGTGAATCTTTTTCCCAACCCCAGCAGAAGAGCCAGATGCGGGTCACAGTAACAGGCATGGTACAGGCCGCCCTGTTCCTGCCCAGCAGCCTATGGACTGTAGCGGTGGCTGTCCTATACATAACAGGCCTCTTTGAAATAGTGGATCCTCATAGATTTATTACAATGTCATTTTGCTCAGCATCCAGTTTGGGAAATATACTTTGCTTTGGATTCTCCCAGTCTGTGTTTCGCAATGGAATTGTAAGTGTGATTAAGAAACTCAAGAGATGAATACCTTGTGTTAGGATTCTTGCCATTTATTATCATTATATTTGCAATATATCTGATGTAAGCCGACTCTACACTATATTCATATGCTATATGTAAGGTAAAAATGAGAAATGTGTGGAAATGATATTTTTAATGGGTAGACTGAGGAATGTTGTAACCGATTTCATTTAAATGTCTATAACTCTGTGTGTGTGTGTGTGTGTGTGTGTGTGTGTGTGTGTGTGTGTGTGTGTGTGTGTGTGTGTGTGTGTGTGTGTGTGTGTGTGTGTGTGTGTGTGTGTGTGTGTGTTATATATCTCAAGTTTTTATATTCACATAATATATATTTGTCTGCTTCAAATTAAAGTAGTTTAAAAATCTACAATTTATCCGTACATTAATGTCAAAAGTAAGAGCAAGAGTTATTGCAACCTACAGTAGTAACTTATTAGCACTATTAATTGTAACGCCGGAATCATTTTGTGCAAAAATATATTGTGGTAAGTAACCTTTTATTTCATTTGAAGGAAATATAAAACATTCTGACTGAACAGCCACCAAAACTATAAGCAAGTAATAAAAATACAGACAATATGTGGCATGTCCCACAATCATTTTCATTCGTTTACCTATTTTAACAAATACTGCTGTCAAATACTGACGCCCCTTTATTTGCATCTGCAAAATCACCTTGATGGAACATTTACCATGTTTCAGATCCTGCACATGGTAACCTCTGAATTTAATCTAACCATTTGATTTGATTCAAATGTATAGTGAAATCCATGACTGCCCCTTCAAAGAGAGTAGAATTTGCATTCGCTACACCTGCTTTATGCCTCATTAACTGCGATGGGGGTGTGTGTAGCACATGTTTTGCTAAACAGCATGTGATACATCTGTCCATGATTGGATAAAATACAGGAGGAGAGTTTAGGGTTAAATTAACCATTAAAGCTCCATAATAATGCGTCTAAAGATGTTCACAGTGTATAGCATGGCGAAATGTGGAAGTGCCTTGTTTTTCGTGCATGTTAACTGCTGTTTGATTTGAGCTATCCCAGACAACTCGTCACGCATGAAAATTCACATTCACATAGTATTTTTTACAATGGAATATTGCATGTTTTTAAAATCACTGCTGTACACATGACTTGTTATTAGGTAAGGATGCATGAGCTTAGATTAAAAGTTTTAATTTAAAAGTTACAATAGTTTGCAGCCATGTTTGCATTTAAAGTGAACTATTTCTGTATCAAACAGAGGAACATACAGTCCCTAGTTTGCAAATTCAGGAAATATACCTGGTCTAAAAAAAATAAAAACATTTGAACTTCTCTGTTAAATAAGTGCATGGGTGACCCACATATCTCTCTGTATTTGAAGATAATTATGCAGGGATGGCTGATGAAGACGTCTTCATCTTATAAACCTGGTTAAATACTGTAGCTTGAAGGACAATTTTGGCTTTTTATCTCATTATCTGCCTTATCCCCTTCCAATGACGATCCAATAAAACTCTATAATTATTCCCTCTGGGTCCTAACACTCAGTAAATCATTTAAACTCCAAATATAAATTGGCAAACAGGAAAGACTGCAGTCTCTTAATAATTCTGCTTTCGAATACTTGAAGAATTTAAGGAGTATGATAGGCTCTTTTCAGCTGCTTTTCACAATTGGTTACTGGTCCACCTCAAAAAAAAAAAAAGAATACATTAATTCATTAAAAAATATAAATATAGTAAATAAAATGTTAATGTCGAACTGTGAATGTATTGAAATATATGGTTTTATGCAGAAAAAAATTTGGATACCTGATATGAAACAGCTGAAGAGCACATTTGCTTTATCATGATCTGTCCTTTGAGACCAATAATGCAGTGCAGCCAAGCACTCCACAATAAAACTGTCAGTGATCACAATGATGACTGTTCTCTCTCCTGAAGAATATCTTTATCTATTTTCACATGAGTCAGTGGCCACTAAGGAGTGAACAACCACAGCGAGGTAATTAACTCTGAATGTAAATCATGGGGAGATGCGGAAAGTTTCTTAGTAATCTGCTTTTGATGAATTAGGCTCAACCCATGCCAGATCAGCAGTGTTTAGATTTGTTAGGTGAAAGTGGCGAGCATGCGGATTTAAAGTTGCAATGAAACGGAAGTAGAAACTGATCCTTTCGTCCATATTGTGACATACATCCGAGTGGAACGTTTTTTTTTTTTAAAGAAAAGAACAAAAATAGGGTGGGGATTGGTTCTATGCATCAGTTGTTGATTGGGTTTTAAGATTGAATATTAGTGTTGCACTCAAAAGTGTTAACTGATGAACTGTTTGCAGGAGCAGAGTTTAATGGACTAAATGATTGGATGAGTCTTACATATTGTTCACAATAAGATATATAATATATGCACTAGAAAACTTTATATTAGGTGGCCTTATTTTGTACTAACATTTAAAGGTGCTCTGTGTTCAAATTTAATGGCAGTGGTGTGGTTGCGAATTGCAATTGGCCACCACTCACCCCTCCCTTTTGAAGCACTGAGAAAAGCTACGGTGTAGCAGGACAAAAATGTCGTCGTCGGAGACAGCAGAGATTAGCTAGAGCTCTGTAGAGCAGTTTGTCCGTTTAGGGCTACTGTAGAAACATGACGGTGCAAAATGGCGATTTCACTGTAAGGGGACCCACCCTTTTTTGATGTACATAGTAGTTAAAGGTGCACTATGCAACTTTTCCGTCCGCTAGAGGGCGCCTGTTCAAAACAAAGGCATAGTTTGATGATGGCAAGTTTGAGCGCAGCATCTTGGGAAATGTAGTCTTCACCTCACAGCCGGTGGAAAATAATCAGGATAGGACTCGGGCAGAAATCATGTTGATGTGTTTATTATGCGTTTATTTATTATACTATGTGTTACTGTAGCATGAAGCAGAGCAGGACCGAGTGTTGCGAAGCTGAGCAAGGCTTCTGGAGCGATTGTTAATGAGAGGAACAACACACGCCTCGTGAGCAGCAAGACTTTTATTATGACGGGACACAGTCACCGGGCGCCAGCGCTATTTCCGTATTTCCAGTCATGAGTATGAGGTAACATAGCTCTGTTTATCATATTAGATACATTTGAGTGTGTTGAAAATGATGTTATGACGTTACTCTGTGCGTTCGCTCGGCGGCTGCTGTGACACTTGTTGCACACTGCTAAGAGTAAAGCGTTTCTGCCAAATAAAACGTAAACTGAGCGTAACGCAGATATGACACAATTGACAGGCGACTCCCTCAGACGCTATGCTTAGACATGCCGGCTCCTTGGTTAAAATAGCAATTTTCTCACAATTTACAAATAGTTGGAAACATTTGGGATATTGTAAGTACCAAACTGAACAAAATATATAACACTGGCCTAGAGGTTTTTGGATATTTTACTGCAAAAATACTACATAGTACACCTTTAAAGCCACCTAATATATATATGGGACTTTTTTTTCATGCCAAATTTTAAAAGGTTAGAAAGCAAAGAAATGTGTGGAAGAGCCTTTATTTCAGGCATTCATGAAGAAGTTACTGAGACAAAATGCCATTGCCAACCAATGTGATGGAACAAAACAAATAATTTCACAGGAAAACTAGAAATATTTTTTTATGACAACCACTGCATATTTGTATCTCCTGAATAGTAATACTAGTTTCATGTTTCTCGTATCACTTAAATATCCATTACTGAATATGTCAAATGGTGAAAGCTCAATAAATGTGAGATTTTAGCTTGTTATAAATCACTGAAAATATATATACACTCAAAACAAGCACCACACATTAGGGACTGTGCGTCAGATTGAAACCACCCATACATTTAGGTGTGCAGTGATCAGAACATCCACAGGCCTCAATAAATGGATTATTTAAGAGAGAGACTGGCAGAAAATGGCTCAGTGCTATGATGCATATGCTATCATTTTTTCCGCTACCTGGAGAGGAAAATGGTGGGGACAAATTGATTCCCACCCACATTAGAAAAGTTTATTGCCAGAGCTGGTGAACGAAGATCTGGCAGGCATTTTTTCATCTATACAGCAGAAGCAAAACAACATGAAGCAGATACTCTTTTACATTCTCTACATGCAATTTAAACTACAAGACTCTAAAGACTAGATCTAAAAAAAATAATAATTATGGCAGAGTTATAAGAATAATTCTGAAAAGGAACTTGTATCATTAAACTTTGATTTGCCTCATGTGGTGCAATTTCCAACTTGCTTACTTCAAAGTGATTCTGCAGCAGACAAATTACAAGTGTTTAAAATGAAAGACGACTTTGCAGCAGTTCCTTGAAAACGGATCTGCATGCAACAAATCTTTCTGTGATTTTCTAGACTATAATGGCATTGCCTCATAGAAGTCTGCAGCGATGTGGTCTCTTATGCTCATCAATATTTCTTTGATTAAAATACTGTAAAACAGTAACATTAATATATTTACAATTTAAAATAACCATTACTCCAGTCTTCAGTCTCACATGATCCTTCAGAAACCATTATAATGTTTATTTGGTGCTCAAGAAATATTTCTTGTTATCACAATTGAAAATGGTTGTGCTGCTTAAATTTCTGTGAAAACCTAGATACATGTTTTTGTAATAATAATATCACATTATATTTTAGCTATTGGAAATAATTATTATCTGCAGACTGTATGTCAGTCAAATGGAGGAAAGCTTCACAAAGAAACTCATTCTGTTCTCGAGTATTTTTTCTCAAAATGAGGCACATTATCACTCTGTCAAAAGAGTTTTCATTGTTACCGTGCATTAAGCTTTGACATTATTGCATTAAATAAAACCATACTGTGTCATCAAGTCAGAGGGATCTCGGACGAGATTTTAATAGCTCTACTCTCAGAAATTCACATGAGGTCTTCGTGCAAGCATTTGATGAGCCTGTGAGTGACAGTCAATCACTCTTTAATCAGTGATGGCCGACCGAGTGTCAGGGCTTTAAAATGACCACCTCTTACCGGGGTTTATCAAGCGTGACTCTCACATCGTAGCCCTAATGCTTCTCAAATCTCATGTAGAGAGATGTCCTCATTTGTCACTAAAGCAGAGTGGCAGCTGCTCCACACGTAGAATCCAAATGATGTGACAGTTTTAACACAGAGCATGCTGGAAAAGTGCTGAAAGTGCACTGGAATGGCAGTCAAACCTGTGATTTCCCACCAGTGAACTCGTACTAAATCGATGTACACCCACAAGCTCTTACGTCACAGCCCACGAAACAACAATGGCAGCCCCTATGGATGCAGTGTTTATGAAAGTCAACGTAAAATAAAAGGTATAACAGATTCTCTTGCCTTGCACGCTGTTTTTTTCCTCTGTTTCCCTCAAATAAGCAAGGAGTGCACCTTTGCCGATAGAAATGATTGTAAATGAGCAAAAAAAGCCCTGTACGGTCCACCATGCTTTGTTTACATCTAGCTACCACAATTCCTTGCACTCAGGCAGTTTGGCGTGACTTTGCCTGGACCACTACAAAGTCGTGAGTCATGGCTTGAAGTCGTGACTTATGGGCTCAAACACCTGCCTGGAACGCAGCATTAAGTAGTGAACAGAAAGGAAAGGATTAACAAGACAGCTGGGACAAATTAACTAATGATGGTAACAATAGGAACAAACTAGTGGCGGGAAACTAAGACAAAGGAAAACGTGATGAAAACACAACTGAAAGATCAACTAAACAGACAGTTTAGCAATAGGTTATTTGTCACAATGAGCAACAAAAAGTTGACATGGAGCATGCTAAATTTAAAACCTCTGGGGAGTCACCAGTTTTCGGAGATGACAAGAACTGAGGGATTGGAAATGTTTTAAAAGTGATGCAGAGACAGAGATTACTCAACGGGTAAGGTTTTTTATTGAACAGTGAATGCTTTATGAACAGTAGCATAACCCTTCATCCACACAGTCACTCAGAGCCGGAGCTTGCAGTTTTGTGTTTTTGTGTCATAAGTTACATAGTGTACCTTTAACAAAAATAACAAAATAAAATTTTCCAACAATCATCTTTCAGCAGCACTATGCCTTTCCTCCATGTATGGTTATGTAGATGTGCATTCCCTTTCCCCTGCAAAATGTTTCAGACAGGCCACCTGGGAATCTAATGGCAGTTTTCCTATATTATCTAGAGGTATGCTTTTATGGAAATATGCTGACCCATATAATCAGGCAACACACTCCAAGCAAAGAACATCCCAATGGTCAGCACTAAAGAGCTTTCTGTCAGCAAAAAAGATGAAGGAAAATAAAGGCGAACAGTTAAAGGTCATCTGTTTTTCAGCATGAACTTCCACCTGGGAGCTTATATAGAATGCATGAAAAGCCCCCTTGTGTGCTTAAGTGTTTTGATGAGGAGCACCTTAATGGCCATTATTGAGAATAAAGGAAGGACATGTACCTTTTGCAATGGCCATCGGCCTCACATTGTGTTTCATGAGGAGATGTCAGTTTCATATTTTTAAGTGATTTCAGTGTAGTCAGATATAAACATTGTTTTGAACTGCAGAATTACATTTTTAAAAAATTTAAGCAAACAATTTTGTGAAGGTTAATAATAAATAAAATAATAAATAAATAATAAATTGTATTACTTCATTATTCAATGTCATTTTTTCCCACTAAAATTCTTGCTTCAGTCACACTGCAATTAATTAGACTTATAAACTGAATGAAAATACAAACAGTGAGTTCATTACATGCCTAAAGAATGGAAAGGAAGGCATGAGGATAATCAATACTGTGACTTTAATGTTCTGACATAGCCCTTTGATATCACCCTACCAGACTTGAAATTAACTGAACATTTTAGAATCAGCAATTATGCAAGAAAACAGCAGCCTGACTGAATTGTCTCCCAAAACTTAAATCGTTCTCAAGGCGTCATACTGAGAGACAGTTTATAGAGTATTAGGAGGTAGTTCTGAAGTGAAAACCTACCCAGATTCAAGAGCTTAAGTGTAAACACTGTCTGATTGAGACGGTGCTCTGCAGACACCCCTGCAGTAGCCTACCAGTGAAAGGTAAATGTGGTTTACAGTAAAGAAGTTGAAACAACATGAGAGTTGGAGTTCCAAAACTTACCAAAGTGAGAGATGTTCTGAAAAACACAGACTTCTGTCATGGAGTAAGTTCTGAGCGATAATAACATTTGCACAGGGATTTTATAAGCGTCTTTTTATGTGCGCCTGAGTTTCACATCAGTGCAGCCAGAGGGACTGAGAGAATTCATCCCTATGATGTGCTGCAGTTACAGATTTCAGAGAAGAGCACGGGAATTGCTTGCTTACATGAAGTCTTTTTCAAAGGACTTAGATGAGGACAGAGCTGTTGCTTGGAACAACATTTTGGGCCCTCAAACACACTCATATAAAGACATTTAGTGGGTAGGACAATTTTACATGTGTAAACATTGCATCAGCAGGATTTGATATTGTTGGGATAAAATGACAGCTGTTCAGTGGCGTTTTCCATCTGTTGTTCCACTGCAAACAACTGAGTTGTGTATTTTAGGTTGGGTAAATCTGCTGCCAATAGCGGAAAGGTTTTATATATATATATATATATATATATATATATATATATATATATCTACATCTACATGTTTCCCGGCAGACATAGTAAGTACAATTTACCTTGATCTTCAAATTCATAAAGTTTTCACCCCCCCGCTCTTTAGGCATTGTGTTTCCTTCTGGAGCATCAGTGAATGTTTGAACCTTTTTAATAGTTGTGTTTGAGTCACAAAGAGTCCAAATATGCAAAAGATGCTGGAAAACGGTAGAATTTGCAAGACCTGAAGGATTTTTCTGAAGAACATTAGGCAGTTTAACTGCTAAGGATAAGAAAGAGACTCAAGAACAACCGTTACAAAACAAAAACAAAAAATCATCCAGGGAGCGACTAGGGATCATGGATCCTCCAGGTAACGACAATATTAAGAATCAAGGGTATGTAAGCTTTTGAACAGGGTAATTTTTTTAAATCCATATTAAAGGTAGGGTAGGTAAGAATTGGTTAAAAAACTTTTTTTCCAAATTTGTTTATACTTTCTTTATATATCAATCCATAATTAAAATGTAAGTACTCTGAAAAAGAAAGTATAAAAATTGAGTGTCTGTAGACCTCTCACGACTGTTTTAAAGACAGCTCATTATTTCCATTCACTCGGCTCTTTCCTTTCCAAAGCCACGCCCCAAAACACATGAACGTGCTCCGCCGACCGCTCAGCTGGAAGACGCATTATTTCCCTTATGCTGGGTACACACCAAAGATTTTTACATCTTATAAGATTTTCAAAATGTGATAGACCACACACATGAGGACAAATAATCCTAGATTTAACCGTTTGCTCCTATAGTGTGTGGTGTGCCATGATGTGACAAAGACAGCACACCACACACGAACAGATTTTCAACCAGAGTCCCGAGTGTAAACACAGGAAATCACGCAAAATCTCACGAGACTGTTTTTTATAAAGTAATGAAAATGTCCTGGTTTTCATTATTTTCCATTGGGCCATTACATTGACCGCACCGCTGCAAAATCTTCACGTGATTAGTAATATCACGACATTGTAAAAGCACAACAGCCAACGTCATCTTGGAATAAACACTCATTTAGTCTGCTTACACTTTAGGGCTGTGATAATAATCTTATTTTATTTTCGCCCAATGATTATACAAAGAAGATATGAGGTAAAACTATTATAAACTATATCCGCGTTCCGTCCTAGAGCGAATTCCTCCTCAGCGCGCGCTGTCATTTCTCCTGAACATAAACTTAAAGTCAGAGTCAGCACAATGTGTGATTGTTGTCAAATGCAGTCTCTACTTTGGCTAAATTGCAGGACGTGTTTGATCAAATTAAAAGAACTATAATCCATGGAATAGACACTGTTTCCAAGGTGTGTGTATGTGTGTGCAAGTGCACATATGCTTCGTGATTAAACCATCAAATCTACCAAACAGCCTATATGTCAAAATGACTGGCTTGAGAGTATTCTCTTAAACACAGTTTATATCTTAAAGGTGCGTATAGTTTGGAGAAATCAATGGGAGAATAATTAGAGCTGCATTCGGTCTTAAGGGGCAGCATCTAATAAACCTGCCATTAATGTCAATCAAACAACTAAAGGAAAAGAGAAAATTACTGCAGCTCTTGCATGAATAACTTTACTTTTAAAAAGCATTAATCTATCATAAGTGAAAACTATGCAATGTTATTTTACATTTCATTACTTTATTAGACTTAAGATTCTTTATTATTATTATTATTTTAGATTTTTAAAGATTCTTTGATTAGCCTAATAAAAAGTTAAAATGATATTTAACAATGTAATATTTAACAATATAAGGCTATTGTTTTGTTCTGTATTTTTGATTAAATAAATGCAGGCTTGATAAGCATAAGAGAATTCTTGCAAAAACACAAAATATTATCCAAACTTTACACACACACACACACACACACACACACACACACACACACACACAGGCCTACTATATATATGAAGGCATATGGAGACGTGGTCTGTACATGTCACACTTTATGCTGCGCCGACCGCGCTTCTGTATTCCCTCAGTGTGCTTTCTGATTGGATATTATTGCCTTCACGTGAGTGTGCAGGTTTGTACACTTTCTGATCGTAAATATTCAACATGTTGAATAGACGGCTCCGAGGTTCTTCCGAGCAGGTTCGGACACTCTTAACACACTTCACACCACAGGAACATCTGATAAGATAATCTTCAGAACCATCAAGATAATCGACCGAGCTAAGATTGTCGGAAGGGGAAATCGGCCCAAAATAAGCCCGATTATCTTTTGGTGTGTACCCAGCATTAGACGAGCGGCGGAGTGCATGTAGTGACGTCAGAATCACATGTAATAAAAAATCGAACTTTATCAGTATGAATATAAACAAATAAGATGTCTTTTAGTACTCACTATCAAGCTAGAATACCGATACTGGTAAAGTTTAAAATAAATTTTTGTTTGATTCGCGAGCTAGTTATATTTATAAGGCAAAGCTAAAAATGGGTAGCATTGATAGGCTACATGTTTTTCCAATAACATCAGTTATACTGTGATGAAGATGAATTTCGGCTAAGATTCATAACATAGGTATACAGTGTTTTGCATGTTAGAGTTTCCATGATGAAAGCATTGTTGACTCTGATGAGGACTACACTCCGGAGACAAGTAGCCTACCGCATCGTCGGCTCGAGGACAAGGCCGGGGTCGAGGGCGAAGCAGAGGAGGTCGTGCAAGAGCGCGGGCAACAGGTTCCGAGGAAGCAGAGGTGCGTGCATGTGGACAGATCCTGTAGGTGGTAGCCATGGTAGCGAGAGAGAGTGACAGTCGCACAAGCCAATCACTTGATTCGTCACGAACGAAAATAATGAGCGGTGTTTATTGCAGATTAAAAAGTCTAGAGTCACTCGATTTTTATACTCTCTTTTTCAGATTACTTACAATTTAATTATGTATTGACATATAAAGAAAGTTTAAACAAATTTGGACAAAAGTGTTTTAGATAATTCTACCCTACCTTAAATTTAACATTTTTTTTTTTGTCTTGTGGACTATATGTAAACATATTTTATGGAAAAATACTGTACTGACAGTAGGCTACAAAAAAATAACATTTTGTATGATTCCTCTTATTTTGTTAAAATAGTTAACTTTTTTGCAGATTCTGCAAGGGGTATGTAAACTTTTGAGCAAGACTGTGTATGTATATATTATCTCGTCTGTTTGATCGGACCACACGGGCTAGCCTTTGCTACGTGCACCAATGACCCTCTGGCCGGTTCACCACTGTTTCTTCCTTGGACCACTTTTGATAGATACTGACCACTGCAGAACACCCCATAAGAGCTGCAATTTTGGAAATGTTCTGTCATCTAGCGATCAGAATTTGGCCCTTTTCAAATCCTTTCAAATTTTTCCTGCTTCTAACACATCAACTTTGAGGACTTTGTGGGTTCCATTACAGATTTGCACAAAAACTTTTGCAATATTTTTAATGTTGAGAAAAATATTGCAAAATGATGCCGTTGGCAGGTGACCTGTAAATGTGAAAAAACTGTTCCCATTGCAGTTTTGCAAAATATTCCTTTTTGAAATTGCCTCAAAAACCACCTCATGCGGACGTAAAAATGTGTTGCGATACATGGGAGTTTTTGCGAAATTGACGTGTTTCCATTGGCCATATTTTAAATTTGCAATGTCAATTTGTGCAATTTGAAGGGTGGAAATGCAGCTAATGACAGCTTTGTTAATTACTTTATTTTTAAAGGTTGGCACCATGCAAAACATTCAACATACAGTACTAAGCTTCTCTCTATTTGTATATAGTTAATCATCCTAGTGTCACATGTCTGTTGACTGTTGTGTTCATTGTGTTCCTGTGTCCTAGTTTTCCCTTGTCTGTTCCCCAGTCAATTCACCTGTGTCTAGTCAATCACCTTGTTATTCTCATTTGTTTTGTGTATTTAAGCCCTCAGTTCTCCCTCAGTATTTGTTGGTTCTTGTCTTTAACTACGTGTGAAAGAGTTATTATTAAAGTGCCTGTCTCCTGTTCATCCTCGTCTCTGTGAGCTTATATCCTACATGTGATGTGACACCCAGAAAATAAGGGAAAGTCAATTATCTTCAAGGTTTTTCAAAAGTCTGTTAAGCCTTAAACAGCAAGCCATACCTGAGCACACATCTGTACTTTGATTAAACAAACCCCAAAGTCATTAAACAATCACTTTGTGTTTACAGCTTGAGACCTGCAGAAGTTCATCTCTAGTGTCTTCCTGTTGCTCATTCTCCACCTAATTTTAAAGTTTAAATGGAGACACTGAAACTAATTATTTTCACATGTTCGTTCTTAGAAGATTGCTTACTTGCCAACAGCAATTTAAAAACACCTGGATAAGTTAATTTCTGTTGTAAACACCAATATATTAAAATTTTGGTTAGTTTTAAAGTGAATGATTGTAATAATGGCTACATTTATCACTGATTTTATTATTAGTGTGTCATATTGCATTATTAATGTGATGCATTAAAGCCGTGGCCTATGCTTAGAGTGTCAGACTGGTAACCCGAAGGCTGCGTGTATGATTCTCAATACCGGCAGGAAATGACTGAGGTTCCCTTGAGTAAGGGCCCACTCACTCCCAGGGCACCACAGCAAAATGGTTGCCCACTGCTCCGGGTGTGTATGTTCATGGTTTGCAGTGTGTGTGTGTTCTCTACTGCTCCTAATGTGTGTGCATTAACTTGGATGGACAGAGGACAAATTCCTATAGTATGGGTTTACCATTTGGCCTTCAAATGTTACTTTCAAAGAAACATTCAGTTTCAAATAAATATACTGTGTTTCCACACACTGCTTTCTAAGGTGACATTAATCTTTGTAGAACCGAATTCCATGGGCCAAACGCATTCATCTCAAAAGGAATCCACTCGATCTGGAATTTCACATGAGGCATTTTGTTAAACATTGAAGATTTGACATTGCAGAGCTTTCCGTTTTAAAGCAACTTTGAAGACACCTCTGCATCATTCACTGCTACTCTATTGATAATGGACAATGGATTTTTTTCCGGCTGCAAAATTTTGATAATGTGCCTTTAGTCCTGGACAGTTAAACAGGAAAGAATGATGCCAGGAAGAGAAATATGTTCCACTACAACCCTCAAGGTTTTACTGAAGAGATCCCTGACAGTTCTCAAATTGCAGCCCACCTTCATCCCCCATGGAGAAATATTACATTGTGATTATTAGAGTCCCCATGTGGTCAATAACAGGCCAGTGACCATTCAGGCTCTATTAAAGGGAATGCACTGATATGAGCATTCAATGGGGAAAACGGCCCATAGAGAGAGAGAGAGATACCTATGAACTAGCGGCTGCAGGAAGCTTACCTGGAGCAGCGACTGCAGGAAGCTTACTGAAAAAGACAGCTGCCTATATTGGGGCCCAAACAAGCACAACGTGTTTTAAAGCTCCAACTTTTATATAAGCAAAACAAAGTGTTGCTTTCATTGCTCAAAATATTAAGATTAAAGTGTTTCATTGTAAAGCTTCAACAATTTGTGTGGTATATGCATCAGTGTAAGGCATATATATTACTCTCTTTATACAGTGTTTATCATTATTAAAAAATAAAACATTAGGCTCCACAGGGAGCAGAAGTGATGATCATAAAGGTATGGCTGCACATTTTACAAAGTATTGTTTCACTGGCATTAAAAATGACTTGTGTATCCATAGTCAAACATATCATCACTGCATTTCACTTTTTGAAGAAATAAAGGCAGATATTGCAATATAATTAAGCCATTTTCAGTATCATAGATACTGAAAGAAATATACTTTTTATATGATTTACCACTTACAGTTTATATTCCTACAGCATAACTGTACTTATAAAGATATAACACTTTATTAGTTAAAATGGACAGTAAATTATAGTGACACTGAAGACATTTTCTGGCAAATTAGCATGGCAATAACTTTCTATCATATTAACATATGGTGTGCTAACACACTGTGTCAAATTTTGTAATTGTGCATGTTTTAGCCAAAAGAAACATTACATTTTTGGGCTGCAGTTGAAGCACTGAGTGCATTTCATCTCACAGAGCATCAGAAATAGTCAAACAGAGACTTTTTGACAAAAAGTAGGAATACATATCAGGCAATTTCATGCACATTAGCAAAAGGAATGGATTTTTACTTGCGCTGCAGTGGGAATTTTAAACACCAGTCTGGAAAATGCATTAGTAAGCTTCACAATAAATCACACAATATTCTGACATATCTGCACATTAGTTGTTGGTCGGGGCTCAGTTGCGTTGGTTCTATTGTTCTGTTCTAAACTTTTAATACAAAGTTGATTTGCCTCACATTTCTAAAAGCATTGACATCCTCCTTCTTTTGAACAAAGATGACACAGAGAAACTAACATGTTTAACTGTGAATGTGACAGAATCACACTGTGGTTCAACATCATGTTGACATCTGCTGTGAGAAATCAGAAGAAATCAGATTGGATCAGCTGCTCAAAACAGTTCAGTGGAGTCACTGAAATGTCACTTTTTAGGGTATAATTATTCAGATACAATTCCTGGACAGTTTTCAATTTCTCTTGGCTAATGTTCTTGCCAAAGGCAAAGACTGGCATTGTCCATGCAAAATGTGTAAAATGGCAATAAGAGACAAAATGTATACAAATGTAATATATACATACATACAGTGGGAAGAACAAGTATAGAGTGAAACCTGCAAAATTGGTAGTGTATCAAATACTTGTTCTCCCCACTGTACCGAACAGGCATAACATTATGACAAATATTGTGTAGGTCCCCCTTTTGCTACCAAAACAGCCCTGACCCATCGAGACATGGAATCCACTAGATCCCTGAAAGTGTGCTGTGGTATCTGGCATCAAGATGTTAGCAGCAGATCCTTTAAGTCCTGTAAGTTGCAAGGTGGGGCCTCCATGGATTGGACTTGTTTGTTCAGCACATCCCACAGATGCTCGGTTGGATGGAGATCTGGAGATGCTCTGACCCAGTCATCTAGCCATCATATTTTGTTCCTTGTTAAACTCACTCAAATCCTTACGCTAATCCATTTTTCCTGCTTCTAACACATCAACTTTGAGGACAAAATGTTGCTGAAACTTGCTGCCTAATATATCTCACCCACTAAAAGGTACCGTGATGAAGAGATAATCAGTGTTATTCACTTTACTTGGCAGTGGTCATAATGTTATACCTGATAAGTGGAATAGTTAACCTAAAAATAACTTAAAAGCTACATGGCATTTCTCACTAGTGAGGTAATAATGGAGCTGTTTTTGGTGCAGATAAACTTACAGTAGAGACACCACTAAAAACTTTGTTGAGAGACATTTAGACTAAGGTAATTAACATAAACTTAATATCTCTCTCTCTCTCTCTCTCTCTCTCTCTCTCTCTCTCTCTCACTAATAATTGCATCAGTGGCTTAAGCCTCTGTTACTAGCTTTAAAATTACATTTGGAATTAGCAATGGAGGCATAGGATTAGATGCGTAAGAAATTAGTCCTTCACACGAGAGCATTTTAATGTCAAAAACCTGACAAATGTCTTGAAATACTGTACATCGTCTGAGCAAAGGTGTGGTAATAAGCGGAATAATTGATTCTGGGTTGTTGAATCGCTTGTCAATAATGATCCTTACACACACACACACACACATATTCACAAACACACACACATAATTACTCCTTATAGTTATGTTCCAAAATGTCCCAACAACTTTCATATTTTAGATGCTGAACATGTGACCTATAATAGGTAATCGATAAAAGATTGTTTCACACTTTTTAAACATTGTCTAATTAATTCCCAAACCAAAGTTCTGCTGAATAGTCATTATATCGTGCTGGATGTCACTCGGTAGACATGTGGATTCAGTGTGTTACTGCAGTGATTTTGCACTGCCCCTCAAGAGGGAAATTACTTTGTCAGTGAAAGGAAGCTGAGGTCAGGATGTCACCCACGAGTTAAAAAGCTCCAGAGACACCGTGCAGAACTAATGAAAGGTTTCACCCTCCCTTCATTCTGCAGAACATGCTCAATATTATTTGTCCCTCTGACTGAGCACAGAAAAGATTTTTTCCCCCTTTATTGGGGGCAGTCTAGTGTGCAAAACAATCAGAATCTTAGTCGTACGGAAACAAAATTACTTGAAAAATAAGAAATAACTATGCATTTTATTTCTGCACTGATAACCCAAGCAGTTTACATTTATAAGACTCAGTGCCAGCCACTGGGTAGTCTTTGGTGTCAAGCAAAGAGAGCAGTTTGCCCCAGTTTTTACACACTGTTGGGAGGAAATTTCCATTTAAATGATTACTGATCCCTAAAGAAAGAGGCAAAGAACAGAGAGTATCTCTGCAAGGTCACAGCTATTCAGCCATGCCGTGTCAGAGAGAACAAACACATGCTGTAATTGATTTGACTGCCTCATGTGTGGCTAAACTGAAGCTCGCAGGTCTGAAGAATTACAACCTAGTGTGTTTGTCACTCACTAACTAATTGTGTCTGATAGTAAATGAACAGAAAAATTTGGACATGATGGACAGGAAGACATTTATAGAGGCACAAGACTGTGGCAACTAACAGGACATAGTAGCTGTAGAGGGGCTCAGAGAGGATATTCTACCCAAGCTCCGATTGCCCCCCAATTACAGGCAAATTTTTCAAAAGGGAGGAGAAGGGGAGGAGGAGGGATGCTGCAAGAACTAACAACGGGAAGAGGGAAGCTGCTGGTTATATACCTTGGTATTAATTGGAAGATTAGATGGGCGTACTTCCTCCCGAGATTACGTTTAGTAATTTCACAAAGGGTTAGTTCACCCAAAAATGAAAATAATGTAATTTATTACTCACCCTCATGCCGTTCCAGAACCGTAAGACACAAATTAAGGTATTTTTTATGAAATCTAATGGCTCAGAAAGGCCTCCATTGGTAGCAATGACATTTCCTCTCTCAAGACCCATAAAGACGGCGTTAAAAAGTCCATCTCACTACAGTGGTCATACAATAATTTTATGAAGCGACGAGAATAGTTTTTGTGCGCAAAAAAATTAAATGACTTATATAGTCATGGCCGATTTCACAAAACACTGCTTCATTAAGCTTTGGAGCGTTATGAATCAGCATAAATATTTGTGTTCCAAAGATTTACGGGTCTGGAACGGCATGAGGGTGAGTATTTATTACATTATTTTCATTTTTGGGTGAACTAACCCTTTAATAAATAGATCTAGATGAATGAACTGATGCAGAATAAAATAAATGGCCAATAAAATGTGACTTAAATGTCAGTCACTACCCCTTAAATACTTGTTACGTCAACAAATACAGTAGCCTGTTTTTGATTCACTGTAAATATTAATACATTATATCTACTCAATAAACGTGTCAACAGATTTCTAGCAATATTTTTTATTAAATTCATAATATTGAAATAAGAATTGAGTTTGAGTTTTGTTTTTGTTTTGTTTTTTGTTTTTTTAATTTTGCAATAATTATTTTATTTTTTAACATTGTCACAACTTCCCAACATTGAAAACATTGAGTCAAACTGCCCAACTAAATGAAACACTGATCACCATAATGGTGACATTTTTAACAAATGGTGACATTTTCCATAAAACATCAACATCTAAACCTCTGTTAATTTTCAAAAAAATAACTATAGAAGAATGACAGATATAAACTTACTTGGTTTAGTTATAAGGTTAATAATAAGAGAGATTTAATGTCTTCTTTTATCTTCAGTTGATTTAATCAAAAGCTGTGGCTGGAGTCAGTTGTAGTTCTATTGTTTCTCTTTCCTTCAGTGTTTCTGCTCGTTATCATCAGGTGTCTTATATTTTGGCAATAAAAAAATAAAAAGTCCTTAATTCGTCTTTGACATCTGTTAGATCTGTTGGCTATTTCTGTTTAAAGAATGTATGTAACCAAGCAGATCTCGGCAGCCACTGACTACCTACCATAGAGGGGAAAAAAATACTATGGTCAATGGCTGTCGAGATCTGCTTGGTTACAAACATTCTTCCAAATATCTTCCTTTGGGGTCAGCAGAACAAAGAAATTCATACAGGTTTTGAACAACTGGAGGGTGATTAAATGATGACAATTTTCATTTTTGGGTGAACTATCCCTTTAAATTGTATTCATTTCAAATGGTTGACATTTAAGGAATTAATTTTATTAATTCTAACTCAATTATTATTTGTTGTTAATTTAATTGATAATATTGCTTGTAATCTGTTGCCGCAGTTGTATTGGGTAGATATAACGTATAACTTTTTATAATTTTATAGTGATTAGTTCAAAAATAGCCTCCTGATTAAATTAGGACTGAAAGCACTACTGTGTGCTGCTCGCAGACTCGCGAAGGTTGATTTTGACTTCGTTTAAATCTATTTTCGTTGACAAATCAAAAATAGACAAATTATTTGGCAATATCGTCTCTAAAATGTCAAACAGGCAATGCAATATTAACTTATTGTTTGTTGTTTATGTTGTTTTTGTTACTATGACACATAACTGGAGTCTGGGGTGTCAGCACAGTTTCTAAACCACACCCACAAAGTCACACACAGCTCAGCTTCATTTTCATTCCAGCAGTCAGTTTGAGTGTGTGCTGGCACTCGTGTGTTGGCTGCTGTTGACCATCACTGTGCCAAAACAAACATCATAGATGTTCAGTCATCTGCCTTTAGCTCTTTGACTCTTCGCCTCATCTGTGTGTGTGTGTGTGTGTGTGTGTGTGTGTGTGTGTGTGTGTGTGTGTGTGTGTGTGTGTGTGTGTGTGTGCGCGTGCGTGCGTGCGTGAGTGAGTGTGTGTGTGAGAGAGAGAGAGAGAGAGAGAGAGAGAGAGAGAGAGAGAGAGAGAGAGAGAGAGAGAGAGAGAGAGAGAGAGAGAGAATGAAAGTAAATGAAATGAGGGATTTAAGTGAACTGGGGAAAATGTACTGGGAATATGAAAAAGGAAAAGGACAAAAGGACAGTGACAGGGATAATTACATTGTTGATGGGGGAGTCGACTTATGTAATGATTCCTTCACAGGTCACAAAGGATAATAACATGCAAACACATTCAGCCCCTAAATCAAGTTGAAATTGTTGGCATTCATTTTTTTAATGCACATTCCTGCTATTATTCATCAGTGCATGCTGCACTTTGAATTCTTTGAAGTCTTTATAATCCTTGATCAAACTAAATTCGTATCAAAACTGATACAGGCAAAACATCAATTCTGGTGCTTCTCGACCTCAGTGCTGCATTCAACACTGTTGACTATAACATACTTCTTGACAGGCTGGAAAACTGGGTCAGGCTTTCTGGGATGGTCCTTAAATGGTTCAGGTCGTACTTAGAAGGGGAGAGGTTATTATGTGAGTATAGGTGACCATAAGTCTGACTGGACATCCATGACATGCACAAGGGTCAATTCTTGCACCACTCCTATTCAACCTGTACATGCTGCCACTGAGCCAAATAATGAGAGAGAACCAAATGGCTTCCCACAGCTATGCTGACGACACCAACTTAGCATTATCACCTAATGACTATAGCCCCATTGACTCCCTGTGCAAACGCATTAATGAAGTTAACAACTGGATGTGCCAAAACTTTCTTCGGTTAAACAAAGACATAACATTATGGCATTTGGAAATAAAGATGAAATTCTCAAGGTGAACGCGTACCTTAAAGCTATAGGGGTAAAACAACTTAAAATCAAGTCAGGAATCTTGGTGTGATTTTGGAGTCAGACCTGAGTTTCAATAGTCATGTCAAAGCAATAACTAAATCAGCTTACTATCATCTGAAAAATATTGCAAGAATTAGATGCTTTGTTTCCAGGCAAGACTTAGAGAAACTCGTTCACGCTTTCATTGACTATTGTAATGGTCTTCTAACCGGCCTTCCCAAAAAGACCATTAGACAGCTGCAGCTCATACAGAACGCTGTGGCCAGGATTCTGAGCAGAACCAGAAAATATGACCATATCACACCAGTCCTCAGGTCTTTACACTGGTTTCCAGTTACATTTAGGATCGATTTTAAAGTACTATTACTGGTATATAAATCACTTAATAGCCTAGGACCTCAATATATTGCAGATATGCTGATTAAATACAAACCCATCAGATCACTCAGATCATCAGGATCAAGTCAGCTAGAAATACCAAGAGTTCACTAAAAGCAAGGAGAGTCTGCATTTAGCTATAATGCCAGCCGTAGATGGAACCAGCTTCCAGAAGAGATCAGATGTGCTCCAACAGTAGCCACATTCAAATCCAGACTCAAAACACATCTGTTCAGCTGTGCATTTCCCGAATCTTTTTATTCTTTTTATAACTGTTTGAGTTTACCTTTGTTCTTATCTCTGGTTTTATCTATATATAATCTTATTCTTTTTAATTCTCTTTGCAACTGGATATTTCTATTTCTTATGTATCTTTTGATTATCATTGTTGGTTAGGGCTGTCTGACTGGAAGAGATTGGAAAAGGAGAGCAGTGTGCTCCGCTTCATTCTGTGCAGCAGACAGTGCAAAGAAGCGGCCTCAAGAAAGGGGAGGCCCTGCTGGGCATAGGTAACGTCCCGACAGGAGCCCGTCCTGGACCGACTTGTAAGGTCCAGGAGACATTGAGAACCTGCTCCATCTCTTCCATCTCAGATAGGGGTGACCGCATTTAGAGAATCAGGCAGATAGGGATCTATTTATTCGCATTTTATTATTATCTTTACAACTGTTTTATTCATCCTTGTTTTTTATTTTCAATTCTTACATGTGGGATTCTTATTTCCTTTGTAAAGCACTTTGAATTGCCATTGTGTATGAAATGTGCTATATAAATAAACTTGCCTTGCCTTGCCTTGCCTATTATTTCTTAGTAATTAATTCATCCTCTGAAACAACTTCGATCATTTTATCCAATAGCCAGCTTTAGGTATTGTTTTAGCAAACTTGATTCATTCTGGAACATAATACCCACTTTTCATAATTTAGTCAATTCAGTGATAGATAAAATCAAGTTCCTGCCTACATTTTTTAAATACCCTGTTCTACTCGAAAACTTGTTGGCAATTACGGAATGGGTTGCAAAAACAATTCATGCTGACTTTAAAAGGATATCGTTTTTCAAAAAATGAACACTCTGTCTTCATCTACTTTATTTACTAAATATATTTTGGTTACACTTTAGATTAGGGTCCAATTTTCACTATTAACTAACTATACTATGACTTTTGCCTCAGAAAACTCCTAATTGCTGCTTATTAACAGTTGGTAGTTGTTAAGTTTGGGTATTGGGTAGGATTAAGGGATTTAGAATATGCTCATGCAGAATAATGCATTAATAAGTAAACAGACAATATCCTAGTAATATGCTAATAAGCAGCTAGTTAAAAGTGAGAATTGGACCCTAAACTAAAGTGTTACCGATATTTTGAAGAATGTTGGCAATAAGTTTGGGTAGCCACTGACTTCTATTGTATGGATAAAAACATAAATAAAAAAATGACATATCTGTTTTGTAACTGTAACTGTATTGAGTCTCAAAATATCTTCTTTTATATTCCATATTCCAATGGGGTGAATAAATGATGACAGAATAAAAATTTTTGCCTGAACTATCCCTTTAAGACATTAATGCTGTCCTTTTGCAGTTTTCTATATTTTACGGATATACATATATCTTTTTTTAGAATTTGCAAAAAAAGTAATAAAATAAAATAGGTTGGTAGTGACAGTTGTGTTATGTAATATTTATGTAAGACCTTTTAATATATACACTCAGAAAGCTGAATCGAGTTGAAGTGAAATCATGATAACCAGCACAAGAACCTCATTTTGTGATGAGGAACTAGTGCACCCCCTATCAGGTGCATCATAAGATGTTGCACTGTTGCTGTTGGTGATGTTTTTAGTTAATTTGGTGACTTTCATTGATTTTCCAGATTCTATCAATGCTGGGAAACAGAGAAGCTGATAAGTGTAAGTGAAATCCCGTACTGGAGTCTTAAGTTAGAACCTCATTATAGTCCTGGGTTGTTAACGCTGATGAACCGACTCGCTCTGGTTGACTGTGCACATCTCCTGATTCTCTATGTCTGTCAGTAATTTAATGACTTCTTGAGTCTCTCCTTGAGCTACCTGAAAAATCTTTATATTGTCATCAATGCATGTATGATATTTCGTCTTCGTTGCTATTTATGATCAGCTTTTGATCATGGTATATCCTCAAGCGCTCCCTCAGATGCAGTTTAAACAGAAGGTGTTTGACTGTCCTTGATTGAAACCATCAAACCAATGTCAACAGAGGAAGTTTGTCTACACAACCAATTTAAATAGATTTTTTTTTTCTTTTTCTCAAGGTTGTTTGTTGTGGGGGTTGTAGTGATTATGAACAAGTTGGGTTCTCTAAAGAGAAGTTCCTATTTCCTCTAAGTCTATACTCTATTCAAGTAGTTTTACACAATACAAATGCTACATTTGATGAAATACTATTTTTAATTGTATTCAACAAGTATGCTGATTAACTAATCACATAACCACAATACATCACATTATCAATATTTGCTGAGAAAAACGACAATTTTTGTGGAAGGCAAAAACATTGAATACATTCTTGCATTGCATCTGCCCTATTTTTAATGTATAATTTGATTTGATTGATTGATTGTTTGTTATTATTGTGTGTAATTGTTTAATAAACATGTTGTCCTTGGCCATTACAGCACCTCGTACCATGCATGTTTTAAGATGCTTCAAAAACTTCAAAAACATGTCTTGAGACTTACTGCAGACAAAAGTTGAATTACTCTAATAATAATAATTCCTTATTATGGAATGTACAGTATACAGGTAAAATGTTGAACTAATGAATTATTAAAGGGTCATGAAACCCCAAAACACTTTTTTTGAGATGTAAACAGATATGTATAGGCTGCGCATCATTGATAACACTAAAGGTACCATTAATGTTATTCATAAGTGAAAAATAGCTATTTTTGCATTTTTCAGAGCGATTTCTGCCTTCCGGTTTGAAAAGCTTAGTCAGAGCAATGTCACAAAATCTGATGTCATTGTGTACTTTTGGCCCAATTATAGGCTGGTCGAACATACTGACGTCCACCAGCGATTCTCAACATATGTTCATGACATAAAGCTCATTCAATCCAATCACTGCGCTATAGTATGCATAAAATATATTTAAGTTATTATGCATGAGACAGTCACGATCTGTCAGGTTCGTCTTTCATCATTATTGTTGAGACATCTGTCGTAAGTACTTGTTTCCTCTGTGCCACAACAGAAAAGTGTTGTTTTTGTGACATCCTGTCCCCATGACGCGACCAGAGCTGAAATTGCAACTCTATCTCACGACCAATTCGTACATATTTTACGAGGTGGCTATTTCGTACAAATTTGTACGACCTCACCTGCATCTTAAATCGTACGCTTTGCCTAAACCCCAGTGATGGGTAGGTTTAGGGCGGGTTGAGGTAGGTCATTCGTGAATTCATACGAATTTGCCAACTCACAAATATGTACGATTTAGTAAAAATCGTATGAATTTGTACGAGTGAGGTCGCATAAATTGCATTTAATTAGCCACCTCATAAAATATGTACGAATTGCCGTGAGATCGGGTTGGAAATTGGGGCGAGTTTTGGTCTGAAGTTTCACACAAAGCGTGCTTCGTGACTCTTTAGCTCCGCCCACACGATACTCTTCCAGCCGCTGGGTTTTATATGGAAAGACTCGCTACAGCGTATATCTGTCTTTTATAAATAGTACAACTAAAGACTTTTCGGAGATATGAAGGATGTAATAGGCTACTACTCTAGGTAGCTACTCAAGATTGACATGAGATTGACAGAAACTGTGTGATCCCCCTTTAATATAAAGTATAATCTTCATTTTTATGTAATATTATTTTCCAAATCAACATTCTGCTGAAGATGTCAGACTCCTATGCCTTTAAACACTTTAAATTCAGGTCATTACCAACAAGTACACTACATATGCCATTTAAAATAACACATTGTTGCAGACAGAAGTGCCAGAATAATTTCTATTCCCAATTTCCCCACCATTGATTTTTGTCTGTGTGTGAGGAGGCTGTAATCCCTTACAAAAAAAAAATAAAAAAAATAAAGTTTATTCAAGTGTGCTATACTTCTTTTAAACTAAAAGTAAGAGAGTAGGTCTACTAAGTATTCAAGTGTGCTATACTTCTTTTAAACTAAAAGTAAGAGAGTAGGTCTACTGAGTATGCTTGTAGTTGTTTACTCTCTTGATTGAGTAGCTTATTAAATATTTTTTTTCCCCACGTAATTTTACATAAATTTACATGGTTTGGCATCCAATAGAATAGATTTGTTTGAAAACATTGATTTATAAAGAACACATATTCCTAATTCTTAGTATGTACATTTTTATTTAGTCCGCTGCTAGTGTACATAGGAATTTACTTCAAATGTACTTAAAGTAGAGTTATAGGCATATCAAGAATACAATGACCTAAATATGAATGTCTGTTCCCTGAAAAAGCGGGAACGAGATGCTGTGCCTTTCGCTATGGGAATACGTCTTTGTTTGACCGGTTGTGAAGCATGTGATTCAAACACGAAAAGACCATGGCTTTAAATGTCAAAGGCACCCCCTCTCAAAGACACCTTATTTAAGGGCATATATTCTTCTTGAGGAGGGACCCCTAGCACTCAAAATAGTCTATACGACATCAGCTAGAAGCCAGCATCCCTTAGTTGGTCCCTCTCAGAGGACAAACATGAAGGTTTCAAAGCTCAGGCCCACAATAGTCAAATAAGTTGACACACAAAGAATAAGGTTACTAGTTAACTCGTCATGGAGGTCCTCGAAGAAGGTGCAGTCTAAGTGAAATCTGGCCACTGCAAAAGTCACCACCTCGAGTAACTTCTCACTCTCAAAGTCCATCTCCAGATGACTGTTTCACCATTGAATTCCTCGGAAGCCAAAGCAAAGCCAGACAAATTATTAATACATATTCATACATATTAATATGTATGGCTTTTTTAATGCTCACCTTAAAGCATTGCACTTGTGATACAGTGCGCTCCATTATGAGTCCTGTGAAACACAATCAAAGATCTCAAAAACGTATAGAAGCCATGCAGCTAAAGTCCATTGTTGTCTCAGCAAATGTGCATTTCCTCACGTTTGCTTTTTTACCTTAACGGTTAGTTTTAGGGTGCCAGATTCATGCACTGGAAGCACTTTTAATGCCACTCACTTTAAAAGTGTAGCAAAGGGTGCAAGCAATGCAATATCATTTTGCAGAAATTTTGCCAAATGTATGTTTTCCAATGGGCCTCGGTTGGTTAAATATCTCTGTTTGAAAAAATGCAGATTTCAGAATTACATGATGGTGACTAAATGATGGCAGATATTCCCTCTATTTTTTCATCTTTTTGGGGTGTGATAAATCTTTAAGGGGGTATATTTATAGTTTGTGTCAGGAACTCTCAGTTTTCTTAGTCAAGCTAATTTATGCTGTGTTAGATATTCTGTGCTAATGAACAAAATCATTAATAACAAAAAGTCTCGCATATATGACACCCCTCAAAAAAGCACTCTATACGGAAGTAATGCTGTCAATTAATTGATGGAGTTCAGGGATAGAATGGGATAGCATCTGGTCCATGAAAACCAGAATTGAAAGCAGTTTGTACAGCATATGTGCTATCCAGCAGTCACCCCTCCCCTTTTTTAGGGAGGAAAATGACAGCAATTAAAATCCCAGTCTCCTCTGACATAACTGGGTTGAATTCATATCACAATATCACAGTCAATCAAAAGGACAATGAGACTTTTGAGCACTCCTCAAGAATAGGATGAATTGGAAACAGAAATGCAATATTTTGATATAAATATTTATACTGATCAGGTTAAATAATTTTAGGATATTATGTATTTAATTTAATAATATTTTATTAAACATACTGCTTGGCATGTCCTAGGTGTTGCGATTTGATGAATAATTAAATCCCTTATTATGTATTGTCACACCGTGCTTAACTAGATGAAATAATCTTGTTTCAAATTAATTGCTTCATTCAAAGTACGTTAAAGTTAGAGTCTGACGTATATGCCATCATTAAAAATAAAGACCCCTCTAAAATGAAAATGCGAAATGAATCGCAGATGAAAGGTTTAAATTAAAGTTATTTCATTTAACAGACACACTAATAGATGAAACTTGATGCACACCCAGGGGCTCATATCCAGGGAAGGTTAGGAAGGTTACCTTTAAAATGTATTTCACTACAGATTACAAAATGCATGCTTTAAAAAGTAATTTAACATATTTAGTTAGATTACACAAATTTTGTAACTTAATCTAAATACTTTAGAATACTTTGGAATACTAATACGGTATGTAACACAAAGGAAGCACCTTGGTTTTCCTATGCATATTATTTTGAGCAGCATCAGTTCCTTTCGAGAGTACTCAGATTATGCGTTTAACGCTACGGGGAATTCCTTTCCTCGAGATATTGAAGCAAAATTTTTATCCTAAAATTACCATATAACACGCAGTGCAGCTGCTGACTCTCAGCAGGAAGCTGCTGCGTGCTGATTGGCTGTGCCGCTGCAACTGCAGCAACCTATGGCGAGACCGCTGGGCGGACGGACCAATCGGGTCCCTCTATATTCCCGCCACAAGGGGCAGCAGAATTTGCATAGCCAAGGGTACATAACTCCCTGTCTCGCTAGGTTAGTCAGATTAATTCTTCTTCAGCGACTCACCTCGCTGAGCTCTGGATCGAAGCCTGCCGTCGACACGCACCCAGCGGAACTCTGCAGCCTGAGGACGTCGGAATCTCCGCCTTCAGCCTGCCTTCCAGCTGCGCCATCCGGCATATATCCTTTTACCATTACTATGTCTCATTCTTGTGCCTCGTGCAGAGGTTTTATTGCGGGACGAGGATCGACACATCATCTGCGCATCATGTCTCGGGGCGAGACCACGCGCAGGCTGCACTCAACCAGGCGGTTGCCCGGAGTGCGACGAACTAGTGCTGCAGACCCTTCGGGCTCGGCTCGCCAGTTTCGACCCGAATCCCGTCCCTTGCTCTCAGCCTCTCGAGCCACGGAAAAAGCGTCGCGACCAGAGGCCCCGGGCGCTCTGGCGAGCACACGCGCCGGTCATTTCCCAGCGTGCCTCGCCATCGCCTGTCATGTTCGTCGAGGAACAGCACAGCTCCCCTCGTTTGGCGGCTGCTGTTTCCTTGGCGGACAGGAGGAGGAAGAGGAGGATGACAGCCTTTCTCTTGCTGCATCCGGCGGGTGGTCGGATACCGTCTCGAGCACGCCACTTCGACGCGGACTGCCAGCGGCGCAAAACCTCGGTGGGCGCTGAGCTCATCGCCTGCTCACCAAGGCCGTGGGCGACCTCGGCATTGACTGGTCTCAACCGAGGAGCCCACGAGAAGCAGACTTGGAGTGGTTTTTGAGAACCGTCGCCAACCAACCGCTCAAAAACCCGCTCCTTCTTTCCGGAAGTCCACGAGGAACTAACCAAGTCGTGGAAGGCGCCATTTTCTTCTCGCGCCAAGTCCTCCTTTTCTTCAGCGCTCTCGGTGGTCGATGGCGCTCAGAAAGAGGATATCAAGCCCTTCCTCCCCTCGAGGAAGCCGTCGCCGACACCTTTGCCCGCCCTCCGCCAGAGGATGGCAGTCTAAGGCTGTGCACCCTTCCAAAGCCTGCCGCACTACTTTCCAACCTCGCTGCCGAAAGACAGCCGCTCCGGGCCGCTCAGGCGGCTTCCAGCGCCCACTCTATGGCGGTGCTTCAAGTCTTCCAGGCCAAACTCCTCCGTTCCTTGGATGAGTCTGTCCCGGATAACGAGGTTCTGAGGGATCTGCGCGGCGCCACTGACTTGGCCCTGCGTGCCACAAAGGCCAACGCCCAGGCGATCGGCAGATGTATGGCCAACTTGGCGGTATTGGGCGCCATTTGTGGCTTAACCTATCCGAGATGAAGGACTCGGACAAGACTGCTTTCCTGGGCGCCCATGTCGCCTTCAGGACTATTCGGTCCCTCCGTGGTTGGATTCACGGGCGCTTCACTGAGGCACAAAAGGCTTCACAGGCAATGTGACATTTCCTGCCCAAGCGTTCCAGCTCCTCTACTAGCCGCCATGCTAAAGCTAGACCGGCCCAGCCCACCAAGGCGGCGCAGCCAGCTCAACAGCCTCGCGGGCTTCAAGCCCGGACAGCGCTCCGCTCTCGAGCCGCAGCAAACCTCCGGGCGTCAGGTCCCGACCCAGCAATGTGCCGAAACCTGAGCCGCGGCTGTCTAGCCAGAGGCACGAAGAGAGGTTGGATAATGCCGCTTGGCGGTTTACCACCTCGCTCTCTTCAAAAGCGTTCCCTAGCTCCCTTCAATCAGGTGGCTGGGAACATCACATACACAGTCAACGAGCCCGCAAGCAAACGCGCTCGCCTGTACACAAACGCCGTTTTACGGCGACCCACATGGGTCACGAAAGAGTTTTTCTCTGTAGGCAGTGTGCCAGCAATAAAGCATGTACCCTACACTCAATCACTCCCCATGTTCCCCAGCTCCCTGCACTCAGGTGGCTGGAAACACTATCCTCACAGACAACGAGCCCGTGCTCAAACGCGCTCGCCTGTACACAAGCACCTATATTCTATGTCCCCCAGCCCCCTGTACTCAGGCGGCGGGAAACAATTACCTCATAAGTGCCACTCTAACGCAACATTATCGGGCCACCGAGTCCCTGTTACTCAGCGACTCGACCCACAAATTAATCCAGCCCCTGTCTTGAAGGCGAGGCCTGGCAGGCCATCCCCGGCATTTCAAAATGGGTGTTGAACATAATAAAACAAGATTACTCGCTACAGTTTGCTCGCAGACCACCGCGCTTTCGCGCCGTGGAGGAGACAACGGTGAAGCGACACAAGTCACGTGCTTGAACCGAGATATCAAAACTGTTAATAAAAGGCGGTGGAAGCCGTGCAACCTCACAGAGCGAGTCGGGCTTTTACAGTCGCTACTTCCTTGTACCAAAAAAGGACGGTGGTCTCAGACCCATCCTAGACCTCAGACACCTGAACAAAGCCCTTATGAAGCGCCCGTTCAGAATGTTGAGAACAAAACAAATCCTCGCGCCACGTTCGCCGGGAGATTGGTTTTCACTGTGGATCTAGAGGATGCCTATTTCCACATACAGATAGCCCCTCATCACAGGCCATTCTTGAGATTCGCCTTGAGGAAAGTATACCAATACAGGGTGCTACCCTTTGGTCTATCTCTGCCCCCCATGCGTTCTGAAGTGCATGGAGCGCTAACCCGCTGAGGCTTCGGGAATGAGAATTCTCAATTATCTCGACGACTGGCTCATAATAGCTCAGTCAGAGATACAGTTATTAAACCACAGATCTTGGCTTCTCAACCATTTGAAATGTTTGGGCCTCAGAATCAACGTGGCAAAGAGCTCATTGTCTCCACACAGAACATTTCGTTTCTGGGAACAGTATTGGACTCACTGCAGATGAGCGCGCGGCTGACGTCTGCGCGCGCTCTCTGTTCAGAACCAGTGGTTTCCCTCAGGTCGGTGCACTCACCCCTCTCAAACACTTTCAGAGGATGTTGGGTCTCATGGCCTCGGCCCCAGTTCTCAGACTTGGTCTGTTACACATGCGCCCATTAGCGCTGGCTGAATCGCGCGTTCCAGCTCACGCATGGCTCTCGGGCGATTACGAATCAAGGTAGATCACAGCTGTGTTTTGGCTCTGGCTCCTTGGAAAAATCCTGTCTGGTATCAGAGTGAGCTTAGGCACTGTTACGAAGTGGAAGGTTATCTCGACAGATGCATCCAACCTAGGTTGGGAGCCCTTCACGAGGGCAGGCCAGTCTCCGGTCTCTGGTCAGACTCGGAAAGAGCCTTCACATAAACTGTCTAGAGATGAAAGCGGTCACGTTATCGCTAAGAGCTTTCCTTCCGTACATAAAGCACCACCACGTCCTAGTCCGAGCGGACAGCAGGTCGGTGGTAGCTTATATAAATCGCCAGAGGCGGTCTAAGATCTTTCAATCTGCACGCAATGGCGGAAAAACTCCTAATATGGGCAGAGCGCAACCTGAGTTCGCTGAGGCGACTCATGTGCCAGGCATTCTGAATTTGGGTCCGGACATGCTGTCCAGGGACAAAGTGTCCCCAGCAGAGTGGTCTCTTCACCCACACACAATTCAGACAATTTGGGGCAGGTTTGGAGAGGCAAAAGTGGATCTTTTCGCCTCACAAGACAATGCTCAATGCCTAACATATTTCTCCAAGCACAAGGATCGTTGGCCCACGAATGGCCCAATCTTCCTCTTTATGCTTTTCCCCAGTCTCAATGTTACCTCAGGTTATAGAGAGGATCTGGGAGAGCAACTGCGCTGTGCTTTTAATAGCCCGCTTTGGAGAAATCAACCATGGTTCTCACTGCTAAGTCAGATGTCAGATACTGCTCCGTGGCGATTCCGCTGAGGAGAGACCTCCTCATGCAGGCGAAGCGGCAGATCTGGCATCCCGTCCCGATCTATGGGCGCTTCATGTCTGGCCCATCAGCGGTACATGAGAACCTCTCTGAAAATGTATTAAACACTATTGCTGAAGCTAGAGCCCCGCGACCAGGCGGCTCTATTCAGGCAAATGGGCAGTCTTTTCAGACTGGTGTAAAACACGGACCCTGACCCCACACAATTGTGAAGTGTCAGAGGTGCTCATTTTTACAAGAGCTGTTGGGCGGGTCGTTCCCCTCCACGCTCAAAGTTTATGTGGCCGCTATAGCAGCGCACCACATTCAAGTGAGCGGACTGTCACTGGGAAAGAAGCGATCTTATCGTGCGCTTCCTTAAAGGGGCTAGAAGGCTTCACCCACCTCGCCCCCTTCAGTTCCTATATGGGACTTGTCTACAGTCCTGGATGCCATGAAAGGTTCTAAATTCGAGCCTCTGCATTCGGTGAGCTTAAAGCTCCTGTCACTAAAGACCGCTTTTCTGCTGGCGATTGCATCAGTTAAGCGGGTGGGTGATCTGCAGCGCTCTCTGTGGCGCCTCTTGTCTGGAATTTGGGCCAAAGCGATTCTAAAGTCGTCCTCAAACCAAGGCATGGATCGTACCTAAAGTGCTTTCAACTCCGTTCAGAGCACAGGTCATTTCACTTTCAGCACTTTCATCATCGTTAGATGAAGAGGATGCTAATTTGCTCTGTCCTGTCAGGCGCTGAGAATTACATAGAGCGTTCTGCTGTTTTCAGGCACACTGAACAGCTCTTTGTGTGCTTTGGCGGCCGCACCACGGGTCTGCGGTTTCAAAGCAGACCTTGTCACGTTGGATAGTGGATGCTATCTCACTGGCTTATGAGTCTAAAAATCTCAGCTGCCCTTTGGCGTCAAAGCCCATTCGACTAGAGGCATGGCCTCTTCGTGGGCTTGGTCTACTGGCATTTCTTTGAATGATATCTGTGCGGCGGCAGGCTGGGCCTCACCGTCCACTTTTATCAGGTTTTATAATTTAGAGGTTCCTGCCCTACAGGCTGGGCTTCTTGCTGTGTAAATACATCTGACCCATTAAGGCTCGGTATTCTGGCCTGGGTAAAGTATTTGTATAAGTCATAAGCACTCCTTATATGACTCAGTTATCTGGTCATTCACTATTCATGACCTGACTATGTCTGGTCTACTCATATATAGATATATATATATATATATATATATATATATAAATATATATTGTATCTTATGTGTTACTTCATTAAATGGCCCGACTCAGGTCTGGCTTATATTGGACTTCATGATACCATGTTACGGCCCACTTAGGTCGGCTGGGGTATGGTGTCTCCGGGCTTCAGAGCCGTTAAGCAAGCCGGCGTTTTGCATTGGTTCCCGTGGCGTTAGCAAGCATGTCTGAGAGTACTCTCGAAGGCAGCCGGTTACTAACGTAACCTCGGTTCCCTGAGAAGAGGAGCGAGTATTGCGTTGCTTGCCGTGCTTTGCTTTCTCAGGAGTCGCTTCAGTCGATTAACCTGACTAACCTAGCGAGACAGGGAGTTATGTACCCTTGGCTATGCAAATTCTGTTGCCCCTTGTGGCGGGAATATAGAGGACCCGATTGGTCCGTCCGCCCAGCGGTCTCGCCATAGGTTGCTGCAGTTGCAGCGGCACAGCCAATCAGCACGCAGCAGCTTCCTGCTGAGAGCTGTGCAGCTGCACTGCGTGTTATATGGTAATTTTTAGGATAAAAATTTTGCTTCAATATCTCGAGAAAGGAATTCCCCGTGGCGTTAGCAAACGCAATACTCGTTCTCTTCTCAGGGAACCGAGGTTACGTTAGTAAATCGCCATATTTATTGAAGCAAAAAAAAATAAAAAAATGCAGAAATAATTAAATAAAAAATACTAACACTCAAGAAGGCAACACAATGTATTACGATCTGGGGTGTGTAAACTTTATATGTAAACATCTATTATGTGAAATAGCATATTCAGGACAGTACTAAATAAAAGTGATCCCAAATCCCTCTTGTCTTGTTAAAATGATTGAAATTGGACATATTCTGCAAGGGGTATGAAACTTGTGAGCACGACTGTAGCTTAGGATGCTTTTGCAAACTGTCAGAGTCAGAGAATCACCAATTGTTGTTTACAGACGAATTGCTTGTTACTGTAAAGTTTACATTCATGTTTAAATGAAATAAATTACATTAAAATTTAAAGTAATCACTTTGGTAATCTAAAATACTTTTTTTTCTGATGTAACTCTAATTTGATTACCACCCTATCAAATTTAACTAGGCCTAATGAAATAAGTGTAGTAAATACTAAAATATACTACAATATACTGTAGTATCTTAACTGTATGGTTCAAAAACACTATAGTATTTACTAGAGTAATTTTACTGTAATTTTACTATAATATACTATAGTATACTATAGTATTTTTTCATGTGGGTAAGGTGCACTATGTGACTCCTCCGTCCGCTAGAGGGCGCCTATTCAAAAAAAAATTTGAGTGCAGAATCTGTGGTCTTCACCTCACAGCCAGTGGAAGAGAATCGGGACAGGACTCGGGCAGAAATCATGTTGATGGATACGGTTATTAACGTTACTGTAGTATAAAGCAGAGCAGGACCGAGTGTTGTGGGAGCTGAGCAAGGCCGCCGGAGCAAATGTTACTCAACATACAGATACGGCTCGCGAACAGTGGGACTTTTATTATGACGGCACACAGTCGCCGGCGCTATTTCCGGTTTTCAGGTCATGAGTATGAGGTAACGCAGCTCTGTTTATCATATAAGATACATTTAAGTGTGTTTATAATAATGTTATGACGTTGCTCATCGGCTGCTGTGACACTTGTTGCACACTGCAGTGAGAGTAAAGAGTTTACCAAATAAAACCAGAAACTGAGGGTAACGCAGATATGACGCAAATGACTGGCGACTCCCTCAGATGTCCTGGTTCCTTGGTTAAAATAGCAATTTTCTCAACTGAACAAAATATAACACTAGCCTAGTGGTGATATTTGACTCACCCCAATCTCATCCAAAATGTTCATGGCCTTGAAACTGCATTGATTTGGACATGTTAGTCAATGGTGAAAAATCCTGGAATGTTTTCCTCAAAAAAGTTTTTTTTTTTTTTGACTGAAAAAAGACATGAACATCTTGGATGAGATGGGGGTGAGTCAAATATCAGGACATTTTCATTTTGAAGTGAACTAATCCTTTAATTATATTTTAATGAATGTTTTGCCAGTGACAGATTATGTTGGGCTCTTTAAAACATGAAATGCCCTCATGTTTTCCATTTGTCTGCTGTCTTTCATGTCACAGTTCAGTAGTTGCTATAGTGAGGGGTTTGGAATGTGTTCTTGTGGTGCCATCAACAATCACTGTTCAGTAAGGTTTTTTTTAATTATTAGTATTATTAGGCCTATCTATAGCCAAAACATCTATGAGATTAAATGTGGGGATTTGTTGTATTGTTCATTTGGATGTGCACAGTATAGTTTAGAGGTCGACTGGTATATCGTCCAGCCAATATATCGGGCCTATATTTGTCCTTTTTCATTATATCGGCATCGGCCGATATCCATGTTTAGTAGCGCCGATTTAAAGCCAGGCACTTCCGCGGGCAGCCCCGTGTTATTGGTGCGGTGCTGGAACTGGCATAATGCTTGCAGATAACTTTAAGGACTGGAGTCGAAAACTATCAGCAGCTTGATTGCAAATCAGCAGATTGACCCCCAAAGTTACAAGCTCTGTTTGATTTTTCCTTTATCGGAGTCAGAGAATGTCACTCTGTTGCGTGGGGTGGAGAAAGCAGCTCTCGCAAACACTGCAGCGGGATTGAGCGCGAGGGCTACGTTACTCTGCCCCGCTCTCAGACAGCATCATGCTAGGAAACACAGAGCTGTCCTTACTCCTGGAGCAGCCCAGAACAGTGTGCGCGCGGCAAAAATTATATCAAAGCTGAGAGTGACCGGTCGTGCGCGTTGAGCGCAGCGATCGGAGGTGCGCGCGCAGTCAGCGGAGGCTCGCGGAAAATATAAACAAGGCTGAAGCACGCTCAAACGCAAGCAGAAGCGTGATGTAATAATATACTGGCGAAACAGATTGGACAGATTTGCACATTTGTGCTCGCGCTCTGGAGAGCGCCGTCTATTTACAAAGTGTGTTTGCAGCGGTGAGTATTTCAGGCAGCCAGATCTCCTGAACGGGATCCGAATTTGTATTCAGTGCTGAGTTAATGCAGGCTCGCGAAACTCGAGGCTATACAGGTGATAAAATCCATTAAATAAATATAAAAGCTGGATTCTCTATAGAAAAACCCATATTGGTCGATCTCTAGTACAGTTCACATACAAATATATTTTTACTACAAATTAATATATGGTTATAGTGAGAATCATAGTCAAAGATTTGAAATGACTGTGCAGGATAACACACCTGAATTAACACATGCTGGGAGTCCTGCATGCAGATCCAGTGACAGATGGCTAGTGCTACAGTGTCTGGTGAATTGTAGCTTATTTTTCTAGGTGTAAGTTTGCAGTTTGCCTGTGTGGAGATAAGCAGGTGTGAATGGATGTATTCGTGAAGTTAGTCTAGTCCTTCATCCACTGCTTTTGCTTTTCCTGCCTTCTTTATTGAGATAATACAATAACTGGATAGCCCAAACTACTTTTATAAGCTGTAACTGGGGCTGTTCCCTTTCAAAAGGTACTATATAAGTACACTTTTGGGACTAATATGTACATTTAGGTACTGCAGTTTAGTACACATTATCCACAAAACCAAATATTCAAACTACATTCACAAAAACCATGACACTTCTGGCACAATCAAACAATTGGCTCCAAACCATTTCACCTGTTCCCAAATCAAACATTGCTTTCAGATCATACACACATCAGTCAATATATAATCTCTACTGATCATTTACCGTTTATTACATGCTTACACACTAACAGTGGTACTTGAGGCCCACTTAGCAAAACCATTCACTCATATTCCTAATATTCAGACAACGTCTGCAAAACTGCAAGCACATATGCTTTACACTCAATTTTCAACTTTGAAACAAAGTTGACTGACGAATGGGGGTTTCGCTTAGAAGCCTATTAACTTTGAGATCTAGAAAGCGCCCAATGGCAGTTCCAATGCCATGGGCATGCGGAATTTGCATAGCGGACTCCGCCCCACCACGTGGGTATATCAGGAAGAACGCTGGCAGTATCGCATTATGTTTCTGCTTCGGAGCCAAGAGCACATACACTCTTCAGGCTTCACTCCTCAAGCCTACTGAGAATATCGTCAGCTTCTTCGAGACAAGCAGCCTTTCAGTCGGTGTTGGTGTTACGGCGCGTTCCAGCGATCGCATACTTCCTGCCTGCTGATCTGTGCAGTGATCTGCATCCAGCTGGTGTGTGTTTCCCTGGGTGCTTCGGCATCGACTGCAAGGTTTTCCTCTCATTAAAAGAGCTCACGGGCGACACGTCCTTTTCAGGATGTCTCGCCCGTGTGCTTCTGGGTGCTGTCGGTCTCTGCAGCCTTCTGATAAGCATGAGCACTGTCTGACGTGCTTGGGCTTGGGACGCGAGTGAAGTACAAAGCCTATAATAAATAATGGTTATGCATCCAAATGAAATAGGCTACATCGCCTAATTGTAGGCTATTTTTTAATTCTTGATCCGTTCTGAATACTGTTCACTTTGAAGGATTTGTTGTGGAGTGAGGGGAACTAAAATAGCCTTGTCTTTAGTGTTTATAATGTTTGTACATTATTTCGCTTTATATACTGTTTTTTTCTGAATGCAATCAAATGCGACTTGTACATGACTTAGGCCTACCTTATTTTTTTCTCTCTCAAAAACAATATATATATTTATATATATAGTTGTAGTGTATTTTGAAGCTTGCAGCAAATGATTAATTGGTTAAAATTCTTGTTGGTTAACGGTTAACCAGTTAATTAGCGTCCCATATATAGGACTTTATCAAATTAGTGCAGAATCAACTTTAATTTGCGAATGCATCAATGATCAAAAGCGGTTGTGTGGAAAAGTGCTGAGCTGAACTTTTGTGCCATCTAGTGGTTTAATGGAGAATGCAGTCAAATGGCCCATTGTATATAAGTATTATGCCAATATATATGCCCCAGATGCATCCGCCACGGGCTGAGGGGCCATGTACAATGGACATGCGGCCACGGGCTCCTGGACAGGACCCCAGAGCCTCGTGCATGTCAATTGCCTCGAGTTGCTGGCAGTACGGTTCGCCCTGCACCACTTCCGAGCGTTGCTCAAGGGTCAACATGTGCGAGTCAGGACGGACAACACGGCCACAGTAGCATACATCAACCACCAGGGGGGTCTACGCTCCCGCCGGATGTCTCAACTCGCCCGCCATCTTGTCCTATTGAGTCAAAAGCATCTGAGGTCCCTTTGCGCAGTCCATATCCCGTGAGAACTGAACCGTGCAGCCGACGAGCTCTTACGGTGTCAGCCACTCCCTGGCTGTCCTGCCGGTCCCGCCGCCTGTTTTACTCCCTGACCGAGGGCACGCTCGGCACGGATGCACTGGACCATAGCTGGCTGCGGGGTCTGCGCAAATATGCGTTCCCCCCAGTGAGCCTTCTCGCACAGCTACTGTGCAAGATCAGGGAGGACAAGGAGCAGGTCCTTCTGGTCGCCCCGTATTGGCACGGCCGGACCTGGTTCCTGGGTTGCCCCTCCCTGGCCTATTCCTCTGAGGAAGGACCTCCTATCTCAGAGATGGGGCACCCTACATGGCCGCTATATCTTCCCACCACAACCTCCTGCACAACAAAAAGGTATGTCAGCACGACCTGGTCATCAGGTTCCTGAGGGGAGCAAGGAGACTAAATCCTCCTCGCGCTCCCCTCGTGCCCTCTTGGGACCTCTCAGTTGTGTTAGATGCTCTGCAGAGGCCTCCCTTCGAGCCACTGCGGTCAGTGGACCTTAAGTTCCTGTCTATGAAGACGGCGCTCCTGATCGCTTTGGACTCCATCAAGAGGATAGGGGACCTGCAGGCATTTTTGGTTGACGAAGCGTGCCTGGAATTCGGGCCGGCTAATTCTCAAGTGATCCTGAGACCCCGGCCTGGATATGTGCCCAAGGTTCCCACCACTCCATTCAGAGACCAGGTGGTGAACCTGCAAGCGCTGTCCTTGGAGGAGGCAGACCCAGCCTTGGCACTGCTCTGTCCAGTACACGCCCTCTATGCTTACGTAGACAGAACGCAGTGTTTCAGGACCTCAGACCAGCTCTTTGTCTGTTATGGTGGGCAGCTGAAGGGAAAGGCTCTCTCAAAGCAAAGGCTGTCTCACTGGATAGTGGACACCATTGTTTTGGCGTACCAGCAGCAGGGGCGCCAATGCCCCCTTGGGGTCAGGGCTCACTCCACCCAGAGTGTGGCCTCCTCTTGGGCTCTAGCGCATGGTGCTCCGCTAACAGACATCTGTAGACCTGCAGGCTGGGCGACACCGAACACATTCGCCAGATTCTACAATCTCCAAGTGGAGCCTGTGTCTGACTATGTACTCGCCTCTACAAGTGGCCAGGAAAGGACTAGGCTCAGGTGTCTTCGTTTGCTCGCCATTCCACTCCACAAACTGGATATGTGCAATATGTTCTCAGGTGAGCTTTCCGAAAGCCCTGAGCTCCTCCAGCACTGTCGATGCCGACAACAGTAAGTCTGCCCTTAAGCCCAGACCCTTATGTCAGGCCAGGTGCCTCCATGTGCATTGTTCCCCCTCTGGGCGACCCCCACATATGTATTTCCACCGGAAGCCTCCTCGAGCAGGTGTCTTTCCCTTGGCAGGCCCTGGCAAGCCTTGCCACACCTGCGGTTAAAAGTCCACCTTCGGCTGGTACCCCAGAGTTCTTCCATATGAAGCCCTTAGCAGGTCATGTGTATTTTTAAGTCCTCCCTACGGGTAGGCAGCTTGGTGCATACTTCCACCTGTAATATGCTTCCCAGTGTACGTTGGTATTCCTGTGTTAAGTGGGAGTCCTTCGTCCGTACTAGTCTTACGACATGGAACTCGCACTTACGCAGGGCACTGGAAGACAGCCGAGTGGCGTGATTATATTGGGACCCCCATTCATCAGTCACTGACATTATTCGGAGTGACTGAACGAAAGGGAATGTCTTGGTTACGTTTGTAACCCTCGTTCCCTGAGGAGGGAACGGTGACGTAACGTCCCTCTGCCACATCCGCTGTACCACTGAAATGGCCAGGAGTTCAGCCTTGGCTCCTCAGCAGGTAACATAATGCAATATTGCCAGCGTTCTTCCTGATATACCTACACGGTCCGCTATGCAAATTCCGCATGCCCATGGCATTGGCACTGCCATTGGGCGCTTTCTAGATCTCGAAGTTGAAAGGCTTCTAAGCGAAACCCCCATTCGTCAGTCACTGACGTTACGTCTCCGTTCCCTCCTCAGGGAACGAGGGTTACATACGTAACCAAGACATTCTCTACAGTAGACACGTCATTCAAAACTAATATCTCTTGTGTTTCATTTGGAAATCAGTGAAATTTAAATGCACACTCATTTGATTGCCTACACCCATCATGTGTGAAAACATTTATTGTTCACTTAAAAATCTAAACTCAACGTTTTGAAAGACAGATAAAATATTCGCCCTTGCCTTTCTGTTTATTTTGTAATACTGAATATACATACAAGTCAAGTAACCTTTATTCATGTAGCACTTAACGCAATACAGATTGTTTCAAAGCAGCTTTACATTAGTAACAAATTCAGATTTAGCTGTCAATCAGCTCTAACAAGCCAATATTCCCATTATACAGCTCAAGTTCAGTGTTGATTCAGTTCAATTCAATAACAGTAACGTTTATCAATTGTGCATACATACTGTATACAGTGCATTTGTGCACATACATGTACGAGTAAGTGTTATGACAAACTCCACTGCACACAGAACATGCAAAAGACACAATATTGTAGTGTTTTACCAGCTATACTGTACATTTTGCACATCTGTGTGTGTATAGTTTGAAAATGTTAATGGTTAAGCATTTAATGGTTGTGTGTAGAGGTACTACACAAAACCACAATTTTTTAGAACAGTTAAAATAGTTTGCTTTTGCAAGAGATGTGCAATGTTTTTTCATCTTGTGTGTGTGTTTTGTGTGTAGAGTTTTGAGAAATGGAGCCATAGTTTTAGAAATTGTGTGTAAGCAATTCAAAAAAACTTTATTTGACACTACATAAAAAGTGGAGAACACAGCATCTAAATCAAAGTTACATAAAAAAAGTACATTGTACAGTACATTCAGTAAACAAAATCTGCAATTACATAAAAAAGTATAGCAAAATGCAACTAAGTAAGGTGAATATATTGTATATAATGAATGTACTGCAAGTATAGTATTGTATTGCATATTGTATTGGTATATTCAGCACTTGCATGCTGAAAAAATACAGTAGCCCAAATATAAACGCCAAAGAAGGTAAAAAAAACATGTTACAGTACACTCTGTATTGTACTACAAAATCAAAGTCAGTAAGAGATTCATTCTGCCTCAGCATCACACCCTTATGTTGGATCCAGCCGGAGGGCCACATCACAGGCAATGTTGTCTCTTGCCAGGCAAAAAAAAGAAAAACCATCTGGTGTGCTAGATCCTGCCTTGACCAAAACTCCACACCTTACTCTTCTTTGTCTCCATCCTCTTTCTTCTCATCCACCACCTATTACACATATCTTAGATCTTTTTTATCCATTGTTGGTATCAATATTCAGTGCACCTGTGCCGCCTGTGCACTCGGAGCTGGCTTATATTTTGTACAGTTGGTTTGGTCACATCATCAGAAACAAGTGTGAACAATTTTGAGCTGTTGTGTGTAAATGATGACAACTGTGTTGAAGTTGTGTTTAACTTTTTGTCACTTGTTTTTTACACTTGTGTTTTTAGTGAGAATGTGTTTAGAGTTTTTCACAAAAAAAAAAAAAGATTTGAAAATGGTGTCGTAAAGGGGACCTATTATGCAAAATTCACTTTTATAAGGTGTTTGAACACATTGTGTCTAAACAACCAGCCTATAATGGTAAAAATCCACCCCCTCCTTTTTTTTTATAATCGCCATAAATCATATTTCATATGACTTCCAGCATCAGCCACTGAGGACACTGTGGTTGAATTTCATTTATGAAGGAATTGTTTCAAAGAAAGCCATTAAATTGTTATATATTTGCGCAAATAATTTTACTCCAAACTGCTTCACAAACAAGGGTCAGTTCAACGCTGGATTTGCACAGAAGTTGTTTCTGAAAGATTTGTAGATTAACATAATACGAGTTGAACCAACTACATACATTTATATACTAATCATTCAGAAATGTCCAGTTGCATTCTAAAAGTTGTAATTTCTCTCCATCAGTGTCTGACTCCAGTTTGAACATGTAAGGCTGAACATCACTACTGACAATTTCTGAAATTTTGGCTGAGATTCTCCAGTTTTGTTGTTGCTGGAGTATCTGAAGAACACACTGTGCTCTTCTGGAAAGGGACCCTGGAGCACCAGCTCATCTGCTTTAAAAGGGACACGCACACAAATAGGGGCATATTTGACAAGCTATAATAAATTATCTGTGGGGTTTCAGAAAGAGTGATTTAGTTGACAAATGGGTTTAGGCCTTTGAGAATTTGTTTCAGAGAATGGGGTTTAGTGTCTTAACAATTGTGAAACACTGTAACAGCCCCAATTAAAAATATTAATAACAAAAAAATAAAAATAATCATAGACATTTTTTGTAAATGCAGAAAATTCAAGTCTGTCTGGCTGTATCTGCTACAAAGTATGCCCCTACACCCACTACAATGAAACAGCCAATTAGGGGATGTCATCAGAGCCCCTCCCTTTATCTACTTCACCTTCTTGCTTTTTTAACCCTCGTAAGCATACCTTCATTTTATTTTTAAGTTAGAGAACAACCTTCTTAGTATTCCTCAATCACTAACAAGAAAAAATAATACATTTATAAAAGAGTGACTATTTTCTCATTTTTCGTTGTTGTTGTTGTAAAAATTGTATAGGTACAATTGTGTAATAGAGTAAGTATATTTTTTCTGTAAACAATAATTGATGACTTAATAAGTGCAATTCACCTTTCTTCCACTAGGTGTCTGATACACAGTGATAAAGTGATGTTTCACTCATAGTTACAGCAGGCAGAAAACAAAAGAATAGGAGGTATCATCAAACTTTAAATGGCTCAGCGATTTACTGCAGAGCAAGTATTGAATGCAATAATTTTATTGTCCCTGTCACTTGATGGTGGATCTGGTGAAGAAGCTGTCATGAGCGATCAAAATGTTTATTTTGAAGATGTTGAACATGATTTTGAGAATATGTTTGAATATGAGCCAGATGCTGAATGCACTGGAAAATGAGCTCTGACGAGGACAGTGATGATGGTATAAAAAAATCTGCTCAAACTGAACCCTTTCAAGCTTCAAAAAGTAACAAAATATGCTTTCTTTTATTCTTCTGTAATTTTTTCTCAAATATCAGGAGAGTTTTATATTATCGCAACAGGTAGAGATCCATCCATGTTAGATATAGATCTGGGTCACTAAAGACCCAAATATGTAAGAATGATTGGCGAAACATTCCTACATTTAAGAGTTAACCTTTACTATCGCAACCAAGTGATAAGCCCTACAAATGGCATTACATAGATCACTAGACGCTGTAAGTCAGGGTTCCTCAAATCCAACCCTGCATAGTTTAGCTCAAACCATGATCAAACTCACTTTCCTGTAATTTTCTAGTAACTCTGAAGATCTTGGCTGAATCCGAAATCAACCCCCCAAACCCTCAATCACCATTCCCTATATTAGTCCACTAATACAGTTCACTTGAAGGAGTGAATGAAAACAAATGCGAATTCGGACATCCGCTGTGAGTAGATACATCGACTGTACACCCGTTATTGTAGTGCAATGTGGGATAGAATGAGTGCACTCAATAAAGTCCACTATGGTTTCGGACACCACTACAAATGGCTGTCCCCTCAAATAGTGCCCTCTTTAAGTTTATAGGGGGCGATTTCAGATTCAGCTCTTGACTAGCTTTTTCAGGAGTTTGATTATGGTTGTAACTAAACTCTGCTGGGCAATGGCACTCCAGGACCGGATTTGAGGAACCCTGCCATAAGTAATCCAGTTAGGTTTTCCTTAAATTTTTACAGAATTTAATCATGAAACTCTACAGTAAATTAAAATTTTATTGAAGGGGTAGGGTTAGGGAAAGGTTTTTAGCTTAAATTGCCATAGGTCTGTATTTGATTGTGTTATTTATAATAGTTGTTATTTCATACTTCTCATAAGATTCTAAAGCAATATAAATTAGCTTAAAGGCCCTGATATACTTCAAGCTTGAAGAACGAACTGATGTGATGTAATTTTAAACAAAATTAGGCCAAAACAAACTTTGTTTTGAGTTCGCTTCGGCTGGTAAACACCTTTGTACTACCATTGATCCATGGTGATTATGTAATAGGTATGTGTGCGAAGAGGCTTCCCCCTCTTTCACGTGGAAATCTTTTCCAGTAAACCTCTTTTACGAGTCCGTTGTGATCCCACAATGAGTGAAAACATGAACACACTGGAGGATCTGCTTTATAGTAGAAAATTAAGTTGTACACTGACATTGTTTTTCATGTTTAATACTGTAAAGTTGCTTGATTTTAAGCTATCTATTGTATAGTATAAGTGCTATATAAATAAACGTAGGTCTAATGTGACTTTACTAGAATGCTGAATTGCAGAGCTTGTGCAAACATGTCCACATTGCTATGATCAGAGGCTTTTTTTTTGTTTTTTCTTAATAATTTTTTGCTGTTTTCAGAATTTAGTTGCGTGTTTATTTTGTTATTGAGA
This sequence comes from Gobiocypris rarus, assembly GCA_023029165.1. Classification (NCBI taxonomy): domain Eukaryota; kingdom Metazoa; phylum Chordata; class Actinopteri; order Cypriniformes; family Gobionidae; genus Gobiocypris; species Gobiocypris rarus. Next base: position 28,736,472 of record CM040910.1, read on the forward strand.
GAGAAAGTGTGCAGCACATATTTACATATTCATCTAAACACTGCTCTTAGCATTGTGGGTGGTGTCAGATGTTTGCTAACAGTATCGCTTTGCACGTCTTACGGAATTCGTTTTACCCCTAAACGAAGATTGAAAAAGAACGTTGCCATGAGTATATTGGGGCCTTTACAAACATTTCATACATAAAACATAAAATAGATGTACTTGAAAAAATTGACATCCATGTATTTTTGTAACTTGTAGTAGTAGGCTTAACTTGTAGTGTAGTAGGCATGGTTTGTAGTACTGCACGATACAGTCAAACCCTTCTCAAAAAATGCAAGATTTCACCATACGCCTCTGTCTTTCCTCCTCACAGCCAAAACGTCTCTCCCCTTCCTTGAGCTCAGTCTGACAACAGCTGTGTGTTATTCCTGAGGAGGAGTCTGTTCGGTTGTGCCTTATTCAGGAGGAGGAGCCTGCCCAGTCATTGGTTGAACACAAGAAACCATTAGTAAAGCAGTGTGTTAAGGGTGGAGATGACTGAAAGGGGAAGTTCACGTGCTATACATTTAAACTTAACGGGTCTAAAAAAAAAAAGACCTCTGCTATGATTCATATTATTATTTCCATCCTGTTAGAAAGTGAAAGAACAACTCAGTCTGAGTCAAGGAAGTATTTCTATTCCTAGAAAAAGGACAGGAGAACAGCTTGCAGGCTGTGGGAGAACTTGTTGCAGAACTATTGAGGAAAAGTTGGTGAGTTAGATCTCAGTTCTGTATTTGAAGTAAAGCATGCTGTCATGAAACTTGCTGCTTTGCAGATTAAAAGTGTGGTAATTTGAGAATTAAGTTAAGTAAAGTGTTAAATGAGATCAGACTTTTTTAGACCGTGACAAGTACTGTCCAAAATTTGTTCTACTATTTACATTTTCCCAGCTTTAGTCCTATGGTCAGAAAAAGTTTACATAAAACTGTAGCTTTTCTTCATATCTAATAGAGTGTCTGGTCCTCGAAAGGGTTGTGGTAGTTTAAACGTGTTGAGTGACAGAGATGAAACATGCCAGGCTAGCAAATAACTACAAACAGTTGTGAGTGACATCTGCCCTGCTAATTTAAGCTGCACACATATTCTATTATACTCCAACCACACAGAGAATTATATCTCATGACACTGATGTTTTTTTTTTTTTTTTTTACTAATTTATTAATATTTGATCCTTTGACAATTAACTCTTAGAATTATGTTTATCTTAGGGTACTTTATGCAAAAATGTGGCTTATTATCCGAAATCAACTTTTATGTTAGCTTTTGCTTAGATTCTGCGTAGGGGGAGACATTTTTGCCATTTCTGTCTATATCTTTTAAGTACTTTAGTACTTTTAAGCCAGTGTGTTCAAAATGTTATTCAAACTAGTCACAAATGTCCGCTATTAAATGAGATTGATATTATCTTTGCAACACAAACAGAAAATGCATGGTTTAGTTTCAAACACGAGGAGTGAAATGTTACAATTCACCCCATAGTCTGGGTCAGTTGTAACATACCCTGGGGTGAGATGTAACATTATGAAATAAGGATTATGCTAAAAAAAATATTTTGAAAGCTTTTTATTCAACACTGACCAGTCATCAGTCATCTCAATCATAGTAATTGACCATAATAAATTGAACTTGAACACAAACATTGTGTGTAAGCATGTTTGTTACAGTCAGTCATAGTATTGGCCATAGTAAAATATTGAAATTGAACACTCGAACGTGTGTGTGTGTGTGTGTGTGTGTGTGTGTGTGTGTGTGTGTGTGTGTGTGTGTGTGTGTGTGTGTGTGTGTGTGTGTGTGTGTGTGTGTGTGTGTGTGTGTGTGTGTGTGTGTGTGTGTGTGTGTGTGTGTGTGTGTGTGTGTGTGTGTGTGTGTGTGTGTGTGTGTGTGTGTGTGGGGGCATGTTTTTGTGAAATATCAGGACACAAATGTGTATAATGACATGGGTATGACATAGGTATTACAAAAGAGGGTGAAATAGGAAGTTCCCCATGTCCTCACTTTTCAAAATGCTTATAAATCACACAGGATGAGGTTTTTTCACAGAAAGTAAACTGCGCAGTCTCCTGTGATGGGTAGGTTTAGGGGCAGGGGCAGTGTAGGGGGATAGAAAATACGGTTTGTACGGTATAAAAACCATTACGCCTATGGAATGTCCCCACATTTCACAAAACAAACGTGTGTGTGTGTGTGTGTGTGTGTGTGTGTGTGTGTGTGTGTGTGTGTGTGTGTGTGTGTGTGTGTGTGTGTGTGTGTGTGTGTGTGTGACTGGTAATCTCATGTATGGGGACAAAATCTCCCCACAAAGATGGCAATATCCAAAATCCTTGTCCTTGTGGGGACATTTTTTGGTCCCCATTAGGAAAACATCTTATAAATCACACTAATCACATCTTATGATCACTTTTACTCGGGACATGCTAGCTGGCAACATAGGATTCCATTCATTATGCTAAGCTAAGCTAGCGGCGACCCTGCCAAACTAAAACAATGCATGCACTGAGACAAAATGCATTTGCCCACATATATAAATGTAGGAAAGAAGTTAAATAAGACCTATTTCTAAAAATGGTGGAGTGTTCCTTTAACAGATTTAAATTGCTTTGCTACTGTACTCATGCAGGGACTAGTCTGTCCTGTTGGCTTGTGTGAAAGCTTCAAGTGTAAATAGTAAAAGCACATAAAGCTTATAATAAAACACAGCTGACATTAACACTGCTGCTTTAAATAATGAAGAGCTAAAATGAAAACAAGCTAAAATTGCTTTATTCATGATAAGGAAAGTAAGACAAAAATTAAATTAGATTGCTCTTAAATTAGAGAGTGAAAGGGAAAACTTGTTTCCCATCAACACATATAACATTTATGAAGGCATTTTATTCAGCCGCAGGCATAAACATTGACACAACTTTATGGAGTCAAACAAGGTTATAAATTAGTAGCCTTGTCATACCCATCTTTTAAAACTGCAAAAGTTTCTAGCATTTTTATCCTGCAAATATTACAAATTAAAAACACAGGAATGAACATTTGATATGTAAATAGAAGTCCATTGCTTTTCAGGAAGGAAGCATGGGGTGTGGAAGGAAATGTGGATTTCTGTTGTTTCACTGTGACCGATAAGGCCCAGGGTCTTTAAAGGCATTTTCCTTTGTTTATTAACTGCCAGAAAGGTCAACAAAGGCTAAATAAGAGCCATAGAGTTTAATCAAATGTGTCACAAAGCACTATAATGTTTAAAGCATATCAGATCTACAGCTGAAAGAAACCTCTGTCTGGACTTAAACATATACTGTATGTTAGGGTTGACAGCTGGTATCAGCACTGACTTCCTAGTTTGGGGTCTGTAAGATTGTTTTATGTTTTTGAAAGAAATCTTTCATGCTCACCGTGGCTGTATTAATTTATTCCTGTGATTACAACACTTATTTTTAAGCGGCCATTACTCCAGTCTTTTATTTACATGGTGCTTTATACCATAAATATTGTTTCAAAACAGGTTCACAGTAAAAAAAAAAAAGAATAATAGAATCAATGATGCACTATCACGTGATCCTTCAGAAATCATTATGATTTTTTGTTTTTTTATTTTATTTAAAATCTTACTGACTTTCAGCATTAATGTATAATGTGGACTCGATCATCAAAATGGAAGGTTCATGCATCCACTTAAAATAAAGCACAGATTGAGTGTACTGATTTACAGTGATGTACATTTTTCCTCTTTGAATTCTTTTCATATGCTCCACTGACCTGGTCAAAAGCTAGTAGAAAGTTACCATTCAAGCTTTATCCTTCTGTTGCTTTTTTACAGAAATGTGAAAGAACTTAAGATTTAACATAGCAATCTATGTTATTTAACATAACATAGATTTATAAAAGCCACACAAGCCTGAGATCACAATGCTGGCTGGAGATGTGGCATCTTGCTGCTAATGGGTCACATTCTCTTTCTATGGTCTATTAGCAAAAATATTGTGTGGGGGTCAGGTTTCGTTTATGGGACATGTGACCTGAAATCACCTACATTATAGCCTGACAAGCCAGACCAACATCAGGATGTTGGGTCTGGGAACTCACCATTGACAGGGGTCAATCCTAGGGGCGGGATAAACGGTTGTCTTTCGAATTCCCTCTGCACGCAATTGGATAGCGCTACAACCAACCAGAGCAACGTGAAACGGAGGTAGTTGATTAAACTTTTGCTGTATCTGGTCGGCAAAACTCCGAACACATCTTCCCTTCTTAAGAATGACTTCATTTCTTTGTTCTTTTCTCAAAGAAAAATTTAACTCCAAGCCAGAGTCATGGCCAAAGCCGATTCGAAAGACCGCTGTTTGCCAGCTTCTTTGTTAACAAATAGCATGCGGAACTGCAGCAACTCTGCGCTCATTATGTTAAGCCCGCCCACCAACTCTATACACGATGTGATGGCCTGACCAGAGTTTGTTTTTTCCAGCTCGCAGGTCTACTGAGAGTTCCTAGACTACACTCACGGCAAATTAGATTTGTTGCTGCTAGGGTGCGTCTAGATTTCTAGGCTACTCACATTAGATAATAGCCCACAATGTAGGAAAACTTAATAAACATGCAAAATAATGTCTTAAAGGATTAGATCACTTCAAAATGAAAATTTCCTGAAAATGTACTCAGCTCCATCTCATCCAAGATGTTCATGTCTTTCTTTCTTCAGTTGAAAAGAAATTAAGTTTTTTGAGGAAAACATTCCAGGATTTTTCCCCACAAAAATACATTTCAATGGCAACCAATGTTTGAAGGTCCAAATCAATGCAGTTTCAAAGGGCTTCAGAGGGCTCTGCACGATCCCAGCCGAGGAGTACAGAACCAGTGCCGAAAATCTTTAAAATTGTCATACATCATTGTTTTACCTTCATATCTTTTTGTAAAGGGCATTTAATTTAGTCTTTGCACGTTCATTTTAACACTGGATCAGACTTCCGCGGACGTGACTTTTCCGACGTGATGGTTGAAGGTTGATGGTCCAAATCAATGCAGTTTGAAGAAGCACAACATCGAAATCGAGCATTTGTGGTATTGAAAATGGCCGATCGTTTCGCTAGATAAGAGTCTATTCCTCGGCTGGGATCGTGCAGAGCCTCTGGAGCCCTTTGAAACTGCATTGATTTGGACCTTCAAACTGTTGGTTGCCATTGAAGTACATTATGTGGAGAAAAATCCTGGAATGTTTTCCTAAAAGAATATATATATATTATTTTCGTCTGAAGAAAGAAAGACATGAACATCTTTGATGAGATAGGGGTGACTCCTTTGTTTTGAAGTGAACTAATCCTTTAATGAAAATGTAATCATGCAGTGTGGCTTATGTAAATAATGGTTAGAAAACCAATTGCAAATATTATACAATATTCACATTGGGATTTGGATGATGTAATCTGTTACGTGTTTTATCGCAGACCATAAGCGAGAAACGAAACTCTCCTGCTATTTCCTCCCACTGTTTCCCTGAGAGCACACTGGAGTGAAGCAATTGCCCTCTCTCTCTCTTTCTACAGACATCTCATCATCCCTGAGAACACTCTCCCACAGCTGTCCCCCTCAATCTCACTGCCAAATATTCCTTCACATGTCTGTAATGGCCAACTCCACAGCACGAGCACTTAGCGTAACCTCTGCTGCATCACCCGTTCGTAAGTATTCTGTAGTTTCGTGCACTATACTGAATGAGTGTCAGCACAAGCTGTGACAACAAAGTGCAACGTTATCTAGTGGGTGTGCTTGGATGTGGATTGGTGGCATTTAGTAGAGCAGACTGCTCTGAATTTCACACACCATGTGGAAGAGAAATTGGGTCTTGTGGTTTGTGTATGTTGGCAATGAAATGCAAATGTGTGTGTAGTCATATTTTTTATGTAAGGCATGATATATGATCATAGTGTACATTATTTATTATGTGTGTGTGTGTTAGATAAACTTAGATCGGTGATATTTTTAAATAATTATGGACACAGAGGCTGCATTTATTTGGTCAAAATACAGTAGTATTGTGAAATAATATTACAATTTAAAATAGCTGTTTTCTATATTTATATGTTTTAAAATGTAATTAATTCCTGTGATGGCAAAGCTGAATTTTCAGCATCATTACTAGAGTCACATGATCCTTCAGAACTCATTCTTATAATAATATTTGAAAACAGTTGTGCTGCTTAATATTTTTGTGAAAACTCTGACACATAGGATTATTTTCTGAATAAAACATTCCAAAAAAAAACCTGTATTTGCAATAGAATAATTTTATAACATTGTCTTTACTGTCAATTTTCGTCATGTCCTTGCTGAATAAAAGTACATATTTAGTGTATTTCTGCTTATCTTGTACAATATCTGAATATAAATAGTATGTGCTGCATCACAAGAAAGTAAAGTGGAACAAATGAAACATCAAACCAATTTGTTGACTTTTGGTTGTTCCCAAAAACTGTTTCTAACAACTGGCTTACCAGAGATCTGTTTAACAGTGGGTGATGGTAGTGCCGTTGCTCTGAATGTGAGATATGGAATATGTTTACTAAATCAGAAACAACCAGCTGTGAAAACATAGCCGACAGCATAACAAGCACATGAGAGTCAAAATACAGCAATGCTATTGATAATCAACAGAAATCCATATTAGTACACTTTGGGGATTATTCACCATGAATGAATTGCGCCAGCTGATAGCGTCCTTTATTTATACATGCAGTTTACATTGTTTTAGCACCTGAGGGAATTATGCAAATCAGGAAATGGTGAAAACATGCCCAAAAAATTGGTGCAGAGTGCAGTTTGCATGATGAAATTACCATTTCTGAGTAGTGGGGGTTGCACCACTGATCTGGCAAGTTTTATGAATAGGGTGTAATCTTTACTGAGGCTAATTCCATAAAAAGTTGTGTTAGTGATTAGTAATACATGATGCTAAAAAGGGATGAGGTCAAACATGCAAAGAGGATTTTAAAAAGACATCATATATCATGATCCACATACGTATAATGTTGAAAACAGTGCAGTGTGTAATATTTATGAGGATCTATTGAAATGCAATATAATATAACTATGTTTTCAGTAGTGTAAAAAGACCTTTCATCATGAACCGTAATGTTTTTATTACCTTAGAATGAGCCATTTCTATCTTCATACACCGCAGTTCCCCTTAAAGTGAAGTCACCATTTTTCCGGAGCCATGTTTCTACAGTAGCCCTAAACGGTCAAACATGTGTGAAGTGAATCAGATGATTTGTAACTAGTTCCTGATTGGCCAGATTGGAATTGTTACAACTGGCCCATGTTTCAACCATCCCCAGTCTCATATCAGAAAATTCATAGTCCATTAAAATGTTTTAAAATCCATATTATATTTCAACATATGCACTGCTTCGTATCTAATAATACTTGAAATCTAAATTTGGGCCTTGTGGTCATTATTTTAAAGTTTCAACAAGCTTTGGGGCTGATATTTCCTGACATTCATTATACCATTGATCTTAATATATTTTTAGATGGCATTTCAAACACTGATTATTCATACATTCTGATGTTTCCAGAATACTCTGCATGTTGTGATATTTGAATGGATATTTTATATTGAAACTATTCTCATGGCACTTGAAATGTACTTTCACTCTGCATCTTCCTTTCATTTGATTTGATCAGTTGATGTTTGTGTGCAGCCCGTTAAAATAATGAAAACTGAGACTCAAAAAATAACTGAAAAACAATCAAATAAGTGACTATTGGAAAAGGGATTAAAGAAAATGATTTGTGCTCAATATAATGGCAATGCTGTTTGTCATCACCATCTTATTACTGCATATGCTTTTCTTTTTTGGCTTTTTTTGTCATTCTAAAAGCTGTGTGCATTGTGATTAAGCCTTGCAGATCAGAAACTGTGCCAAGTTACAAGGTTATATTTGAGATCAGAGGCTTTGGATCAATTTTCAAAGAACCCAGCAGGCCATCACCTGTTGTGTGTTGGCAATGAGACATAAGCTGACTCTCTGTGTCCCTGGAGACAGAGTAGTGCTAATTGATGACTTCTTGATGTGACATACGTTTTTACATTTTGTTTTATTTTATTTTAAAAGAGAGAAAATTAAATAGATCTCAAACAGAGAAGAAGATGGATCGAAACTGAGGGAAGAAGCTAAGCCGAGAGAAGAGATAGAACGAATAAGGGAAATAGAACAAGACTTTGCTTTGTTTTTGGAAGAGGATGAAACAAAGTTGGAACCAGAGGGGTTGTAGATGTTTTCCAGCTACAGGACAAATGCTGAGTGAGTGAGTGTGTGTGTTTTCCTCAGAGGAACACAACAGCAAGCCAAAATGTTGATTTATCTTCTGTTCTGAAAACCCTCACATCCAAGTCCCCCAGTATGCGATGGAAAAAATAGCACACAAAATGATTGTTGGTCTTTGTCTCGCCTCAGTACGATAGCTGCATGTGCATTCACCTTGCATTGACCCTCTTTCTTGACATTGTTTTTAATTGGGAATTGTTAAATGAAGGGCAGTCTGCACATCTGTATGTGTGGCTGTAATGGACAAACAGAGGTTCCTGAACTAGTGATGGACTGTGGTTTTTTTTCCCAATCTTTTATCAGTGCCAGGATGATTATGGTTTACATTTTTCTAAATAATAATAGTAATGTCAATACTATTTTATTATCATTTTATTTTAATAATAAGAATATAAGCTGCTGAATTTTGGAACATAAGTATTTTTTTTTTAAAGTTGGATAATTCAGATGGCTGTTTTTTTTTTTGTAACAGTAAAATATTATTACATACAAAAATAAATACTTTTTATTCTGTTTCTACTGACTTAGCATCAACAATTATGGATATGTCAATTTATGTACTCTTGCTTGAGCAAAAATTATGATCATTTTGACCTGAAATTCTGTGACCTTTGTATGTCAGTGACAGGCCAGCAATTGTATATTCTGTATGCATATTTACCACCAGTTTCACAGACAAGGCTTAAACCTAGTCTAAGACCTGTTTTAATTGTAAGCTACTTGCTTTGTTGATATCTTAAAATATGCCAGTGTCAATGTTTTGTCTAAAGATGCACACAAGTAATGTTTTTAGGTACTTAAGTGCCCTAATCTTGACTTAATCTAAGCCCTGTCTGTGAAACCGGGCCATGTATGTATTTAAAATGTATTTCTAAGGCCACTACAACAACAACAACAAAAAAATTGAGAAACATGATAAAACCTGACAAACTATATGAGTTCAGCTACAATATTTAGCTTTACTTAGTTTAAATAAAACACAGATGCAATGCTAGCTAATAAGCTGCTGTCTTCAGTTAAACTATGAGTGTGTTGAACGAGCACTGCATCATTAGTCACCGATCAGCATTAGGAATGAAATCCAGCTTAAAACCGGTTTGTATCTTTGCAGCAGTAGGCCTATTTAGCAGTTTCTGAATGTGATTCATACAGCTGTATATGTCCCTCCAGAGGAATATTGGAGAATCAACAGCGAATGCCTTATTTATTATTGCTGACAGAACCAGGCACTGTTTTCAACCAGCTGTCCATAATCAACCTCAGTGGGCCTGCAGTCACTTGACTGGCTCATGAGAGCACATGCCCATTAGTAAACTCATTGAAAAGGCTTTTTCTCTCAGAGAATCACTGACTCTCAGCTTGAATGAGGGAATATGAGAATGTAGCGAGAGAAGAGAGGGAGAGGTATTCTTTCGAGGCAAGATGTGTGACATATGGTTGGGTGAGATAGGAGCGCTTACCACTTCAGCCTCAAATCCCAGGCAGATGTGACCTCAGGCCATGAAGGAAAGAGAGAATTGGAGAGAAACACCCGATTGTTTGAGGAAATCAGTCGCAGAAAATCACAGAGAAGGGAATAGTGAATGTGTGTTTGTTTGTGTGTGTGTGTGGGGGGGGGCATATCCAGAAACTCATGACTAGCCATAAACAAGTGAGCTTGAACTCAGTGTTGTGGTCATGATGAACCTCTCAGCAGAAGGATGTCAGAAAGATTTTTGCTTTCTATTTGCAGATTTTGGATGCAGTGACATATGTATTCGTCCATTAATACATTCAAATCTGACACAAACATGTCATGATGTGTTGAAATTGACAGAAACATGATAGACTGTCAAGGAGTTATCTTTTTTCTTTTTTTTCAGGAGGATAGGTGTCAGGGGCAGACAAGCCAATTTGATTGTTTAAGAAATCATTTTTATCATCCCTTTTTTAAACTTGTAATTCTTAATCAAAATATTGATCTTCCAAAAATGTAATCTTCCAGTGAAATGACAGACTTCTCCATGGTAATGTAGACCAGACTTTTCCAATAATTTAGTCCGGCTAAATCCGCTCCTTTTTTCACATTCATCTGCAATCTCACATTCTGATCTGCTTCCATCCAATTTAACAACCGATGGGTAGAACCAAGTCCCCAACCTACAATTTCTGATAATTCATTTTTCGTAATACTGAAGAAAAGATCTGTCATACTTCCGTTTCATTGCTATTTTAGCCCTAAGGCTACATTAGCTGCATGTATACAACATGTACAAACCCGATTCCAAAAAAGGTGGGACACTGTACAAATTGTGAATAAAAAAGGAATGCAATAATTTGCAAATCTCATAAACCTATATTTTATTTACAATAGAATATACTGTAGATAACATATCGAGACATTTTGAAATGTCATGCCAAATATTGGCTCATTTTGGATTTCATGAGAGCTACACATTTCAAAAAAGTTGGGACAGGTAGCAATAAGAGGCCGGAAAAGTTAAATGTACATATAAGGAACAGCTGGAGGACCAATTTGCAACTTATTAGGTAAATTGGCAACGGTATAAAAAGAGCCTCTCAGAGAGGCAGTGTCTCTCAGAAGTCAAGATCGGGAGAGGAGCACCAATTCCCCCAATGCTGCGGAGAAAAATATTTAAGCAATATCATAAAGGAGTTTCTCAGAGAAACTTTGCGAATATTTTGAAGTTATCATCATCATCTACAGTGCATAATATCATCCAAAGATTCAGAGAATCTGGAACAATCTCTGTGCGTAAGGGTCGAGGCCGGAAAACCATACTGGATGCCCGTGATCTTCGGGCCCTTAGACGGCACTGCGTCACATACAGGAATGCTACTGTAACGGAAATCACAACACAGGCTCAGGAATACTTCCAGAAAACATTGTCGGTGAACACAATCCACCGTGCCATTCGCCGTTACCGGCTAAAACTCTGTAGGTCAAAATATCTAAACATGATCCAGAAGCGCAGGCGTTTTCTCTGGGCCAAGGCTCATTTAAAATGGACTGTGGCAAAGTGGAAAACTATTCTGTGGTCAGACGAATCAAAATTTGAAGTTCTTTTTGGAAAACTGGGATAAATACCATGTCATCCGGACTAAAGAGGACAAGGACAGGCCAAGTTGTTATTAACGCTCAGCTCAGAAGCCTGCATCTCTGATGGTATGGGGTTGCATGAGTGCGTGTGGCAGGGGCAGCTTACACATCTGGAAAGGCACCATCAATGCTGAAAGGTATATCCGAGTTCTAAAACAACATATGCTCCCATCCAGACGTCGTATCTTTCAGGGAAGACCTTGCATTTTCCAACAATGACAATGCCAGACCACATACTGCATCAATTACAGCATCATGCGTAGAAGAAGCGTAGAAGAAGGATCCGGGTACTGAAATGGCCAGCCTGCAGTCCTGATCTTTCACCCATAGAAAACATTTGGCGCAACATAAAGAGGAAGATGCGACAAAAAAGACCCAAGACAGCAACTAGAAAACCTATATTAGACAAGAATGGGACAACATTCCTATTCCTAAACTTGAGTAACTTGTCTCCTCAGTCCACAGATGTTTGCAGACTGTTATAAAAAGAAGAGGGGATGCCACACAGTAGTAAACATGGCCATGTCCCAACTTTTTTGAGATGTGTTGTTACCATGAAATTTAAAATCAACGTATTTTTCCCTTTAAATGATACATTTTCTCAGTTTAAACACTTGATATGTCATATTTTGTATTTTGAATAAAATATTGAAATTTGAAACTTCTACATCATATCATCTGTTTTTATTCACAATTTGTACAGTGTCCCAACTTTTTTGGAATCGGGTTTGTATTTATAACGTTACCATTTTTTAAGTTTGGGGTGGGTTTGGAGCAACACTTAGGGTGAGTTAATGGCAAAAAATGTAAAAGATTTCCGGTAATACTTTACATAAGGTTTCACTAGTTAACATTAGTTTACTACTTTAGTTAACATGAACTAAGAATGAACAATTCTACAGCATTTTTTAATCTTAGTTCATGAATTTCAACATTTACTAATAAATTGTTCAAATCAAAAGTTGTATTTATTAACATTAGTTAATGTAAACAACCAATTATCAGTTGCATATTTATTAATAAGTACTATTACCAATCTATTGGTCATTGGGTAACACTTTATTTTACAGTGTTCTTGTAACATGTTACAAGTAAATACTGTAGTAATAACTAAAAGTATGCATAATTACATGCAATTGGCCCTAAATCAAACCCCAACTTTTAAATGTATAGATCACCCTAGCAACCGTCTCAACACACCCTAGCAACCTGGCCCCTGAGTTTTGCCACGGCAAGCACCACTCACATTTTCTTCAGGAAATGTACATTCTAGTTGTGATGTGTTACTTTCCTTTCATATTGCTCCTGCAAAGCAATATTCCTTTTTATTTAAACTTACTTTGAGACAGTTTTTGTATACTTAAAATTATATTTTTTTGCTGCACAGAAAGTATACAGAAAATGACTGATCTAGGTCTACTTACAAAAAGTTAATTCAGGATAACCTCCTTCCGCTCAGTCTAGCGCACAAATGAGCAGATAGATGTCTTCAGTGCATGTGCACTGTTGAGTCCTGAAAATCCCTTGCATATGGGCTGTGCAAAAATATGGCTGCACAGTGTGTGCAGACATCAGCGGACTGTGCTGATGACAGAGCGGAATGTGGACAAGGGCTTTTTTCCACCGCAGTGATTCATTAAAAACTTTGAACACAAGTGCTACTACAGATTAGAGGCACAAAAACACTTTAAAAGGAGGGATCATAAAACAATCTGAAAAAAGCAGTAGCGTAGGTACAAGAAGAGCCTCCTGTTGCAGTCATGCTGCTGCTTCACATACGCACTGCTGATGCTTGCCGTGTGAAACGGCTAATCCTTTACCTGCAGGACAGGTGGATGAAGACGTAATATCATGTCTGTATACTTATAAACTTGCAATGGAAAAATCTGAAAACTTTAAAACCCTTTCTGTACACTCAGGTTTAGGTCCCTGTGGATATTTCCACATTCCTCTTATCTTCATAGACGTGCACTGTGTCGCCTCCAGTCCTCTTTCTCAATTTGATTTTTCCTCCCCCTCAGCACCACAATCTGATTTCTGGGCCACTGAATAACTGTATCTGTGGCCGAGTGACCTGGGGGTCATTTGCAATTTCCTTCTCTTACATATTTTTCTGCGATTCTCAATCTATTTCTCACACTTTCACCGCTCGCAAAGATTAGATGTCCTGGTCCCAAAGATGATAGACTGACCTTCTTAAGGGCAAATGCCGTCTATATAAATGAATATCATAATAATAATTATGCTGCTTTGATTATGGCACATGGCATTGTGAGACATATCCAGATGATGAATAAAGCCATCTAGGCAGCATAGGCCATTCAGATTCATTGTGTCGCCGCTCAAAGGAATATGTCGGATTCGCTCTGATGTGCATACGGTTTCTCAAGGGCAATTCACACCAGCTTATGTAAGGGTCTAAAGAGTCAAAAGTTTTGACAAAGCCAAGTGACCTGTTATGACCAGAGTAAAAATGCAAACCCGAAAAATTGCAATTGCCATTTTCAAATCTATAGCTGTCAATGTATGATATAAATTACTATTGTCAACTTACAGGCAGGGTCTCTCAAAGATTTTGGATAGGAAGAGGGAGTGCGGCTGTGGAATGGTATGGAAGAGCAAGCTGCTCGTGTTTTTAGTTGCACAGCTGTTGGGGTGGATCCTCTTTCAATCCAACACTCTTTCATAAACTAGTGCTGCTCCAATAAACACCCAATTCAAACTGTTGTTGGGTGGATTAGTTCTGGTGTTTTCAAACTTTATGATGCAGAGAACCCCCAAATGAAAATATGAACTTTTTTATGAGAGACCCCCTTCCTAAACTCCATCTATATATATAATATATATATATATATATATATATATATATATATATATATATATATATATATATATAATATATATATATACTCAAGAATACTGCCTTGCATCCCCAGAGAGCAAGATGAAGGGGACTATATAGTGAGAAAAACTCACTAGATGGGTACAAAACAAACATCTAGAATTCTGTTAGGTATGTAAATGGAAAGAAATTAAGAAATTTTTTGAAATGAAACAGTTAGAATGTACGATAGACTTAAAGAGCACCTATCATGGAATTTTGAAATTTACCTTTCATGTAGTGTGTAGCATAGATCTAAGTGAACAAAAACATCCTGCAAAGTTTGAAATATGACAGTGCACCGTATATAAAGTTATTTTCTTTCAAAAGTAAGAGTTGACTCTGAGTCATTTTTATGAATCGTTAGAAGACCGAAGCTTTTTCTCTGACTAGATGACGTCAACTTGTCAAGTTATTTGAATACGATACGTCCACTTATTGCGCACGCCGTTGAAAACTAGAAAACATCATGGCGACGAGACGCTGTGTTCTCAAGTGCGACTTAAAAGCAAACTTTTTTCATCTGAGCATTTGAAGACTAAGTGGCTATAATTCATATATACAACTGTACCACAGGAGTCCGAGCCTTGTGCTTTGTTCACGCCATTTTGAAGACGATTGCTTTACCAACTTAAATGCAATTAAACTTGGATTCGCGAGCGGCTGATATTGAAAAGGTTCAGTTCCTAGTGTATTTGCATCAGCTTCCTCCTCCGTATCACAAACTGTAAGTGTTATTAATAATTGTTGCTTTTATGTTTTATGTAGCATGCTTAATAATTGTTTGGTTTGTTGTGTAAGCACCGTTTAGCTTCTAGGTCTTCAATGACAATTGTATTGAGATATGTAATTTGTTTGTTGTTGTTTTCGGAGTTTTCTTTAAGAATAGAGTCATACCTCGTAGTAACGTAACGTTACTGGTATTTTATTTATTTTTGGTAAAACTTTATGTTTATGCATAGAGTTAACGCTCCATTGGCCTGAAGTGATAACTAACGTTACATTGATGCTTACCATAGAGAAATATCCTGCTCGTGGTGTTTGAGATTGAGTTTGTTGATCATTCGCATCTCCAGACGTTTCCCCTTCATATTCAGGCTCGAATTGATAGGGTAAAATTGATGCCATGTTTGTTCATACACTTTATACGCGTTTAAACTTGTTAAACCGAAAACCATTTATGGTGATGGGTGTTCCGTTTCCGAAAATATCTGCACAGACTATACCAATCACAACTGACTGGGTCATCGGACCAATCACCGCAGATTGGCGTCACGTAAAGGCGGGGTTTTGAAAAGTGAATCACTAAACGAATCATTTGAGAATCGCTGTCAAAACAGGTAAAAATAAATGCATATTATAAGAAAACTAAAGTCTTTTTTGTCATTGCATGCATGCAAAACTGTTGTTGGGGACTTTTAAAACAATATTTGGAATATTTTAAATGCCATAATAGGTGCTCTTTAATCCATTTTTGCATTGTCTTTTTATTCTCAGAAATTTTCTGGGGACTCCTTGGGACCTTCTGGAGGACCTCTGAGGGTCCCAGGGCCCCATTAACTAAAAACATTAACTGTTTTTTTTTCTGTCAAGAGATTTTTTCACTCATTATGATATTTTCTTTTAGTTGAAGTATGCACAACCATAAAAAAAGTTTCAAAAGTCAGTATTAATACTTTTATTCAGCAAGGATTGCATTAAACTGATCAAAATGACAGAAAATACATTTCTAATGTTACAAAACATTTTTAATCCTGAAAAAAATCATGGTTTCCACAAAACAATTTAAGCAGCACAACCGTTTTCAACGTTGATGATAATAGGAAATGTTTCTTGAGCAGCAAATCATCATATTAGAATGATTTCTGAAGGATCATGTGACACTGAAGACTGGAGTAATGATGATGAAAATGTGGCTCTTACATTTTTAAAATATATATGGTACTCCAAGTGATATGCCACAACAACAGTTTTATTTTAAATAAATGGCTGCAACAATAAAATATGTGTGAATATGGCATGTGTATGTGCATATTGTGTGTTTGTGCATGCACACATGTGCGCTTGTGTGTGTGTGTGTGTGTGTGTGTGTGTGTGTGTGTGTGTGTGTGTGTGTGAACATTCTGTAGAATTGTTAAAATCCCACAAATGTTCTTAGTTGCATGTAAGTGGATAGTTGTTTCAAAACACGTCTTACTACCCCGCCACTGTCACTCATTGTTTAGCTATAGCTGTATTAGCATGGTGCTTTGAAATTAGCATGGTGGTTGATACATCATTCTTTACTAAACTACTTTGACCTGGTATAACTCATACAACATTTTCTACAACGGTAGAAAAACGAAACAAAATATCTCATTTTTATTTTATTTTTTTCTTACCTCAGAAATATATTTTCTGTAGCTTCAGGAGATATAGCAACACAGACTGGAAAACCTCCATGTGGGATTTTAAAGGAAGCCAGAGGAAACTGAAACTGTCATTTGACTCCTATCTGATCCGTGATTCGTGGAATTGGTAGTGTTGCAACTCTCCCCGTGTTACAACTATACCCGGCCTCCCCTGTATTGTTGGAATAACTTTAAGAACTAATTTTCCAGCCGATAAACGATAAAAACATTGACAGCCAATTAGAATTCTCCTCACTTTACAGAGCTTGAGCAAGATAACATAACTGCAGTGCAGCCTTTATACAATGTTTGATGTTGTGTTTAGTGGTTACCATTATTGTGAGGCTCATAAATATCAGTCTGATTTTTATTTGTATTATACCGTTTGCCATTACATAATCCTCAACAGAGATGAAAATATCAGCAGAGCTGTGTTGAGTTGAGGCAGGATAACATTTTCTATCCATTCCTTATGAGACTGCCCAGCTCAATAACAGAAAGATGTCCTTCTCTCCTCTCTTCAATGTAACAGCACAAGCTTTCAGCACGTTTCCCACCCTCTCTCCTCCTCCAAGACATGCTGAAATATCACTCCATTAGTCACATCCATTACTCCTGTTTCCTTCCCTGCCTCATTTTTCTTTTAGGAATGGAGGGAGACTAGCATGTGGTTTCCTCATTCTGTCTCCGCCATCACAGCCCATGATGAGTTATGAATTTACATCTACTGTATAATCGCCATTGTGTAATCGGTTTGCACCTGTGCTGTCCTGGTGGCTGCCCTCTCTGTGCAAAGTGTGCTGCATGTGTGTTGCATGATGTAAATCGATGCAATAGCTTGACGTGATTAACCTCCTTTTGCTTCCGACTCGGTGAATAACTCACTTACTTCAAACCCAAAATTAAATGATTCAAGTACATGTGTACAAGTAATACTACATACCTGAAGTAATCTTCATTTACATTACATTTGTTTGCTAATTTATAAAAGAAATGTAAAGATATACCTGGAACATTAGAGGACTTTTTTCTTGATTTCCTGTAATATTTTGTAAAATAAGATAAATTCAGAGAAGCAAAGCTGTAAGATATTGTTAACAAAGAATTGATATTGGATTTATTTTTCTCACTGCATTGTTTTTTTCTTCTTCTTGTTTTTAGAATAAAGCTTGTTTAGATTTATATGACTTGCAACGGGGATGGGGAAAATTAAATTCAAGATATGTGTGTGTGTGTGTGTGTGTGTGTGTGTGCCCTTGTTTATATTAAATTGTGGGGACCAAATGTCCCCATTAGGATAGTAAAACCTGAGATCACCAGCCAGCGGTCCCCACTTTTTAAAAGGCTTATAAATCACACAGGCTAAGTTCTATTGAGAAAGTAAAATGCAGAATGTTTCCTGTGATGGGTATGTTTAGGGCAAGGGGCAGTGTAGGGGGATAGAATGTACAGTTTGTATGGTATAAAAACCATTAAGTCTATGGAGAGTCCCCACAAAGATAGTAAACCAGACGTGTGTGTGTGTGTGTGTGTGTGTGTGTGTGTGTGTGTGTGTGTGTGTGTGTGTGTGTGTGTGACTGATTCTCCAGCAATGGTTTAAAGCATATTTCTGTATAAAGGTTTGGTCTGTTATTTCAGTTGAAGGAATTGATTGAAAGATTTCCCCATGCAAATTTCGCAACAGGTTCAAGTTGCTTTTGTGAATTTGCTGCATTTATTCAACAGAAAGTTGTTTGGTTTGAAAGTGACTTCTGACTTCATCACTGCATTATTGACATTAGACAAATGACCTTAAAGGTGTAAAACAGTGCAAGTAAGTGGTTTGTAGTTCTATAGAACGATCCTTCATCATATGGGAAGGCTGATGAATATCCTTTTGCCTTGACACAAGCTTTCTCAATCATCAATTTTCTTATATGATCTTGCAAGGCAATCACATCACCAACAATACAGACCAGAAATACAGTGGCAAATTCTCTCAAGTCTGATAGAAATGACTCGTAAAACCTGTTTAAGAGGAGGATTTAAAGGTCTGAATAGCCTTGGTGGTATAGAGGAATCTGTGAAGAGCTCCTGACCAGTAAATGAGAGATTTATCGATGGGCTCACATGCTTTCACTCATGGCTGTTTTGAGGCCTTTCTTGATGTGGATCTGTGCAATGCAGACATAGTAAATAATCTAATGATCAATATTTCTTTTTTTACAATCCCGAGTCTGATAAAGGGTTACAAGTCATGCAGAGGTTAATACATGATATATATTACTGTGAAGACAGCAGGTCAGTTGTACTTTAAACCTTCAAACTTTTTTTTTTTATTCCATAAATATGATCCTTCCCAGTTATATCTCATATTTATTATGTATGCATATATCTTACTGGTATACCAGTAGTAGATATTTATACATGAGAAATATTTAAACTTTCACAAGGACTACCAAACATTTCCTTTGGAAACTCTTGAACACCCTTGCACTAAATGACTGTAGAAATGAATTCTCATTCTTCTCTTCTCTGGGCAGCAGAAAATATGTAAAACATTGTGAAATCCATAGGCATTTTTACAGAATACTACATCAATTTTCGACTTTGTGGTTGCTCACTGTGACCGCTGCACCACTGAAAAAAAATATCTAATTAAAATATGTTGATTAACTAGGAACTGAGCATTTTGTAGGTTTGTTAGAGGTTCATTATAAGCGGAGGCTGCTGTGCAGCTCCCTCAGGTTATCATCTATTGTCAATGTCCTCATTGGCAATAGGCTTTTTAAGAGGAAGCTGCTTAGCTTTTAATGCTCCTTCACAGAGCAGGATTTGGGCTTTCATTTTACTACCAGCTGATGTAAAGTTGATTAATATTTTTACTATAATATGCAGTGGTAACACATAAAATGTAGGTTAGCAACCCTGCTTGATTACTGGAGCTGTATAAAAAATATATATATACACTTTAAGGATATACTATATTTGAAAATACTGATGCCATCAAAAAA
This sequence comes from Gobiocypris rarus, assembly GCA_023029165.1. Lineage (NCBI taxonomy): Eukaryota > Metazoa > Chordata > Actinopteri > Cypriniformes > Gobionidae > Gobiocypris > Gobiocypris rarus. The sequence continues at coordinate 28,756,175 of CM040910.1, forward strand.
GACAAAAACGTTGGAGAGACTGATTGCCTTAATGAGTCTTCCAATTTTCAAGTGCACCTGCATCTGTCCATTTTTAAGCAGCATGCACTTTTAAAAGGATGATGAATAATAAACAGAAGACATCATCTGAGAGGTGCTAGAGGGACAACGAGTGAGAGGAAAGAAGTGTCTAAGAGAGGGTTTAGTCAGGCGTTTAGTGGCTGTTTTCACTCTCAGTTTGGCACCGGCAGTTGGCCACAGTCGAGTGCTTTCCTGACAGACATCGAAAGAGCTGTTAATTCTCTACATGAAACAGGAAGGCCTGCCCTGACATTTCATCACCTCACAGATGAGACAAGGACCTCCGTTTTGACAATGTACTATAGAGCTACGCCCAGGGAGGTGATGGGTCTTTTGTGGTACATTTTACCTTAGTGAATTGAAAGGGAGCGGCAAAATCATCCAACTCAGCATGCACAGTTCTGCATGCAAATTACAAAAGGAAACAGTACTTTAGGTGTTTTCTGTCTGCTGTTTGGCAAATTTTCCGATGACTTCAAGATCTGATGAAGTTCAAAAACAATAAAACAACTCGGTCACATTTACTGTTGTTCAGCCAAATTTCTCAGGAAAAATCCAACCATGCAGCTTTGTTTGCGAGTCACTTTTGTGTGAGCAGTGTTTCATACGTCTCTACACTATTGTCAATATACAATGGACCTGCTTTTGCACACACAATTTTGTGCCCAAACCTTAAAAGTAGACTATTTAGGGCTGCTTACCTATAGTTATCCAATGTGTATGAGGCTAACGGATGAGAGCCAGATCATTGGTTTGTCCCCATGAAGAAAATGTTCCTATCAGAGCTATCCTGTCATCCAGCCTAAGTAGTTGTAGGTAGATAATTGGACATGTGGCTGTTTTGTTACTTTATATTAGCATTCTTTGTACATATCAATCCTCATATTTAATTTGATATTTTACCCCTATTTTGCAGTTACTGTATTCTTGCTTTGTATTACTTACCAAAAACGTGGCACCATACCAAGGAAAAGGCAGTAACTACAGATTCTAAACTATTTTGCCACAACTTGGGCTCTGGGTGTGTTAGATACACTGTATTTGAAATAACTGGAACTATTTGCTTTCCTGAATATGGATATACCAAACCCAAACTAATTTGACCATTTTAGGTCAATATTTTTTTATTTTTATATATATACAAATGAAAAGTGTGTGTAAATAACATTGTGTGTTTATATATTAACATGACTAATAATAATTAGGATTATTATTATTGCTAAAAATATTTAACAAAATAAGAAATTACTTTTACAATTACATTTTCATTATTACAAATTTAAAATGAAGTATTTCAGAATAAATATAACAATATAATAATAATAATAATAATTACCTGTTATTATGCAGACAGTCTATGACTAAAAATCATAAGAAAGGTCTAAGGAGTTAAAAAAAAAAAAAAATGATAATATGAGCCTCTTGTGCATCCACTGTGTGGAGAAAAAAAAACCTCCTGTAAACTGAAGAAAAACAAAGATTGTCCTATACATTTATTTAGAGAGAAGTATTATTTTTCTTATTTGTTACCCAAAAGTTTCATTCATACTGGAATTCAGAGGGCGCCCTCGAGCAGAAACGGCACATACGCCTCAGAGAAGTAATAGTTTTGAGGAAATCCCTAATGTGAAGCTAGCGCTGTGGGCTGCTGAAGATAGAAAACTTTGATTAAACATGACGACAATAAACACGACTGCGCCGCCAAGATATGGTGTATTTGAGTTCTTCAAGCCATCTCGGGTATTTTCATAATAATAAAGTATATTATAATGCAGAGCTGATTGACATAGACTTTATCACTGTATAGAATACTTTAAAATTAAGACGGGTAAAATCGCAAATGTTAAAATCGTCCCGTGAGGATCCCGCGAAATCAGCTGTGTGTGTTCACCATGGAAACAGTAACTACACAGCGCAGCAACACGGTTATTTTTGTTAGGTAAAACATAACAAGAATACAGTAATGGATGTTACTGTATTCATGCTTTGTTTCACTAGGGCTTTTGCAGTTACTGTACAAGCGACTACCATTTTTCTCCAAAACGACACACATTTGAGTGTCATGAAAATGATAATAACTCATTTTTGACCAAAAATGCAGTTACTGCCTTTTTGTTTTGTAGGGCAGTATAGTTATCCAATGTGTATGAGGCTAACGGATGAGAGCCAGATCATTGGTTTGTCCCCATGAAGAAAATGTTCCTATCAGAGCTAAATGCCATTGCTTTGGTGGTTCTCCAGTTTGCTGAAATTTGGACAGATTTAGAGTTTGGGCACTGGGCATAGCAACAATGAGAAATTTGCATTAATTCAAGCTGGAAAATTATCAGCTTAATGTGTTTCCCACCCAAGAACTGAAGGGACTGGAATTCATTCGGGCTTCTGGTTTTGCTGCCCATCCTATCGGGAGACAATTACCAGTGCGCTTCAAAAGCCGGCTTTGGGCAAGATTAGCCCCACTTCTGGGAAGGTGATGAAAGCAAATGTCTTGCTGCCGGGTCTGCTCTGCCCTGGGTCTGTGTGGCAGAAGTGAGAGAGAGGGTGGAATGCCTTTGGCCCTCATCATCTTTCAGGCCCAACCAATCGGGTTTCATGGCAGGCTGTGAAAAAAAGAAGAAGCTGTTCTTCAGATCTGGCCACGCAGCACAGATGTCCTCCTCCATGTCACAGCGGCTGGCGGATTTCACTAACGAGGCTAACGAGGGGACGCCTCCAGGCGAGACAGGCTCCCTCGTGTTTGCATGGCAAATTTAGCAGAGATTTAATCCATCCTGGGGTGCTATGCTCTGTATTGAGTGTGACTTAGAAAGATCTTTTATAATGGGCTTAACATCCACTATTCCAAGTATTTCTGCTGTAGAATGAGAAGATAAGTATATATTAGCCTGAAATTTCAAGATTCCCCATCCCACACTTTACACTCCATATAGATTTAAAGGTCAAGAGTATAATTAAAATACTTTATCCCAATTGAATGCAGAGTAAGCCATTTGTTGGTTGATGTTCCCAAAATGTGCAACACCTCTGTTTTGTGTCGTTGTCAAAATATCCCTCTGTTTGCTTCAGCATCCAACATAGCAGCATTGGCTCAGCCAGTGGGGAGTTTGTAGCAATATTTTCTATTTGAAAGCAATCATTATTTCTGCAATTTGGTTCGGTGAAGCTAGTGGTACAGAAATTCCACACTTCAGCTTCAAGTTCTAAATAGATTTAAACACATTGCCTCTCTGTATTCACCAAAAGGAAACGAAAATGTGACCTGAGAAATAAAAGTAAATATTGCAGTGTGTATTTTTAAGTATTTATCCATGCACTTCATTATTTCTTTTTCAAATTCAAATCCCCTTGTAATGTTTAATCAAAAACATAAACCTCTCCTTCCCCTAAAAACAACATCTGTTCTTTAAATGTCTCCCACAAATGACTGCAAACTGGCATTCAGAGCTGTGTCCATTTAATTAGCAACTTCCTATGATCCAATCAATTCTGGAGTATGAAATTAAGTCCAGCCTTTTTCATGATTCATTTGGACATATTCATCACAATAGGGAAGAAAAAATGCTTGTAACTCCCGTTTCATGCTGACTTTAAAGGTGCACTAATTTTTTTGTTCATTGATGGTTGATATCACAGTTGTCTTGGACTTATATTGACACCTAGTGGTGCGGATGTAGCATTACAAAAGAAAAGTTTCCGTAGAAATTTGCAGTCAGCCATGATTAATTTATTCTGTGAGGAAAGTGTGGGGGATTACTAATGGCTCATTTTCACCAAACGGTACGGTTCAGTACAGTTCAGTAAGGTATGCAATTTTTGCTGTTATCATTGTCAGAAGATGTGAATGGTACACTAATTCTGAACCGTACCGTAGCACTTTTTTGGCACCCTTCCATTAGGGTTCCTAGCACAGTAGTCCAGTAATAAAGGGTGGAGCGAAACTCACTGCAGAACGTTGATTAGTTGACAGAGAATCACCACTTGCGCATACTTTTTCTGATGTGTTTTTCATGGCCTGCAGCCTTGGCTCAAACAAAGCGACACATGCCGAGAAGCAAGAACAAGATCTGCTGTATGTTGTCCACTGCTGTTTACTGTCGCTTCTTCACGCAAGAATGACGTTACACTACGCCTATCCTAAGGGTACTGTTGCCAGTGGAAACGCAAGCCAGATCAGAGTTTAATCATACTATACTGTACTGAACCATACCGCACCACTCGGTGGAAACGAGCCATAAGATAAAGAGTATAGTATTCAGCTGGTCGTGTGACCTCAATTACACAACCTCCATGAGACAGGCAATAAGGAAAAATAAGGAATGCAGCTTAGAAGGTGCGATATGAATCTAGAGACAGATCTTTTCTCTTATAGATCTCACATCTGAATGAAACAGATTATTGAAAAATAAAATGGTAGGTTCAATCTTGGCTGTTGATTAGGAGGCAGATCTGAATGTAAGCTTGCAGTTGATTGTAAGAAAGGGAAAGGGTTTGGCTGGAATAAATGATTGGAGAAGTCCAGCATACGCCAGAGCAAAGTCTGTAGTTTTATTATTTTTTATATTTTTAAGAATTATTAAGTCAATAAAAACATTTAAATATGTATGCATTTATGAATCATTCACAATAAGATCAAAAACACACATTTAGAAAATAAATAGGGTGACTTTACTAATTATACTAAAAAGGTGCCCGTCTTTATTTTCAAAATAACGGTTTCTCTTCTCTGCTTACTTTAGAAAGTGCACAGCACACACTATTCTCCAACAGTTTAAATAAATATGCCTATCAATATGTTCTGGAGTCCATTCCAGAAGATTCAAAGATGTCCTCATTTTGTGACAGACTGAGTTCACTGTGCTTAGAGGAAGCTATAAGAAAAGGGTCACGGACAGTTTTGAGGTCACACATAAGGGTGTTAAAATGATGACGACCCACAGTAAAAGTGTGCAGTACTTGAAACAAAGACCTATACTCTATTAGAGAGATATTTCATCCTGAGTCTTCCTATTTTTTTCTGACATGCGGTTAGAGCTGGAAGCACTTGATTGATTTATAAATAATTCACTGGCTCAGAGCTTCTTTGAGGTTGTCATGTTTATTTAATTATTATTTTTTTCATATTACTCAAGGACAACTAATTACTAAAGTCATATAAGGAGACATTAAAGATAACATGAGTGGGTGTTATACCTTCAAACACACCCCTATGCCCTTCACATTAGCCAAATGTGAATGTTCTATGTCTCCTTAATTACTCCAAATATAGTCACGCTGTAAACAGCAAATCACAATGAGCTTTTAATCACAATGTAACAGGTTATTAGACACTAATGAGGGAGCTTAATTGTTCATGTTTTGGGGGCATCTGCTTGGTCAAACCTGCATTTTCCTTTCTGTTCAAAAATAGTTTTGGGGTCTCACTAGATCCATCTCCATTTTGAAAGCAACATCTTTGATTTGCCTGTCCTTCAGTGAAAGTCAAGTCAAGGCAGCAGATGTTGCCTTTGCAATAATTCATGATTATCTTCAATCACTTTCTTTAACGAGCTTTTTGTCCCCATGGTGATGGAGAGAATGAGTCCCGCTACAATACAGCGGGGGAGACAGCTGTCTATAAAAACAAAGCATCATGAAAGATTCACGTGTGTTATTACAACACAGGATGAAAGTCAACAGTACATGTTTGGTGAGGGATCAGCGAGGCGTGGAAGGATTTTGTTGTAGAGATACAGTACGTGGCTGCACTGCAGCACTCCTAAAAAACATTTATGTTGGAAATGTTTCGGAACTCATTGAGAAAATATCAAACAGAGCACTAAACTTTAATGACATGTAAAGACATTTACACTTAAAATCAGCAGAAAAGCAGCAGTACTATAGAACTGGCACGTTTAAGGACAGTTTCTTCATTATTGCCTTACTCTTTTTAGCCTTGCAATACTTGATATCTACTTCTATTAGTAATTCTTACCTATAAATGTATGAGTGAAACCATTACAATTTCAAAATGGACAAGGGGAAATGTGATATTACCATTCTGTGTTGTCATATACCTAATTTTAAATCTTTGTCTTTTTCTCTTTAGAGGGGTCAGAACCATATTTTGAAGCCATAGTTGGAGGTAAGTGCTGTAACAGCTTACAAACTTTCAAATATCCAATATGCCCTCAACTCAAATACACTGTAAAAATGTGCAGATTTTGCCCTAACTCATTATTTCTATGCGATCGGACCCTTAAAAATTATTTTTGTTGATGTAACTTAAAAAAGTCAAGGCTGCATCTCCCAAAAGCAGACTATAGGCCTAAAATCAACTATTGGTGCCAGTGGTGTCTATGGCCCGGTCCCAAATGGCATCCTAAACCTTCACTGTCTTCCTCTGAGTCTACACTTTCACAACGTAATGCCGCTTTGACTGCCGGGTAGAAGTCCGCGGCGTAACCCGCACCAGTGAGGGCTCGGCAAAAGTGCTCATCGAGGGCACATATCGACCGTAAAGGGGGCGCTCGCAAGCACCCTTCTGAGACCTAAGATGACAAATGGGACACCCTGCGGTCTCGTGGACTTAACGGACACGTGCACGCAGCGGCTATTGTAAGTCCATAAGACCGAAAGTGCACATGATGTGTGCCATTTGGGACAGGGCCAAAGTGTATTCAGGCTTATGAAGGGCACATTTAGTTCTGGGCACAATTTATTGGAGCCAATCACCTGAGCTGTAGATGTCATGTGACTAATTGCCTTGAAGGCACATAAAAATTATGTGGTAGATGGCTCGACAGGAAGACGCACAATCCAAAACCTTTTTCTAACAACTATTCTGTGCTGTAAAAAAAAAAACAGCAGCAAGCAGGGGAAAAACTCATTTTCATTTCTGAATATCCAGTCTATCTAGCACTCCAAAACAAAGCTGGCACTGATAAAGTATATTCTATACCATAATTAAATATTATCAATACATTACTTGCAGAAAAATGTATTTATTCTGAATGCACAGCTGTCAGAGGAGAAAGTATTTATGAGTTTGTAGTTATGAGAACAGCACTTTGATGAGGGTCAGAGAGGCTTGGATGATTTCTGTACAGATGAGAAGTAATTTGTGCTCAAGATATTTCCTGGCCTCTGAATATCTGTGGGTGAGCAAAAAAAAAAAAAAAATGAATTACCAGTACCACAGTGGTCTCACTTTAGCTCATTTGTGGGTTTGTTCTTGTGCACAGAAGTAATTGGAGTCAGTAAAACCTCAACAGGGTTCTTCAGAAAACTGGCCTTGCATATCAAGATAAAAATGTGTGTATTTCATTGTGCATATTAGTTTGTTAGTACTGTGTGAATTACTGCTGTTCTCTACAGACAGGATGTTCTGAAGTTTTGCTTCCAATGGTATAGTCTGTCAATACTTTCATCAGCTAAATTTACGTCTAAATCTAACATTCTGTTATCTCATTTCCCTGTCATCTCACCTTAATATAATGATGTTAAACACGGTTCTCTTTTAAATTACCACTTGAATAAAGTTTAAAGATGAGAAAACATTTTTTGAAAACTGGTCATAGACCAAGGCTATTTTAGCATAATCGGCCAGATGGGCACATGCAGATGTTGATAAACAAAAGTAATAATTCTGCCTATTATTATTTCTCTGTCTCTCTCTCTGTCTCTCTCTCTCTCTGTCTCTCTCTCTCTCTCTCTCTCTCTCTCTCTCTCTCTCTCTCTCTCTCTCTCTCTCTCTCTCTCTCTCTCTCTCTCTCTCTCTCTCTCTCTCTCTCTCTCTCTCTCTCTCTCTCTCTCTCTCTCTCTCTCTCTCTCTCTCTCTCTCTCTCTCTCTCTCTCTCTCTCTCTCTCTCTCTCTCTCTCTCTCTCTCTCTCTCTCTCTCTCTCTCCTAGCTGTCATTGCTGTGGTGGCGCTGGTCTTGCTACTCCTCCTGGCCGTCATTTTGCGATACATGTACCAGCACAAGGGCACATATCATACCAATGAGGCCAAGGGCACAGAGTTTGCCGAGACAGCAGAAGCTGCTCTTCGTGGAGACCCAGCCCTGCAGGACGCCATGGATGAGAGCAAGAAAGAGTATTTCATATGAGACACGATAGATAGCGCTTTATACACATAACTCTTACAGGCTCGCATGATGCTTTAATCCTGTTTGCTCAAGCAGTGAAGTAGCTGACAGAGCTCTCCGAAAACAGAAGTTCCTATTGTATGTAGACAATAGGAAAATATCTTCTGTGCCTTGACTTTTTTATTTCACATATATATATATACACTTTAGCAACAAATAAAATTAACTGCTGCTTCTTGTTGCTTTTTATTTTAATTCCAAATTTTACCAGTATTTTGAAGGAAAACGCACAGATCTAAAAAAGAAAATAAATATTCAACCCCAAAAATATTCAACCCTTTTTTTTTTTACTTAGCTTTGTATCCTTTAAAACACATTTAATACATTTTCTGTACAATATAAGTAGTGACCAAATAATATTTGAATTTACTGTAGGTCTGTTCGTATGTAATTGTATACTTTTACAAGGCTGCTGTTTTGTCTTTGCTGGAGTTTGACAGCCCCTGGTCACCTTCATAGTATACAAGAGAGCAGTAGACATTCTGCTTAACATCTCCTTTTGTGTTCTACAGAATAAGTAACAAAAACAAAGTCATACGGGTTTGAAATAACGTGAGGGTATGATCATGGGCATCACTTCAGCCCCCATAAACTTCTGCCCCAGCCCCCTTAAAAAATATGTCATTAACCTTTAAAACAAGAAACTGGCAAGAGGCTTTGGCTTTGTCCCGTGTTTTAGTCTGCCTGTTCGTCAAACCACAGCGGCTCCGGGCAGAGCGCACGTCACAAGCAGAGATGTGTGTGTTCATCTGAGCCTTATTGGTGTATCACCGCTAGACAATGTCAAAATATTTGAGAAAACCAATCTAATCAGAGTAGGCTGACAGGGTATATGTTCACACAGAAGATGCAGAGGCTGAGCGCAAATTTTAGCTGTGCAACTCGACGTCAAGTGAAAGAAATGTAAGTAGCTAAGACAGCTACTTCTGTCAGAAATGTTAAACAAATGACAAAAATATTCAGGCAAATTAGTAAACTTTTGTCTAATTTCGCCATTTTGATTTGAAAAAAGGCCTGTGTGATTCATAATGTAATTAATGAACAAGAAATAATATATTAACAAAGCCGTTTTCATTAGATTAGTCATAAGATTAATAATGAATGTGTACATATTGTAAATTAATATAATTCCATTTGTATCCTGCAGTAAATTAAAAAAAAAATTCAGCCTGTATTGGGCATACGATTAGTAATGAATGTGTGCATATTGTGAATAATTTAATAAACTTAAAACTTTAATAAACAGTAAATTAATGTGTCTAAGAAAATTATTCATAAAATATATAAATATGTTAATATGTACACCATATGTTTACGCAAATTGAAAAACTATATCAGTCAAAGCTCGGCATTAAGAGGGGAAGAGACAGGGCAAGAGAAAAACAAAGAGAAAAAGAGAGATAAGGAGATAAGAAAGACAAATAATGTACTGCCCAGTGACATGGTTTTCAAGCTATTGTTATCTTTTTGGGGGGTGGGGGCTTCAGAACATCTTAAAATGCACATATGTAGATCATTGAAATAATATATTTTTTTTTAAAAATGCCCCCCTCACTGGTGGCTAAGCCACCCTAAAATTAATATTCTAGAATCGCCCCTGCGTACGATGACAATTTTCATTTTTGGGTGAACTATTTCCTTTAAGCTCACAGCTACTGGCAGTAAAGAAAGCTCATGCTGGGCTTAGTTTAATGATTTTGGATCAAACAACCAGGCCTCGGGCCATTGATAGTTTCAGTTCCTCTACATGGGGGAGTAATTAGTACAGGTGTTGTGTTATTCACTCGTGGGAAACAGAAATGTTATCTCGAGCAAACAGTTCGAATGGCAGTGGGACGTGGAGTACTATAAATATGATTTCCGTTGATGTGTATACTGTGATAAATCATTTTTCAATGAGATCTCTTTTGGAAGATTTTTACCAAAAAATTTACACATTATTCAAAGGCCAGTACAGATGCTGATGCAACAAAATGAAAATGCCAGACATTTTGGAGGTGAGCTACAGAGCGAGAATCCGACACGAGTGAGAGATATTTTTCTTTTGATTAATTCTTTGCTTCAAGGATGGAGGCTGAAAATAAGCCCTGAGCACCAAATCTCATCTCACCTTCTCACCCCCCTCTTCCTCCGTCCAGCTCTCTTGATTAATGACACCTCACACTAAAGGTTTCTCCTGCGTTTTTTTTTTTTTTTTTACAGTGAAGTTAACAACTGAAAGGACAATTGTGTGTAATAGCTAGCCTGCCTGTCATCACTTAAATTTTGATAATCAACATTGACACCTCTATGATTAACCATCCATAAACAGAAGTGAGATATGCATGAGGACACAATTATCACCTCACACAATGCTTTAACATAAACATTTGTTTCAGTCACATCACTTCAACATTTCTTAACTGCATGTGAAAATCTATATTATACTTAAAAAAAATTAATAATAATAATAATAGGCTATTTATTTGTTCCTTCCTTTATTCATAATAACTTGGATACATTAAAATCTAGGCAGTTGCTATTCCACTAAGTCAGTTTAGATTAAAACCAAACCAGCTCCTTTATTTTTTTAAAGAATGATCAAATGAAACTGAATAACACTGTTCACATAATTTGCAGGCCTTTCAACATCTTACACTGGAGGTTGGAAGAACCTTAAGTTATTTTGGTTTTGATTTCACAGCACAAAAGAAAGCCAGAGGTGAAACAGCAAACCTGACACTCCATTTGATTTAAAAACACCTGGCTGTCATTTTTAAGTGAACTGTAAGGTTTGTGCAGCAATGCTCTGTGTGTGTGTATTTTAAAGTTTGCATGAACTGACTTTTCTTCCCTGTTGTGAGATATATATATATATATATATATATATATATATATATTAGGGATGCCACAATTCTCAATATAATATTGAACCGTTCGGTACGACATCCACGGTTCAATACGCGCTTGTGAATTGCGGTTTTTTCGGTTTTACGTTTAAATAATTTATGTGCGTTTTATTTCTGTCCGAATTGACTGTTTGTGTGAGCCTGTTAAGTCTACGAGATGAGATGAGGAAACTCCTCCCCGCGAGTAAATATTCAATATGCTCAAAAGTTAGGGGGCGCTGAACCATCAGTCAACACTTTAACATGGCAAGCGGCGGTGAAGCGAGGCTACAGTACGAGGAAGCGCCCGCTTCTTTCAAATCCGTGGTGTGGAGACATTTCGGTTTTGCCGCTGAGTATAATGCAGAGGAAGAAAAAACGGTAAACAAAAAAATGACTGTCTGCAAGCATTGTTTTACACGTGTAGCCTACTCAAACGGAAACACTTCCAACATGACTGCACATCTGCGGCGCCATCACCCAGCAATATCACTGTCTGAAGGCAGGATATCAGAGCAGGTAAAGTCCTCCAAAAAACAACAGTCCCTCGCTGAATCCTTCCAGAATACATACCCAACTGGTTCCGAGAGACACATAAAAATAACAAAGGCAGTGGGGGTGTTCATTGCCAAAGATTTGCAGCCGTTTTCGGTGATTGGAGATGCGGGCTTTTGTCATCTTATAAAAACACTCGATCCGCGTTACAGATTACCTTCTCGCACTTTTTTCAGCACCGAGATAATTCCCGACCTCTATGAAAAGACATGCAACAGTATTGTGTTCGAATTGGCTAAAGCAGAGAGTCTTGCTCTGACCACAGATGGTTGGACCTCGCGGGCAACCGTGAGTTACCTCACTGTAACCGTTCACTACATGTCGGATTGGGAAATGAAAAGCGCTGTACTGCAAACCCGTCCCCTGTATGAAAGTCATACAAGCGCTCATTTGGCAGAAGAGTTGACAAACGCAGTGAATACGTGGAAGTTGAGGAGGCCAAATATGTTACTCCCAGTCACCACAGATAACGCTCCGAATATTGTGAATGCAGTCCATGAAGCTGATGGGCTGGGGCCACAGATAAGTTGTTTTGCGCATGTTGTAAACCTAGCAGCCAAGAAAGCAGTGTCAATCAACACAGTGTCCCGCCTCCTGGGAGGTTAGAAAAATAGTGACTTTTTCACAAAAGCACCAAAGCCCACCATGTTTTGACTGTGAAGCAGGAGATGTTAAACTTGCCCAGACACAAGTTAATTCATGATGTCACAACTCGGTGGAATACAGCATTGCCCCAGACCAGAGCCAATTAATGCCTGCCTTGTGCTTTGAATATTTTTTTATTACAGAATTCATATTTTCTCGTTTTATTTGTCTTATCTTATTAGTTTTATCTTATTAGTTCTGTGTATAGAATGAGTAAGATATGGCTAATCTACTTTTAATTACTGTATTTAATTTTTAGCTTTATTACATTCTCCCGCGATTTGCGAATCTCGGTACGTGAGTGGACGCTCTTCTCGTTCTGTTTTACGCGCTGAATAAACAAAATGCATTAGGTAAGATATTGTAATGTCTGAAGTAGTTCTATGACAGGTCAAGGGAGGCTCTGTTTATGAACTTTAATCGGAACGAAGAAGAACACACTGTAACAAGCGCACCGTCTAACACACTCGCTTTTTTCGCCGCACTTCTGAACTCCCCGTGTTAACCCTATCACTGCCGATGCAAAACAAAACAGCAACTATAAAGAGTCTGTTCTATTCGCTATTCTTTGTATAAAGTCATTGTTCATTGTAAATGTATTTTATATGTAGAATGTATGATATATAAATATGATATAAAAAAAAAATCTGAGCTCGTGGTCTGCTGGCCTGGTAGGTGCCCCCCCAAGCACAAAAGTGAAACTCCGCCTATGCTTGTGTCCTTTTCACTGATCAAAATAATTTCACATTTGTCATATGTTACACTGGAGATGGTTGTGGATCTGAGCTGTGTGTGCTTATATGTGTAATAATTATACTAAAGGATCATTCTCTTTGATGCAAAGGGTCTAGTGGAGAATCCTGTGCCCTCCATAGAGGAAGACAATCCATCCTCTTCCTCCCAAGAAGAAGACAGCAATGTCAGAGGTATTTGGGGAGCTTTTCAAAACTGAGGAACAGCAGGGTAGGCCATTTCCCCAGATCATTGAGGAGGAAGTCACCACATATAAGTTAGCAGACAGTATTCATGTGGATGCTGATCCATTCATATGGTGGAAAACAAATGCATGCAAGTTCCCCCATGTAGCAAAAGCTGCACAACAACACCTCTGTGTCCCAGGAACCTCTGTTGCGAGTGAGAGAATTTTCTCCACTGCCGGGGACATTGTAAGTGCAAACGCTCTCGCCTTGCTGCAGAGAATGTTGACAGGCTTATCTTTTACATAAGAACCTGAAAATACAGGAATAGATAGCTGACCTAAGTGAAATTGCATTTTACATTCTGATTGAAGGATACTGTACTGGAGTACTGTTAAGTTTAATTAAGATGGTGTATTTATGTTTACTGAAGTACAAGTATGTTTATTTGAAATGGTCAATTTATGTTTACTAACTTCACATGTATGTTTATTTTCACAATTTAGGAATTTATGTGTTCCCCAGTTTGTACATGGGCTACCAGAAGCTGTGAGATATCAGTGTTAATTTTCAAATAAAAAATATTTTATATTATACAATACACTTGGAACTAGTGGACTTTTCTTTGCTTTTAAGTAAAATAAAGGAGTATTGCAATAAATAGTTTTTATTTTTTTCTTCTTAACCTCTTACTGTTCCTATTGCCTAAGCATAGAATAACAAAAAAAGACTCTTATGTGTCAAGCCATAAGAACCGAACCGAACCGAAAACCGTGGTTAAAAAACCGAGGTATGTATTGAACCGTGGACTAACTGTATTGTTGCATCACTAATATATATATATATATATATATATATCCGAGTGAAACAGCTTCTTGTACAAGGAAACACGTATAGGACGAGACTTGAACGGGAATTGATTGGATCGTTGGATCATTGTGGTTTGCTATTGCTATGATGTCATGTGAGTGACAGGTTATCCCGCCCTTGCACCAGTAAACATGTCATCCGAGATGAGAAAATATGTCGCTGCAAGAGAGATGGGAAGTTATTTTGATTAAAGATTACAAGGGCACATGAATTTTAACCCTTAAATGAATACGTCATTCACTACCCTCCTAAAGTTAGATATCAAACTTCTTAGTATTCCTCAATCAATCCATTATAAAATATTTAACAAGAAATGGCTTTTTATGTTTTCCCATTGATTCTTTGTAAAAAAAATTAAATTAAATTAAAAAAAAATGTAGGGTTGCTAACGACCTGAGGTGTTTGAGAGTGTATGCAGGCCTGGTTCCAGAATCAAATCACTGAGGGTGCTTCTGAAATTATTGAGCGTGCCTTAGTAAAGTGCAGATAGTCGGCTCCACTAGCAGTGTACAGTGAGAAGTCATTTACCAATATTGTGCTACAAATTGTCTATTAGTCTGCCTTTACATTGTTTTAATGCGATACTAGTATTTTGTCATCTTCCTGAGAACCAGAAAAAAAGGTTTTGTGAATTTAGATTTTTTTTTCGGTCATTATTGTTTGGAGCATAAAAAACTAATAGATTTTTTTGTAAATTCCTATGTTATATGCTATATCCTCTGCTCTGTAGAGGACACCAGAACCCCTTTATAGACAAACAATGGGATTTTTTCACCAATCAGTTTTTATGCTTAAAGTTTTTTTATCCAAACTTTGTATAAAGATGATTCTCAATGTTATGAAAGATACAGAATAATTTGATATACCATTTTACTTTATGCAATATGTGTGTTAACATGGCCATAGATGCCATTCCCATTCTAGGCAATGCATCTATACAGTATCTAATTTGCATATTAAGGAATTTTTGGAACAATATGTAATGTAAAAAGACGTGTAATAATATATTCATAAGAATGTCTTATATTTCGAATATCCAGACTTAAAACTGTGTATGTTGTCAGAGAAATTCACTAAATAATGTCAGAGGCAAAACCTCTATTCTGAGACTCAGGAGGATATTTCTGTCTCATGCAGAGTGGCATTTATATTTAGATGTCAATTCGGAAACTTTGCAGCATGCAATTGGCCATTGGTCCTCTTAGCAACAATAGTTTTATTCAATGTATGACTGTAGCCTCTAAAGTGAACCAAGATCGCTATACGATCACTAAAATGCTATTGCTTTGTCAGTTCATCGCAATCTTAACCATTATAACAATGACATTGTCAACAATGAATCTCTTACTTACATCGTGTCTTGACTTTGTTTGTTAATGAGAGGTTTCGCGAGCCTGCATTAACTCAGGACTGAATAAAAGCTCTGGTGTTTGGAGCGGTGAAATTCTGATCACGTTCGAGAGATCAACAACTATATCTGTGATTGGCTGCATTACTATAAAAACACACTGTAAATAGATGCATTTGACACTCTCCAGAGCTTGGACACAAAATTGCAAATCTGTCAAATCTGTTTCGCCAATATTATTACAGTATCAACTGAGGGGGCTTTTGCTTGCATTTGAGGGTGCTTAGCACCCTTGTAGAACCGGGCCTGAGTGTATGTATATTTTTTTTCTGTACAACAAAAATTGAATCTTTAATTATCTTTATTCCACAAGGCAATGTCTGATACACAGTGATGAAGTGACATTTCACTCATAGTTACAGCAGGCAGAAAACAAAATAATAGGAAGTATCATCAGCAAAACTTGAAATGGCTCAGCGATTTACTGCAGAGCAAATACTGAATGCAATCATTGTAGTGTCCCTGTCAGTTGATGGTGGATCTGGTGAAGAAGCTGTCAGCAATCAAAATATTGATTTTGAAGATGGTGAAAAGGATAGTTTTGTGTATATGTTTGAGATGGCGAATATAAGCCAGATGCTGAATGTAATGGGAAATGTAATTACCTTTTGGAACCCTTCCAAGTTCCAAAAGGTAACAAAATATGCTTTATTTTATTATTCTATAATTGTTACTCTAATATCAGGAGAGTTTTATATTATCGCAACAGGTAGAGATCCATCCATGTTAGATCCGGGTCGCTAAAGACATGCATTTAAGGGTTAAAAAAAGTATGGATAAATCATTTATAATAAATACTGCAGTATTCCATAATAAAATAAGAATTGTCAATTTGGTGACTTTAGTCACATTGAAACATTTGAATAGTATATTTGTAGTATTTAATTTTTGAATAGTATGTTTTATACAGAAATTGTCTATTGCAATGAGCAGAATGTCAAAAATACAGCTTTTTCAGTTGTGACATAAAACAATAGGAAATTGAACAAAAAACTGAAACTATGTCAAGTGAACACAAAGAAGCCATCAGCACATCAGTTTTCCACTTTTCAAGCAGAACACTCCTCTGTGACATTTCAGATGATTGAGTATTCACAATCTCTCTTCACATGAAATACAGTAGCTCTTGCCAAACAAATTGCTTCTGTAACATATTTTGGTTTTACAAAAATAGCACTGGAGGGGAATAAAGTCTCAAGACTGTCCCCTACTGAGGTTAAAGCTTGACATAATTCATGTGTTGAGTATCAAAGCTAAGGCTTCTATAGAGAGGCTTTAAGCACTGCTTCCCAGTTCATCTTTTTCAAAAGTTTGTTAAGTTTTTTCTTGTTTAACACAAAGGCATAATACTGTACCGATCATAAGTTTGGGGTCACTAAGAATTATTTTAAAATAAATAATTGTATTCGACAAACAGGAGTATTCTCCTGTTGTATTCTAATTGTATTCTACTCATCAAAGAATCCTAAAAAAATTAGCACAACTGTTTTCAACATCGATATTAATTTAAGGTTAAAATTCAAATACTAATGACAAACAAGTATTGTAGTCAAAAAACAGGCCAAAACGAAGTTCGTTTGGAGTTCGTAACAACTTGCCAACGCATGATTTACTGAAAAATTGCTCTGGCTGGTAAACACCTTCAAACTACCATTGGTCCATTGCGTTTACATAATAGGTAGGTGTGGCTATGAGGCTCCTATAAGCTGACTTGAATTTGTTCTTGATCATTAGACATGACATTATGGTGCCTTGGAAGTCTTTCTCTAAACATGCTGCCAGTGAAGTCACTGACTGGGCAGCGAAGCAGCAAGACAGTTTCCTTTGGCTTCAGACAGCCTCATGCGTCCTCTGATGTAAACCTCAAGGCTTTGTATTTTGCAGAGTGTTTCTTTTCCATTTAAAATGACACAGATTTGTAATACTAAATGTAGTCATAATGTTTATACAAACCTGTATGAGAGAGAGAGGAAGAGAAGGTGAGAGGTACAGCACTCTATGATTTCCATTAACCTACTTTCCCCTCCTTATTCTGAATCCTGCCATTGGTGTGCTGGGATCACACTCTGACATAACTCTCAAAACAACATACCATCTTCAGCCACTGCACTGCAGAGACCGTTCCAGATCTGCTCGCCCCATCCAGCTGTGTGTCACTGACAGGGTCACAGAAGGCTGACATCTGTCCTTAGTGGGGTGGCTTGAGGGAGCTGGTCAGCACAACTGGAAATCCAGCAGATATATTTAGACCATGAGGACAAGGTTGTTCATCTTGAAAATGACTGATTCTGTGCAACCTTGATGCCCTCTGCAGCTCCACAGGAGAGCGTGGCCTGGCTCCGTTGACTGAACTCGCGGAAATCCACAGCCAAGGTGCTTTGATTCCTCCTCTGTCGGAGAACTTTACTCACTCAGGTGGGCGGAGAGCGGCTTTTTGGAACGATTTTTTGGAATTTGGAGTTCTGCTTTTTATATTAAGATGATCGAAGGACAACTGAGTTGTCACAACACTGCTCTTTCACTTTGAAATGAATTACACATTTAAAAAGGGTGTAATGGGTGCCTTATTTTTGTTGTGGATGTGTGTGTGTGTGTGTGTGTGTGTGTGTGTGTGTGTGTGTGTGCGTGCGTGCGTGCGTGCGTGTGTTCATGTTTTTCTATCCTGGTGGGGACTTCAACCTGACTGCACACAGACTCATGGGGACTCGTGTCACCGTGGGGACCTAAATTGAGGTCCCCATGAGGAAACAAACTTATAAATTATACAAAATTAGTTTTTTTGAAAATGTAAAAATGCAGCATGTCTCCTGTGATGGGTAGGTTTAGGGGCAGGGGCAGTGTAGGGGGATAGAAAATATGGTTTGTACAGTACAAAACCCATTAAGTCTATGGAGAGTCCCCACAAAGATAGTAAACCAGACGTGTGTGTGTGTGTGTGTGTGTGTGTGTGTGTGTGTGTGTGTGTGTGTGTGTACTGGTAATCCCTACGGTATGGGGACAAAATATCCCCACAAAGATGGCAATATCCAAAATCCTTGTGGGGACATTTTTGGTCCCCATGAGGAAAACAGGCCATAAATCACACTATGTGATGTTTTTGAAAAAGTGAAAATGCAGCATGTCTCCTGTGATGGGTAGGTTTAGGGGCAGGGGCAGTGTAGGGGATAGAAAATATGGTTTGTACAGTATAAAATGCATTACGCCTATGGAATGTCCCCATAAAACATGAAAACCCAACATGTGTGTGTGTGTGAGTGTGAGTGTGAGTGTGAGTGTGAGTGTGAGTGTGAGTGTGAGTGTGTGTGTGTGTGTGTGTGTGTGTGTGTGTGTACTGGTAATCCCTACGGTATGGGGACAAAATATCCCCACAAAGATGGCAATATCCAAAATCCTTGTCCTTGTGGGGACATTTTTTGGTCCCCATGAGGAAAACAGGCCATAAATCACACTATGTGATGTTTTTGAAAAAGTGAAAATGCAGCATGTCTCCTGTGATGGGTAGGTTTAGGGGCAGGGGCAGTGTAGGGGGATAGAAAATACGGTTTGTACAGTATAAAATGCATTACGCCTATGGAATGTCCCCATAAAACATGAAAACCCAACATGTGTGTGTGTGTGAGTGTGAGTGTGAGTGTGAGTGTGAGTGTGAGTGTGTGTGTGTGTGTGTGTGTGGACTGGTAATCCCTACGGTATGGGGACAAAATGTCCCCACAAAGATGGCAATATCCAAATTTTTGTCCTTGTGGGGACATTTTTTTGGTCCCCATGAGGAAAACATCTTATAAATCACACTAAGTGATGTTTTTTGAAAAAGTAAAAATGCAGCATGTCTCCTGTGATGGGTAGGTTTCGGGGCAGGGGCAGTGTAGGGGGATAGAAAATACGGTTTGTACAGTATAAAATGCATTACGCCTATGGAATGTCCCCATAAAACATGGAAACACAACATTTGTGTGTGTGTGTGTGTGTGTGTGTCATTTCGACCACAACAAAATATTTAGTCTCTATTGAAGTTTAACTAAGATACAAATTAGTGCTATTTTCTTGTTAGATTGCCACATTTAAACCATTAAATAAAATTATATACAAAATTAACATTTTAATTGTATTTTTGTGCAAAATATTTAACTTTCAATTATCTTTTGTCATTATTTTTATATATACGTTTATAATTTCACAAGAAGACAACAGTGTCAGTGAACGTGCTTGAAACCTGAGATATGAGATTAACTACAAATCAAGGTACAGTAAATATCATGATGATTTTTGATGATATCATTGATGATATTTTTATTCAAGCTGTAATTTTGTCAAATTATGCAAAACATATGAAAATAGTCTACACAGTTCTCATCTCCAATTGCATCACTGTCACAGTATGTTAATGACACAAAAATCTTCAAAGTTGTACAAATAAGACCTGTTAGCTTAAACAATCTGCTGCAAATGACTTCACATCTTTAGTGTGCAGATATTTTCTACACAGAAAATGATGCCAGTGACAGTGCTTGTCTGGCAGTCTTTCATTATCTTTTCACGAACATATTGAGACAGAAAATACTTAAAAATGGCCAATGGTCCTTAAAGGACACTGTAAACGGCTGATGAAATTTCCATATTGAGTCAGCATTCTTGAACAGTGTTAACACTCTAGAGGAAACATATTGCTCACCACAGATCATTAGACAGTACAGAGGATGTATGAAATAACATAAACACAATATGAAAAAGGAAACCGTTAGTAACCAAGACTCCCGGACAGGTTTACATCTGGACAAAAGATGTTAGCTGTTATATGTAATGAGGGATCTGTACTGGTGTGAGCAATCGACTTGGAAAGTCATTAAATCTGAGGTTTGCTCAGCCAAGTATGAGGTTTTTACAGGATCAGGTACATGATATGTTCCTAACACGGTTACCTCATGATATTCCAAGATGGTGCGCCTATAAAAACTGCTAAATGCATTTAAGAATTGTGTTTCATGAGAACTCTTCCTGACCTCCCAAATTACACGTTCTGAAGCTCTAATGGACGTTCTAAAGTAGATTTTCCTCTAGAAAAACTGTAGACCTTACTTCTTGAAGAATGGTGCTAAGTTCCATAAGAACTCTAAGCATTTAAAATAATCTGTATGACTTTCATTCTTCTATGGAACATAGAATATAAATAATATATTTTGAGAAATGTGTTTTTGTCCATACAATGAAATTCAGTGGTAACCAGTTACAGTTTGGTTATCACTATTTTTCAAAATATATTTTTTTGTTTGTGTGTGTGTGTGGTCTGCAAAAGAAAAAAAATCATACAGGTTTGGAACGGCAAGAGTGTGAGTAAAATATGACAGGATATGACTATCCCTTTAAGGCAAAAATTGGCCATTTATCCTATAAAAGAAGTGTGACTCCAATGTAATGAGTTAATTAAATACCATAAACATTACTATTCAATTCAGCCACTTGACATTGGTTGAGTTCTTAATGCATCAGACAAACAATAAATTTGATTCATGATGTAGACGTAGAGGTTCAAATTCTCTAAACACTATTTCAGTGCAAAAAGAAAATCTGGTACAAAATTGTGCTGTGCTGTATTAAAATTAAGTAATACAAATATGCCTCCTTATGTAAATGTGTCTCATTATAGATTAGACCTTATTGTTTAAAACACTGTTTGCTCTGTCCGTGTGCAACGTGTGCAATTGTGCATAAGCGATGCTGTAGTCACTGTTTAAGGGGTCATGAATTGAGAAATCAACTTTCCCTTGAGCTTTCGATATATGAAAGGTCATGGTAATATAAGAATATCCTGTAAGTTTCAGAGCTGAAAACATTCTTGTTAGTCAAAGAAAAGCTTTTATAGACACCAGGCCCAGAAAATTATCATGTGCTTCATACTGACGTCATTGCGCGACGAAACACCGCCTCTACAGAATAATAAGCACGTGTAATTCAGTAGCCCCACCAACCCACTCATCGGATCAGCAGCAATAAACAAGTCGAAGAAGACAGCAAGATATTATGGAAGAACTCAGTCGCTGCATAAGGTTCCTTCGGATACTAATATTAGGAATGTGTTATACTTCATTTATTTTTTAATGAAGTTCCAGCTCACATGGGGAATACATGTACGTGTGTTCGCTTCATTTCACTGCGGAATCGTTTGTTAACACGTCTCAGGTGCTGGATTTGCAGATACAGTGTTGTGCCTTATTGGATTCGACAGGAATGGTGCAACACTTATGTGAGTAAAACGTCTTTTTTATATGTAATAGTAGTCCCGGGGCTTTGTGTTTTCAAGACGGCTACCAAAACGTAAGCTCATCGGCAGGCCTATGAATCTCAAATAGTGAAATAATATTCCTTTCTTGATCTGGGATCGCGTGCAAGTGTGTGTGTGTGCGTGCAGATCGACCGATCGGGCGGGCCATGTAATACATAAATAATATTCTAATCAATCTCGGGTGGATGAGAAATAAATCATTGTGTTTGTTTGATAAAGACGTTTACGAGCCCTGTGATCGAGAGAATCATTCCGGTTGCCGCTTTCAAAACGATCCCTCCCTCATGAACTGAACTGACAGGGGAGCTGAAGCTCATTAAATATGCAAATCTTATCCAATCCTATAGCCGTGGGTGTTTACTTCCAAGTCTCCAGTGCGGCACACCCATCGAAACCCAGCGTTCAGGAGAAAGCCTCAAAACCAGTCTAGAAAATAGCCTATTACTTATTAGTTATGATGTATTTGAATGTAAAAACCACAAGAACGTCAGACAAGGTTAGTTGACCTCAGACAACGGTATAAAAGTTTTTAAAAAAACAGTTCATGACAGCTTTAAGTATACCAGATAGCTAGCCTGGATGCCTGCCTAACTTTGCCCCGCCCACAACATTTGAGGTCGGGCAGTTCAGTCTGGATTTGATCCGTTGTGGTAGCCTGGATGCCAGCCGAATTTAGCCCCGCCCACTACATTTTTTGCTCGGGCAATTCGGTCTGGACTCTGTTCGGACCAATGAAATTGTCAGGGCGGGCTTTAGACGATGATGGACAGATGATAAACAGTAACGTAATCATCGACGTCATCAAAGGCGCTTGGGTTGAATTTGCTATTATCCTAAATGAAGAACTTGTTCATATATGCATTCACCTTCACTATTTCTCTCAGAATCGTGTTGTTAAGTACTCTGTGTATCCTTAAATTCTTTTATTACAATATTGGCAAAGATAGTTTTCACTCATCTTTTTCTTGTAACGTTACTTAATCCAGCGCGCGTGCAGACAGGGTTGCCACGTTTTTTTTGCAATGTCGCGCACAAATGCTATACTCAAAACTATAGCCCAAAACAATAACTTTCCGGGGGGTTCTCCGGAAAAAAAATGGCGTTTGGTTGGCAAAATATGTTATTTTGGCAATGGTTGCCTGCTAAAATTTGCATTCTGGGTTTATATAAACACATAATTGGGGTCGCTTTAACCCGCGGACATGGAGAAAAACACGGACTTGACAACACAGTGCAGTTGAGTTTTGTTGACATTTGACAACTAACATTATGCGTCGCTCCGTTGCTCTGATTGGTTGTGGGTCTATCCAATTGAGGTCTTTTCTGGCTCGGTTGAAACACGCCCCATAATCAAAGCTCAATGGAGCGGTACCAGACTCATATTCTGACTAGAATTGAGTATGGCCACGTCAGGCTACCGTTGTGGAGTAACTACGAACAGAAACTGTTTGGACCAATCAAATTGTCAAGGTGGGCTTTATTAGATGATTGACAGATAACACAACGTAATCCTCCACGTCACCAAAGAGCGCTTGGGTTGAATTCGTTCTAATTCTAAACAGAGAACTTATTCGTAAAGGCATTCACCTTTACTATTTCTCTCAAAAATGATGAGTGTGTTGGTAAGTACTTAAGTGTATCCTTAAATTATTTTTTACAACAAAGGCAAAGATCGTTCACACTCATCTTCTTCTTCTACTTCTTCCAGTGTGCATGCATTTGAGATCTGTTGTGTCTTTCATGTTCTTTTTGAACTAATCTTAAATAATGACTCGGGAACAAAAAGCGATTTGTTTACTTTGTGTTGACCGTACATGCGCTAAAGGCCATCGGTTCTGTACAGGATCTTCTGTACTCAGCCTATGGAGCTGTGAGAACGAATGACTCAAACCCTAAGACTCGAGAGGTGAACTTATCAATTCTGCATATGGGCTGTCACAGTCAAGATCAGACACTGATGACAGAACTAACGACTCAAACCCCTTTGACAGGAGAGGTGTACTTATCTTTCCAGGGAACAGACGTGATTAAATGTGAATTGACAAAAGAGAGAATTACTCGTTTGCATAAGTACTAAATGTGTTGTGGAATTTAACATGTGACATTTGAATTATATTCTGCTTTATATTGAATTAGATTCGTTCATTTTGCTGAACGAGATTGAATAATCCGAGTTCTTAAATGACCCAAACTTCCCACTACTCAACATACGTCATTTACTCCATTGCACTGATTGGTTGTAGGTCTATCCAATTGAGGTCTTTCCTGTTTCGGATGAAACACGTCCCAATAATCACAGCCCAATGGAGCAGTATCAGACTAATATTAGAATTGAGTATGGCGACGTCAGGCTATCAGATAGCAGTAGTCTGCTGCTTTCTCCATTATTTAAAACCCAGATCATTGAGCTGTGCAAATTGCGTTCGGTTCAGCACTAATATTTTGGCCGTGTTTAAACTGTAACCTCACTTGCATAATTATTTTAGTGAACCAAGCACTAAAACAGCACAGACGACACATGCAAACTATTAACAATTCATTCAAAATGAGTCTTTAAAGTCCATTATTGCCTCTCAACCTATAACTCAAAGTGTCCACCTTCTGACTCGCTCGGCATGAATCAGAGGTTTTAGTCTCTCCAAGCACACAATGTGCAGTAAAACCGTTGTATAGTTTCAAGCAGAGGATATTTTCTGAGAAAGAAAATGTGTGCAGTCGGCTTAAACCTGATGAGTCAGCCATGGTCATCTTATGCGGTGTGTTTAAGATGGCCATTACACAGAGGCTGCAAATCCCCATAAGGCACAATTACCTGAATGAGCTGATTTATCTCCGCTCATCACAGCCTATTATTCCTTGAAACCAAGAGTGCTAGCTGGGCAAGACAGCTGCCTTATGGAAAAGAGCAGTCAATTTGTTTGTTTATTGGAAAAGTGGTGCTGTATTTGTAATGGGTGGATGCGGCCACCCTGGACATTCAGCCCTGTGTGAATACTTCATAAATATTGGGCTAAACAAGCTATGAGCTCGTTTAAGTGCTCGTTCACATTTTCGGACAGCACTATTGCGGCAAACACGCTGTGGCTTTGATATGCCTTCACAGCATTGCACACTTTGGTCACCTGCAAGTGAATTTAATGAGGCCATTACAGTGAGGAGCTGACATCTCTGTTGTGAAGAGGGGTATTCGTGGTACTGTAAGATGGAACTGCTGTATTACAGCAATTATTTCCAACCTCTGGATATTGCTTTTGTGAAGCCTGGCTTCAAACCAAAGTAATCAGTAAAAGTTGATAAGCATTCATTGCTTTGCTTTTGGTTTAACATCACAGCATCATGGTTGAAATGACACCAGAAAAAGGCGCTTTATTAAATGAATGAATGGTTCGTGTAGAGCTTTGCAAATATTTAATAAGCGACAGTGGGGGAGTAAAAAAAAAATTTTTTAATAATAAAAGGAAACAAGAATCCTGTTCTGGTTTCAGAAAGTAAATGCCCTTAACGGTGTTGCAAACACTGTGTCTACAGCAACCTCTACATCGACCTTGGTCACGACAGGTGCATCATGTTTCTCTTGCCTTGAATTTAAAATGGAAAAATTTACATGAATATCTGAATACTCATTGGGGGAAAGAGCCGAAAAGCTGATGGGTGTAACTTGCATCATAAAATAAAGCATCATGTACACGAGTCCTGTATCGCACCAGTCTGAATAATTGCTAGAGGTCATTAAATTTTCAACAAAGGCAGGGAGGAAAGGAAGAAATGAATGGATGGATTGAAGAACAGACTGGGAAGGTTCTGACCAGGTGTGACGCAGAGTGCTTGGGGTATAGGGGATTTTTATTTCCTTCTGTCTTTTTTCTTTGACAGAAACAAGACAAAACACAGGGCTCGGAGGGGCCCTTTGTGTCTCCGCTGGTAAATGCTTCTGCTCTTTGAAGCAGCTCTACCTTTCAGGTGTTCATTATCCCTCAAAACAAATAGCTCCTTTTTGCGAACGTCCCTCATTTGTTTAAGACAATATCGTGTAATTAAAATCTAATCAGAGAAAGGAGGGAATCCATGAATATTTAAATCTGTTTGGCTTCTGAATCTTAATGAAATGGTAATTTATGATGGCTCTGGGCTTAATTCTATCCAGGGAGCAAATTAACCGGATTTCCAGAGATTCCCTCAATAAACTTCCCCTTTTTTCCCATTGAGTGTGTTTAACATATGGAAATATGATTAAAACATCTATTTAAAGCCCAGGCGATTCAAATGTATGTGAATGACTTAGTTATATTAGGAGCTAAAATATGTGCACTTGTTTTTAATATCAGTGACTTCAAGGTCTGACAAAAATCTCAGCCAAGCATGATTCCTTGAACTTAAGATTTGACATGAAAGCACCTGGACGTCAAGAGTTTTTGACAAATGCTTTATCTGATAAAAGATGGCGTAAGAATACCTGAAAATGAAAGCTGTTTTCATCATGGCAGCTTAGCACCCATGTAACATTGTAGAAATCATCAAGAACAAGTCTGGCTCCTAAGGTGAGAAATATGGGCGCAGAGAGACATCAAAGAGAGTTATCTGACACCGTTCTCAAAGGTGATAGCATAAAAGTAGACTGACAATTAAAGCAATTACTCAGAGGCTAGTTTGTATGTTGTCATGAGTTGTTAATTTGCATTAGCATGCTTTTACAGGAACTTTCTCACACACATCATTTTCACTCAGATATATGTGTTTTAGAGGGTTTACTATTTGTTAGCTAACTCAACTAACACATACAAATGTCCTATAGATGATTTGTGCTTTTACCTTCTTTGTGGGGACATATACATTTGACAAGGGGCCAATTAAGTTTAGCAAAGGGGCAGTTTGCGTCAGTTTCTATAAATGTTCACGTCACGTTATGTGAATAAATACTGAGGCAGAATGTTGTTTCTCAACAAATTCTGCTCCTGTTTGGATATACATATTTTTAAAAATAAACTTGCTTTCTTAAAATGTATCTTTAATTGTCAAGAATTCAAAAATAACCCACGATCACTTTGACCAGAGTACACAAGTGATCAAAGCAAGCAAGTCATGTTCTCTCCTCGCACATACATGAATGATTCATTTAAAACGAGGTGTGAAATCTGATTAAAGTCACACGAGGAAAAGCTGAGCGCTGTCAAAAGGAGACCCACTCGTGATGGTCCGACTGTGAAATTGTGGCCCCAGGTTTTCAAGCAGTGTGAAAGCTCCTCTTTAGAAGGACACAAGAGGTCTTGAACTTTCAGGTGTGGCAGATCTCAGCCAGAGATGGGCCATTATCATATCTTCCAGCAAATTCACTATCAAAAAAAGTAATTACATTGAGATATTTGGAGAAGGATACAGAAGTTCTGTCACTAAACGTGTCCTTGGGCTCTTTCTGAAATTATAAGAGTATTTTAAAACATAATATCGCTTGTGTCATGTTTTATCGGGGATGGTTTATAGTCAATGGCAAGGTTAATATCAGATATTCTGAATACCCCGCACAGGTATTGATTTAGCAGCACATTTATTCTAATGCCAGTGAGAACTCATCGGTTGTACATTCACTGTTCAAAAAATGTTTTATGTTTTTGAAAGAAGTTTCTTATGCTCAACACGGCTGCATTTATTTGATTAAAATACAGTAAAAACAGCAATATTTTGAAATAGTATTACAAAGTTAGGTTTTCTAAAATGTGATTTATTCCTGTGATGGCAATGCTACATTTTCAGCATCATTACTCCAGTCTTCAGTCACATTTACTGTCTTTACTGTCACTTTAGATTAATGCATCCTTGCTGAATATTATTTTATTTTTTTTCAACAAAAAAGAAAAACGTACTGACCCCAAACCTTTGAATTGTGTTGCTTATTTAATACGCTGTTTTTTTAAGAAACCTTAATGTATTATATAATCAGAACTCGAAGCCGCTACTGTTATCTCCCAGGTTGAGTTTATTTTCCAGGGTCATTGAGGTTATTCAAAGTTAATTTTACATCCATTCATGTTGCTTCAGGACATTGCGTGTGTCTATTGTCTGTCAGCACTGCTACAATAGCTTTGTTTATCTTTCCATCCTCCTCATTTAGCAGACCACCCCTCCAAGCTGCCTGATAACACAACCAATAACCGACAAATAGCAATGACAGTCCTTCATCCAAAGCAGCACTAAATACAGAGATCCAGCAACTTCACTAGAATTAACCGCTTTAATTCAGCCACTTTAAGCCTTTTTTGAAAATGCATTAACGTAGTTTAATTCAAATGCAGCACTTTACAGATGTGCACTTCTCTAACCACTTTAAATTTAAATTCAGACTCCCATTTGCCATGCCAAGTCATTACTAGACCTGCACTGCAGCATCTACTACAAGAGCACAGATCCTCCCACAGCTGTGTATGAAATATGTATGTGTTTAAAAGAGTGCTGTCAAAATAAAAGCCTCATAAATACAAATACACATGAAACAACTGAAGGAGAAAAAGAAAGTGTTCTGTTCTGTGCGACATGAATCAATAAGAGACTTGAAGAGTGGTTTCTTTAGGATGGAAGTACAACAGTGCCCTCCTCTGAGGAAAGCAAGAAAAGTAGAACTTCAAGGGACATCCATCCAATAATTAACATTCTAGCATCATGTTCAAACCCTTATTAGTTTCTTTCTAATGTTTAATTCATCCGAGGTTAGACAGAATTGGGCCTGACAGCCTCAGTAACCATTCACTTTTATTATGGAAAAAGATGCAATAAAAGTGAATTCTAGTGAAGAAAGAAAATCATAAGTTTGGCAAGACATGAGCGGGGTTTATCAGAATTATCATTTTTGGTCGAACTATGTATTTTAATAGGGATTACGGCAAACACAAAAGCATTATAATAAGTTATCTTGTGGCACTGTAATAATTTTCAAACTGTGTTAAGCGCCCTCTGGTGTTACCCATCCAAAACTACTTGTAATGACATTTAAAACGCCAAAGCTGACATGATTAACAACATAAACAACATATGAGAAATGATGGCGGCGACCACAACCACACTCAGTTATAGTCTTTTTCAAATGAAATAAGCTTGTACTTACAGTCAGGTTGGATCTCCTTTGGGACTAATTTTGGAACTTTTAAGTCTTTTTCTTCCTTTTCTCCACACAAATACTCAGCTTTATAGGAAAACAGATTCTACCAAAGTATTAATCTGAATCCTCATTTATGGAATCCCATTCCCTTTTATAGAGGGACTCAGAGGTGTGTAAATATTGATGAAAGCTAAGGGAATCTGAAGGCCGGCGTTGTCCAAACAGTCACTTTTATTTCAGCGTCATTGGAGATTTTGGTGAATAATCCCCCATAAAGACCAGAATATGAGAAATGATGGTAATATGAGATGCGCTCAGGAACAAATGAGCAGCGGCGCGCAGCGGAGCTATTCCTGGATCCGCCGCCGCTCTCTTACCGGCAGCAGCAGCGCAATCCCGCCGCAGACACATATCATCTCCTCTCATCTCATCTGAGTGACGAGAAACGACTGGTTTCAGGTGTCTAATGAGCTGCGGGCAATTTTTACTGTACTATAAAAAAAAAAAAGTATTTTAATTGGGCTGTTTAGTCACCGTCTCACCGCAATGAAAAAATAAAACATCGGCCGGCCGATTGATTTGTCCTTGCATACTACCTCCTCAGTTAAATGTCGCATTCTTTGCATACTTTTCATTTTGAATATATTAATTAAACAAACAATAAGGGACTTTTTACAATACTTAAAGCTGTACTTTGGTCTCTAGTTTGGTTGCCAGGGACCTCTAAAGCCACATGACCTGACACTGCCAAAGGAAGCTGGCCACCAGTGTCCCAAGCACATTCAGTTTGACCTATCCTGTGCCCCTAAATTAGTACACCCAATTCTGTTCTTTAAGCAAAAACAAACCACCAGGAGCCCCAGGCATGGTGCATACAGAGCGGGAATGTTTAAGTGGGCGCAAAGTCGTCCCCAGGAGCCTCATAGGACTATGCCCTTGGAGTCAGAACTAAGTTCAACTCAACAAGATCCACCCAAGAACAACACTAACTCGCAATGAAAGGAAACTGTTTTTTTTTTTTACATATACATTAAATGTTTTAATAGCAATGTACAATGATATCTTCAGCTGCAGAAGAGCAGAATATATCTTTCTCCATTAGACATAGACAAATGGCTGAAATACCACATGGAATCCGTCTTTCAGATGTCCTTCCCTCCAGCGACACCAGCGTTTCTCACTTCAGCCAGATGCCTTTGTCACCAACATCTTCATTATAACCTTCAGCGTACTTCTTTCCTGGGAGCTAAAGGGAGATTTTCATATCACATGTTAGATTCTTTAAAGCCCTGGTGTGCAAAGGCAACATTTTTACTGTGACCTTTAAAGAAATACACTGAAAATAAAATCAAGTAAAAGACTAGACATTTAATCTATATTCATGAGGTCCATTTCAACATGCACGAGTTAAAGCTCCATATGTTTTATCACATACACTGAGAAGGTGGCGATCAGATGAGCAGATGAAAAGATGAAAAATCTGATAGCTGAACACAGCGCTCCCCAAGATCAATATAATATTGCCACATTTGCCAGGAATCACTAATGGCTATACAAAGTGCTTCTGTCACCCACTCCAGAAGTCTATCCGTCTACTGATTTTGTAATGCCACTGACATCACCGAATGTCCTCAGGTGACACTGCTCTGTGAAAACACCCAATCATTGTGCAGGCATTTGAAGGGACACTGTTTGGGCTCCTGGATATGCACAATTATTTATACACAAAATGTATCTGACAGAAATATAATTTAAGGTAGATCTATCATCAATGAGACACCTAAAGCTTCACTGCTTCCATACTCTTTAAAGGGGTCCTAATAGGCCCTTTTACGAAGTCTTGATTTGGTTTTTGGGGTGTGCTAAAATATGCTTTCATGCTTGGTGGTTCAAAAAACACATTTTTCACATTATGACAGCACCTCTCTACGCAGTTTGGCCCAAACGTGCAGTTTAGTTCTGGTTTTAATGAAGCCCCCTGCATCCGAAATACGAAATGTGCTGTGATTGGTTAGCTGGCCCATGTGTGTTGTGATTGGCACCATTTAGCGGTGGAATTCTTTGAATTACTAATAAGATTTTAAGCAATATATGCGTAGCTGCATATGGCCATGATTAGGTCTTAACGGGATAGTTCACCCAAAAAAGAAAATTCTGTCATCATTCACTCATCCTCAAGTTGTTCTAAGCCTGTATGAATTTCTTCCTTCTGCTATAAGACATCAACATATTTAGAAGAATATGGGTAACCAAACAGTTGATGACGTACCGATTTGAAAGCATAGTAAGCAGCATCAAAATCATGAGCACCGACTGTGACTTCTGGGAGATATCTGGGGATGCAGGTCATGGTGGCTATCCTCTGCTTGTCTTCCACCCTAGTGAATAAGGTAGAAGGGTCAATTTATTTATTGTGTTCAAGGTAGTGGATTTACAACCAGTACTAAGAACAGTCACGGAAGACAAAAAAACATGAGTTAAATGTAAATAAATCAAGCACTTACAGCATTCGCATATGGTGGAAAGTGACATCATCTTGCTCCAGCCAAGGGCCCTTCTCAAACTTGAGGTATTCAATATCCTCTGCAACCTGCAAAGGCAAAATAAAGTCAGAGAGCAGTGACATTTGCCTGCCTCAATGTGCTATACATACAAGTTCAATCCTTACCCTCTCAATGTCCTGGGCTTGGGTTGCATCATAGGCAAGAACCTCCGTCTCTTCACTGAAAATGAGATACAGTTTTTCAAAACTAAAACTAAAAACGTTTTTAAAATTATCTACAGCATGATTATAAAAGATACTTTAATGCCCTAGTTGAACTAAAGCCTAATCCTGGTTTAATCTAAGCCCTGTCTGTGAAACCAGGTCTAAAATTGATATACATTTACATTACTAGAATATGCAGTTGCTTTAAACTTACACAAAATATACATTTTATTTATATAATATTATTGAATTAATAATCCTCAATTTTCATTTATATTACATTAGTTTTATATAATTACAGTAATTATATTAATCATAACATTTATAAACGCATGAATAAATATAATGAATATTAGGTACTGACCTGATTTTAGGAAGGAAGGACTTCTTGTACGCTGTCTCAATGCTCTTTAGGTAGCTTAACGGAACATTCTGGAGGTATGACTGTATAAAAGCAGTGAACATTTCTGATGTGATGTTGGCCACTCTATTATATAATAAGCGCTTCCTGAATTCATCAAAATCTCCTTAAATATTATTTCTGATATACCATGTATAAAAGCCTCCATGCAGAAAAAAATCTTGTATTAACAATTGAATTGTTTTATATTATTATAAATATGCTAAATTAAAACAAAACTATACATTAAATCCAGCCATAATTTAATCATTTTGTAATCAATTTTGTCAATGTGTAAGTTTTGTACGTAATAATCAAAATATTAATTATTTGGACCAACATACAGTGCCCTGCACAAATAGCAAAGCAAAGGGGCATGTGAAAATAAATATTTTTTTATTTGATATTTCATTCATTCACTCAAAAAAAACGAACAATAAATGTTTCTCCAATGCATGTTAGCCACAATTATTGGCACCCCTAGAAATTCTTATGAGTAAATCTCTGAAGTATATTATTCAATTTTTTTTTAGCACACCAGGGTCACTAGGAGCATGAAGCAAATCTCCTTAATCAGCCATCAGAGTTTAGTTGACTCTTAAGCAAGGAACACACCAAACCGCCGCTAACCAAATAGTGGCAACGAAAGCAGACTGTGGAGTTGGCTCACGTTGACAGCGTCTGGGTCCAAAGTTGCCCTGACACATCAAGCTGACAATCAACATATGACGGCCAAGTAGCACAAACGTTCTGCGCCTGTGTGAGAGTAAATAGCATTCCGTACAAGCTGGTGGCAGTAGGCTGTTTTCGTTACTCAAAGTGGGAAACCGGGGGGATATAAACAAACCACTTCAGAATCTCTCACCACAGATGGTTACATGTGTTTTTTTTTCTCGTGCACTGGTTCGCTAGCTGAACAGCCAATCAGAATGATCAGATGGCCCGACTAGTGTCGCACCGGCTTAAAAATAGCTGACGAGGACCAAAAGTCAGCCGACAATGTGAAACACACTGAGAAAACTTAGTTGGTTGATAAACGAAAACTGCCCAACGGCCGACCGTCAGCTTGGTGTGTTCCAGGCTTTAGGGTCAGAAAGCCTAAAAAAAAAAATGATCAAAGAGCACCTACATCACCACAAGTTGTTTGGGAGGGTTTCAAGAAAAATCCTTCTTGCTCATCCAAAAACAAACTCCAGCATATTCAGTTGTCGGACACGACTGGAACTTCAAAAGGGACCTGGTTCTGTGGTCAAATGAAACTACAAAATGCAAAGCTGCAGATGGGTTTGGTGCAAACGTACCCCATGTCCACGGTTAAATAAACCACTGGATTTATTTTTCTGCTGGAGGTCCTGGACATCTTGTTCAGATACATGGTATCAGGGATTCTATCATTGACCAATTCTGCTAGAAATCTTATATAATGGGCCGTGGTTGGACTTCCCATCAGGGAAATTATCCAAAACAAACATCTAAATCAACACAAAAATGTGTCCCTTGAGCAGAAAATGAAGATTCCGCCAGGACACTCCCAGTCTCCTGACCTGAACCCTATAGAAAATGAGTGGGGTGAACTAAAGAGGAGCATCACCAAACACGGATCTGGGAATATGAAAGATTCTGGGAGATTCTGTATGAAAGAATGACCTCTGATCTCTTGTCAGGTGTTCCCCAAACTCACCAGGCATTACAGAAGAAGACTCAAAGTTGTTATCTTGGGAAAAGGACATTGCAATAATTGTGGCCGACATGAACTAGAGAAAAAAAATAATTTTCATAATGAGATTTTCCACCCAACTTTCAATGGTTTTGCTTCAATGAAAGGTTAGAATTTTGTGAATTGTTTGAATGAAAGATTATTCTCACAGCCGCCATTATTAGTAAAAAACACACACACACACACACACACACACACACACACACACACACACACACACACACACACACACACACACACACACACACACACCTTTCCTGATGCCTTGAGATTCTTTTGGACCTCTTCAGCAGGTGAGTCGACATAGATGACCAGATGAGGGGGCAGAAACTCACAGATACTGATATTCTTAACCTCATTATAGTGATCCACACCTGCAGGATATCAACCAACACATACACCATGCAATATGAATTTAGACACCAACAGCATTTCTATGAATTTCAGATATAATCACTCACACTGCTTGCGGATGAATCCTTCTTTAAACATGGCCTCCAAAAAAACCATGTCACTAAATGGAGATCGTTCCAGAACAACTCCCTGTCCTGAGAAAGGGAAACAGGAGAGAGAATGACATAAAATCCTAATGGTGTTCCCACAACTTACTAAATTTTAAATAGGAAAATCCATTCACGGTTTTCATTTTTAGTCATAATATTGACCAACAGCTTTGGTTACCTGTAGAGAGCAGGTGTTCAATAGCATCAGAGTACTGCAGCAGCCTCATGAGGTACATCCAGGACTGCAGGCGGTAAGAGTTGCCGTCACTGGCTTTGGGCTCCAAGTAGAACTTCTCCAGGCTGCAGTTTCCATTAAAAGCCTGATCTAGAGGAACTTTCTCCTTTGTCATTTTGTCAACATAGTGTGTGTCAGGCTCTGGCATGTACAGCATCCCTGATGAGAGAAACATTGAATACTGAATGAATAATTCTAGGAATATTCTAATATTATATTCCAGTAAATCCCCAAAGACATTCAGTGGGGTTAAGTTCAGGACTCAGTGGATTGAAAAAACGAGGGAGCCAGAAATTGTCTTACCCAGTCTATCAGCCAATTTTTGTGCAAGTGCTCCCTTTCCAGATGCCAAGTTGCCATCAATGGAAATGATCTTGCTGTTTTCCTTGAAGCGGGTGGTTGCCCTCTCCCCCAGAGCATAAGCCCACCATCCATACCGCAGGTTACTGACAGCACTTGTGTGGATTTGAGCCTTAAGGGTATCAAAATATCCTGTTATATTTCCTACCATTTATGGTGATGTAGTCTTACAACAAGGACATGATCGGCTGCAGTATATCTATAAGAGTCAAGCCATTGATCACGGCTAACATGTTTTTAAATACAAAACTATAAAACAAGTTTTGTTTTGACAGAACTGGTGTCGCACACGGAGATCAACTTTTATGTACAAACGTGAATGCATGTTTATACAAACTTTACATTGATTCAATAAAAATATTAACAGATGCATTAATTTGACAGTAAGAAATGATTTCCACAGCTGCAGCTCTGCTGTTGTCCTTCAGTCTGAACTACAGGAGGCCCAACAGAACCGATGAACCTTTCGTCTGGAGCGTAGAGGACGTTTATCAATCTTACCGTCGTCACAGGCGATACTGCTTTCCAAGCTGTTGCACCCGGGGGCACAACCAGCCGAAATAACCGCAACGCCATCGCGAAACTTCAGAAACTCCAACGAGTCTGATGATCCTCAATGTCGCCGAAGGAGCTCTGCGTCGCGTCGCGGAGGTTTTGCGTCATCGGTGCGTCACGTGGTTTCTTTCTTCGTGACAAAGGCCTTGACCAAAATGAAAATTATACTTAAAAACATGATTTAAAAAAAGTTTGTTTTAAACACATTATTTCTTATAGACGTATTGGATCATGCATTTTGTTGTTTGTTGTTGTATGATTGTATTTGTATTGTGGAGGCTTTCCACCACATACTATATTATAATTACATCGAATAATAATAAAAATAGCAATAATACATTATTATTGTTGTTATTATTATTAGCGGAAAAAGTACAAAAACATGCATTTTTACAGAGGTTAGTTGATTCATAACGGTACTATTTCTTTACAAATTTGATATGGACACTGTATTTCAAATAAATTAACGTAATTAATAAATGGGGCGCAATTTATTTTACAGTACGAGCACATATAGTGTACTTATAGGGAACACTAATACAGATATTAGGTACCTTTGGCCCGGATCAATACTGTAAAATAAAGGCCCACTGCTACCAATAAATGAATCGATTAGAAAATATGTTTTATCACAATGGGTCCAGTGTGAGCGTTTTAGCTGTCCATCACCACCAGATGGCGCACTCATTTCCTGTCCGTTGGTTTGGTTATGGGTGGTGAGATCGCGCACATTTCAGAGTCGTGTTGGCTCTTAAGATTTTTGAATGTGAAAACACATTTGTGTGCTGGTGGACAATGTATGCGTGGCATTCCATGGGCAGCAGCATTCAATCGTGCATCCTAACGGTTCGTATTGCCAATAGAGGTCAGTAGAGTCACTGTGGTGTTTAAACTCACACAGCCGCGGATAAAAGAAGAATAGGCTGTTGCCATAGTAACTGTTGTTAGCTGGGGCAGATTTGTTGTTGGCTAATTTTGGAGCTAGTGTGTTGATGCTGTTGGCGTCAGTTGTGTTAATATCAGCTGAATATTCTCAAATAGAGATTAACGTTTTATTTCTCCTCTGACTGGGATCGGTAACTACATTTATTACTGTCTTTACTGCTCTGATCTGTGTTTTGAATGACCGACGGCTTGTTCAGTATCACAGATTTGATGGCTCTTACACATCGGCAGCCACACGTTTAACGTTAGTCAAGATTTTAAATATTCTTACCAAAGAATAGTGAATGATGTAACCAAATTATTTTCAGACCATAATTATTTTATATATCTACGCAAGGCCGTTTAACAATGCAATTGTTGCTGTTAGTGTTTTATTCTTTATTATGCGTAACGTAAGTTAATGGTTAGCGTTTATTGGGTATGGAACTAGACTTTTTATGTCCCTCAAAATCCAATACTGGTAACGTATGTTATTTTTTTTTATTATTATTATTTAAGTTAAGCCAGTTTCTCTTTAAGTATTTCCTCTGTTTAAGTTACACATTACTTGTCTTCTCTGTTCTGTTAATTTCAGTCTTTTCTTGTGTTTACTGTTACTAAAGTTACTATCCATGTGATCTAATGAGCGATTCATATAACGTTACTCACATCTCTGTTAACGTTAGCTACTGGAGGACAGAGGATGTCAGGAGATCTTGTAGCTGTGTGGGATGTGGCTTTGAGTGATGGTGTGCACAGGATTGAATTTGAACATGGCACAACCACAGGAAAACGGGTTATTTACATTGATGGAAAGGTAAGAATCTTTTAGTACACGTAGCTGACACTCATGAGGATAATACTTGTTAACATTTTAAGTGGTTGTACTTGTAGAATTAATTACTAAAAAAAAAAAAAAAAACATTATTAAAACAAAAACAAACCGAGGATGGAAACAAACTGAATGAGGAAAGTTGCAGTTAGTGTGTTGCCATTTGTATTATCTGTAGAAAATCAGGGACAAATATGTGATGAGTCATGCCGATACATATTCTTTAGTCTTTTGTGGGGGGGCACGATACATAATTCTTCATCTAATACTGTTCTCTATATCTTAGTTGAGTCTGTTTGGAGTATGAATGTGGACTTATGAATTGGAGTATGAATGTGGACATACACATTCACACATGAATGTGTATGAATTTTCTGTGCTCGTTTTGTCGATTTGTTCAGTTTGCTGGACATTTTGACTTTGTAGATAGGCATTATTTATATTATTTTTTTGAGTGGTGGGGGTGCCTGTCGAAATTGCCGTTCCAGGCCCATTCTTAATCTTATGTATTTTGAGTTAAAAACAATTCCACAAATAGTAATATTCAGATGTCATACTGATATTATTACATTCAGTTGACTACATCTTTGCATTTTAAACTAGATATTTCATTTTATGGTCGAACGGGTGTGTCCAACCCTGCTTTTGGAGGGCTACCGTCCTGCGGTTTAGCTCCAACCTTGATTGAACACACCTGAAAAATTAACCAAAGTCTTCAGTGTTACTTAGAAAATTATAAGTCGTATCATTAACTAATAACTACATTATATGATTGATTAGGGATTTAGCTAAACCCTACAGGACAGTGGACCTCAAGGGCTAGAGTTTCCTACACCTGATGTTAAAGACAAAACAGTTCATCAGTGAAAAAATATAAGGAATGTGTATACCTCATTTTTAGGACACTAAATTTTGCATCAAATACATCACAGAACATTAATGACTTTGACCTTTATAGAGCATGATGATCATTTTCCACTCTAGCCTGTTTTAGGGTGAAGAATCTGTATTCCAGAGAGTCATGTAATGATGGATTTTATTTGTCAGTAGATGTTGATGTTGATGTTGATGAAATATGTGATGTGTATTTCATAATAATGGTGAGAAAATAAGTGCAGGTTCCTCACCGGTATGTTCATGACTTTCACAGGAAGTCATACGGAGAGATTGGATGTTCAAACTGGTTGGAAAGGAGACTTTTCATGTGGGTGGCACAGACACGAAGGCCACTATTAACATAGACGCAGTGAGTGGCTTTGCATACGAGTACACTCTAGAGATCAACGGACAGAGCCTGAAGAAGTACATGGAGAATCGCTCCAAAGTTACCAGCACATGGCTCCTCAACCTGGATGGCATCGACTGCAGAGTGGTTCTGGGTAAGAAATGCCTGATCATAGGTTCCTCAAATAAATATGAGATTTGATTGATCTGTCATGAAGTTTGAACCTTTCATTTCCTCCACTCCTGTATTTTACTAGAATGAAGCATCCAAAAGCATTAAAGTTTTAATTTAAATAGAAATAGTAGTAAGCTGACAACTTGTGAACACAATATGTAAAGCAATCCTGAAGCAACTCATAATGTAGTAACTGCACAAAATTTAATAGGTATTACATTATTTATGTAATAAAATGTGTATAATGTAATATTAAAATTTTGAGTTCATAATGTAATAACGATTTTCCAATGTAATAACAATTTTCACATAATGTAATAGGTTATTGTATCAGAAATGTATTACATAATGAACACACTGTAGCAAATTATAATGTAAACACAGTTCATAAGATAATACCAGCACATAATGTATAAGTGAAACAATGTTGACAATATAATAGTGATCTTTCAGTGTAATACATTTGAGCACAAAATGTAATTACAGATTAACGTAAGATAAGCTATTACATTAAAAATTAATAAATGTTAATTAAGCTACATTGTAAACACAACAGTTTCATTAAAAATGAAATCTATATTTGTGATTATGACATGCTCCATTATTTTGAGTGATTTTGACCCAGAAATGCATTTTAAGATTTATGCTCTAAATTAAAAAAAAAGAATAGAATTCAGCTTTCTATAAATTGTAATTATACGTTTTTACACATTTTTTTTTTTTAGATATGGTCATTTAAATTGTTGTCATAGCCTGTTTATAGTCTACAAAAATGTCAAATGTATTCATAATTTTAGCTATGGTCACATATTGTCACTGCTGGTCAATAAATACATCCAGAAATAGTACAGGAACAATTAAGGAAGATCAGAGGCAAACCAAACATACGTTTCGTAAAACATAATTCGTTACATTATCACAAGACAAAGAACTCAGGAGAGCTAAGAGCTTAAAAACATGGAGGAGATAAATAACAGAACAGAACAGGTGTAGAACTATTTAGAAACCATGGAATAAACAAGGAACTAGAATTCAGACTTTGTCCACACCAATACATTTCCGTTTGAACTTTTTCACATCGTTTTGGCCTTTCGTCTTCATTGCTTTTGCCAATGAAGAAAGAGAAAATAAAATATTGTACCCATATGGTTATACCAGCATTGTTGTGCCTGTTGTATACTTTCATAGTGTTGCTAAAGAGAAATGTTCCTTTGTACAGTCTTTATATTGCATTCCTGCAAAGATGACTTAAAATGTACTCGCAATTGCTGTCTTGCGGCAAAACATGAAGACAATTGCGTTTTACACCATGCGATGTTGAGTGCAACACTGAGTGGTGCGATATTTTGCCAATAAAATGATCGTGCCAGAAGAATAGCGTGAGAACTTTCTTATGTCTGCTCTCTCGGTGTAATCTTCTGAAGTTTTAGAATGTTTTACGCATGCGCAGTAAGGTGATTTTAAGCATTTTGAGATGTTTCGATGTGGATGAGCAACTTTTGGGAAACGCTTAAAATCTAGTAGTGTGGATGGGCTGCGTTTTGAAATGAAAAACCGGTTTCAAATGTATCCAGATCAATGTAGATGTAGCCTCAGGCAGATGGAGAATATGGTAGTAATAATAATAATAATTGCAATAATCGTTTGTATTTCACATAGTTTAAGACTGGATTTAGAATTTTCAAAATGGACTGTAAGGAAATACTATATGTTTTATGTTTTAAAAGCTATTTCAGTTATGGCAAAAATGTGGTGAGTTTATAATGTACTAATACATTTCTCATAATATAAAAATTATTATGAGCTCCAGATTTTATTACATTTTGAGAAAATTATAACATTATGAATATTTTATTATAAGAATAATGCAATACATATTACATTATGTGCACTTATTACATTATGAGTTGCTACAAATGCTCTATTTTGCCCCTAAAGTACAACTGATCTCTGAAATGCTGAAAGCCTTTCCTCACTTAAGCTCTGTGACCGGCTGCACAGCAGCAGTGATTAACTTTAGGTTAAATAAAGGTTAAAAAAAGATTACAAATCCCTTCAACGAATTAGTTCTTATAAATAGGAGGCGTTTCTAATAATAAAAACACTAACATCCTCAGTCTTGTTAACCTGATGGGGGCGCTAGTGAGCAGGTGGCTGTCTGGTTTTAGAGAACATTAGCACTTTTATCAGCTCATGCCAATGAAACCTATGACCTAGTTAGATAACACATGTCTATAAACATTGTTAACTCTGAAAGAGAAACTTCCAAGGACTTTCCAGAACTTTGATTTATATGTTTATACGGCTCATCCTGGGCGTAGCAGCAAATGTTGGGCCAGGACAGTTTGAAGAAAGTTACCAGAAATAGTTATGCTGAACCTGACATATTTGTTATTAAGGGGGATTGCTAAAACTATAGGAGAACACAGACAGATATTGAGAACTCCATTTTTCAGATCCTCCCAACTGCATGTTATCACCATATAATTAAAATGTTGTGTTATTTAGATTAATCATTACTTGACATTTGGCTTATGCTTATGCATTGAAACAACAAGTATGCACAGTATCTGACAATTAAAAAGGACAAGTCAATTGTAAAAAAGGAAGGCTCAGCACAAGACTCAAGAATGTAATGGCAGTGCCAAAAGTGCATAAGATAAGGCTGAGGTTCTAGATTTACAGTAATTCACAGTCTGACTAAAGAGTCAGTGAGTCTGTATAAAGACTGAAAGTATGGTGAAGTAGTATTAACTATATTACTGTTTTAACTTTATCACTTCTAAACTCCTCCATCCTCAACAGAGAAAGATACCATGGATATATGGTGCAATGGACAAAAAATGGAAACAGCTGTAAGTCCTGCAGTTGCTTTATTCATTTACATTTATTTTTAAGCAATTCATTTTTATTATTTTGGTCACACTGTAACAATTAGACAATGAACAATTTTTAAAGCATTTATTAATCTATGTTCATGTTCATTTCTACTGTAAATGTTTCTGCCAATTTCTACTTAGCATATTTCAAGTTGTATAAATTAATATTGTATTATGAACAATTAACAATATCTTAAGTATAACTTAATATTAACCTAGATTATAAATTCTGTCAAAAACAAATGCATTAACAAATATTATTGAATTGAACCTTATTGTAGTGTTAATATTATTTTATTTGATTTATTTTTAATGCATTTGGGAAATAATGACAACCCCAACCTTAGTCAGTTATATCAAATACATTAAGCCACCCTACAATAAAGGTCTTGCTTTTTAAAAGTGGGTGTGAGTACTGTAAACATCAGCTAATAAGCCTTTAATTCAGTCTCTGATCAACAACACATACATTACAGCCTTGGTTCACCGTGGAGGAAAAATCCCATCAGATTGAATCAATTCACTTATGCAACTTATTTGTAATAAAATCAGCAAACTAATCTAGTATTTTTTTCTCTCACTCTAAAACTACAGTACTTTACATCTACCTAATGTGGTTAGATTCACTTCCCTGATGTCAACAGGGCTAAGACAATATAAAAATGTTAATAGTTTTTTATTTTTTTCACAATGACAATGTTTGACACTGTCAAAGTAGATGATCACAGATTCACAGCCTTACTGAGCTTACCAGTTCTGCAACATACAGTACATGACTATAGCTACCATTCATTCTAGAGAAAAACATTCATGTTTCCTGCTCCTCAGGGTGAGTTTGTTGATGACGGCACAGAGACGCACTTCTCTCTGGGCGACCACGACTGCTGCATCAAGGCTGTGAGCAGCGGCAAGAGACGAGATGGCATCATTCACACACTGCTGGTGGATGGCATGGAAATCTCAGAGTCAGAATGAGCTGTGTGAATGAATGAGTGAGTGTGTGAGGATTTTCCATCTTCATGAGAAGTGTATATAGGGATGATGAAATAGATGTGCTCATTTGTGACCACAGATCAGCATGTGCTGGTTCAGTAATGGGCCATTTTGAGGCATGAGAGACAGATGTGTCTTACAAACGTATAATTTAGTAATATTTCTATATACCTCACAGCAACATTAGATTGTTTTAACCCTCTAAATGGTTAATTTCTTAATTTCTGGAAGTGATGTGTTTTTTCTTCTCACATTGCATGGAACTTTGACACAAAGAGATGTGAGGATGGCTGGACCTTTAATGGGTATAGTTTGTTATGAATGTCCATGTCATGTATAGACAAGACTGTTGATGTCAAATGTTTTATTGTTTGTGCGGTAGCGCAATCATGTTCTTAAAGGCGGATTCATGTGAATTAAATGTGAACATGTATACTTGTTTAGAGTAATCCAGAATCTGAGCCACCGATAAATAGGGACAGACTTCAGCAATAACGTTCTTCTGGAAATATACTGTAATGTATTTTTAGCTCAATGCCTTGTGACAAGCAAGATATCTTCTTTTATTTAGTCTTTATGTGTCTTGTAAATTCAAGGTGTTGAGATGTGCTAGTCCTCTGTTGACAACAGCTTCCTTCTGAAACAATGATCTTATGTAAATGTGAAATATTTTATCATGACTTACTGTATAGAACAATGATTAGGTGGAACTGAAAAATAATCTGAATCCAAATATGAATCAAGCTATGTTTCCCTAAAAAGTTAGAAATTTGCTACAGTTTAACAATTTTATATCTATAATGGGAATTTGATTTGTATTTAAATGTTGTTGTTTTTTCTCATTTAAATTAAGTATTAAAATTGTGGCATCAGTATTGAAACCATCAATACGGAATATATTTCTGTTATATAAATATTTTCTACAATGCCAAATCCAGAAAAGTTGAGACATTTTGTAAAAATCAATAAAAATATCTCATGTTAATTTTAAAGTACAAAGAAAATATATTTTAAAAGTTTTCACTGACCAACTTAAGTGTATTTTGTAAAAAAAAAAAAATTATCATAATTGATTTTGATGGCTACAACACAGTCCAAAAAGTTTGAAAAGGCAAATTTACCACAGTGTCTCATCACCTTTCCTTTTATTTACACATTTAAATGTTTGGGAATTGAGGATACTAATCGTTGCCATTTTGCAAGTGAGTTATTACTTTAAAGCAGAATGAGGCCTGGCGTTGTGGTTCCCAGGAAAGATGTTATCTTGATGCCATTACATGTCTGTACAATCCAAATATATTCCTCCACGTCAATGGTACTTTCACACATATGCAAGTCACCCATGCCGCTTTTCACTGATGCAACACCATAGATGTTTGTATTTGCATTTTAATTTGGCCCATTTATAGGGATGCTAACCATGTATGTTTGGTACTCATGTCACTGGTGATGTTGTGATTTTTGGATCACGTCACTTAAGGAGTGGTTATGAGTAGATGACAACAATTAGAGTACTGCCGCTTCAGTTACCATCAACACTGGAAATATTGCAAGATCTCTGCATTCCAGCATGAGATCCGTGAAATCCCGGCTGGATATATTTCGTGGACCGGATTCCAATCTGCGTGGAGTGGATTTTAATGTTTTGCGCTCTGTACAGAGATTCACCCCACAGTCACTGGTCAAATTCAAACTTTTAATATTCAATCTATCAACAATAAATCCACACTGATTGAAGAACACATCAGGGAGAAAGAACTTGACTTCATGTGTCTGACAGAAACCTGGCACCAACCAGAGGTTTACTCTGCCCTAAATGAAGCCTGTTCCTTGGAGGCAGCTCGCAGCCCTGGCAGCGGTGGTGGCCTAGCTGTCATTTACCGACAGGACCTGCAGTTGTCTCCCACCTTGCTGCCTACAACATCTTCCTGTGAATGTCTTGCATTTAAATGTAAGCGCCCTTTCCCATGACTGTTCTCCTTATCTATCGACCCCAAAACCAAACTCTGCCTTCATCCCAGAAATGTCTGATCTCCTCACAACACTCTGTACTACCTCTGCCAATACCATAATCCTGGGTGATGTAAACATTCATGTTGACACCCCCTCATGTCGTCCCGCTGCTGATTTTCTTTAGCTGCTAGATTCCATCAACCTACGACAACACGTTGATGTCCCCACACATTGCAGGGGAC
Source organism: Gobiocypris rarus (assembly GCA_023029165.1). Taxonomy (NCBI): domain Eukaryota; kingdom Metazoa; phylum Chordata; class Actinopteri; order Cypriniformes; family Gobionidae; genus Gobiocypris; species Gobiocypris rarus. Next base: position 28,800,686 of record CM040910.1, read on the forward strand.
ACACACTTGATCTGGTCATCTCTAACTCCGCCCCCATCAGCAACCTACAGGTTTACGATCTTGGTGTTTCAGATCACAAAGTCGTGTCAATGGAGCTGCCTCCTCCGATGACTCCGTGGACTTCTACAACCAGTCCCTGAGCAATTTCCTCCTGGACCTCCATGCCCCTTAACATCCAGGTCAGTCTCATTCTCGCGCTCAGCACCCTGGTACAACTGCGAACTGCGAAAGATGAAGGTGACTGGGCGTGTCCTGAGCGTCGGCTCAAGGCCTCTGGATTTACTGTCCACAAACAGGCATACAGGGAACATAGGAGGGCGTATACAGAAGCACTGAGGGATGCACGTTCCACGCTTTATTCCAACATCATCAACAACAGCCCTGTGGCCTGTTGCACAAAGGTGGTTTCAGTTGCTACCCAGGTAAGTTTGAGATTAGTTTGAGCAAACTCTGGTTTTTCGGGCTCAAGAAGGTGGATTGGTTTTAGCAGTGTTCATCACCATGGTAACTTACAATACACAGCTAACCTGCTCTGGAGCAGGTTTTATTCTGGGTTAGAGATCACAAACTCAAACTGGACCATCAGCTGCAAGTAATCACACCCCTGTATCTCTTGTAACAAATTAAAGTAGTTTGTAGTGAAAAATTTGTAGAGACAAAATTGCTCATCTTTTGTTACAATTACAATTACTTTTAATTCACATAATATATTCATATAATTATATTGACAAGTAGCCAAATATTAATATAAATATAATACATGCATTCATAATTCTTTTAACACACAAGTATTTATTTGAGCTCTTTATGAACCTATAATTATTAGGCATATTTCTTTGATTCACATCATGCATTGATATAGTCAAATATTCTTTCAGCTGCCTTCTTAAATTTACGCTGCAGCAGAAATGTTTATTCCTGCTTTAAACACATTTCATTTCATGATAATTTTCAGAACGATCTCTCAATCTTCAGAAGAGAAGTGAATCAAACGGACTCTGTGATTGGCTGTTTGCTGCACGTCACACTTTCAGGTGCATGCGCTTCAGAGTTAATCACAAACTCTGGATTAAACCTGGGTTGACAGAGAAAGTTTATACCAAGCTTTGAGAAACCGTTGAACTTGATCTAAACCAGGTTGGATTTATCTGGATTTGTCAACTCTAAACCTACTCTGAAACTCAGTGTTTGTTCAGCTAGCTTCATGCAACAGGCCTCACGTGACTCCAAGAAACTTTTTCAACAATAAATCACCTTCTCAAACCCCCTCACCCTCTGACTCTGAGATCACCGAAGAGAGGTGCAACATGCACATCACTTTCTTTAAGCAAAAGTAAACACCATCCGCTCTCACTTCTCCACCACTGCGGTCCTGCACCTCCCAACTGCTGACCCACCGCTTGAGATTGTACAGTCGCTCTGCACCTTCTCTGAAGCCACACAGGAGGAAGTAGAGGATATCATGAAAAATGCATTCTGAAGGCAAACATCTCTGCCATCTCTCCATTCATCACCAAGATCATAAACCACTCCCTCCTGGCCGGCCATATCCCATCTGCACTAAAAACTGCGGTCATCAGACCTCTACTAAAAAAACCCACCCTGGATCTAGAAGTTCTCTCCAATTACAGGCCCATCTCCAATCTACCATTCCTATCAAAGGTTCTGGAAAAAATAGTTGCAGCACAACTCCATGATCACCTCAAACACAATAAACGGTATGAAAAGTTTCAGTCTGGTTTCTGCCCTGGTCTGGTTTCGCCAACGACCTCCTGATGGCAGCAGATACTGGTTCCCCATCACTACTTATCCTCCTGGACCTCACAGCTGCTTTTGATACGGTAGACCACAACATCCTTCTCCACCGTCTGCAATACACCATTGGACTCTCAGAAAACGCTCACAACTGGTTCACCTCCTACCTGACCAACAGAACTGAGCATGTCGCCTGGGCAAAGCCAAGTCACACACTCACAACGTCACCTGCGGTGTTCCTCAGGGCTCTGTGCTGGGCCCCACCCTCTTTTCCCTTTACATGCTCCCCTTGGCAATATCATTAGCAGACATGGCATAGCATTTCACTGCTATGCGGATGACACACAGCTCTACCTCAAGACAACCCCCTTTTTCTGCTCCTCTGCCAACTTCTACACTGACTAACTGCCTGAAGGAGATAGAGGCGTGGATGAAGCTCAACTTTCTTCAGCTCAACAGTTCCAAAACGGAGGCCATCCTGGTTGGCACACCACATCAGCTCCACTCTTCCACATCACCAATATCACTTTCTCTGGCCAAACCATCTCCTCCGCATCTGTCACCAACTTGAGTGTTAAAATGGACCAACAACTCACCTTTGACACCCACATCAAACACCTCTGTAAGACATCATTTTACCACCTCAAGAACATCCCCAAACTCCGTTCAACACTCACCCTACCAGATGCAGAGAAGCTCATCCATGCCTTTGTCTCCTCCAGGCTGGACTATTGTAATGCACTCCTCATCGGGATATTTCGCAGGAGCATCCAGAGACTCCAGTACATACAGAACAGCGCTGCCAGGTTCCTGATGAGGGTGCGCAAGCATGACCACATCACCCCCATTCTGAAATCCCTACACTGGCTCCCTGTCCCACACAGAATTGAGTACAATGTCTCCTCCTCACTCACCAGTGCATTCATGGACATGCCCCCTTTACCTACAGGAACTCCTCATCCCCAGACCTCCTCACGCACCCGGTCTGCAACCTCACACACCCTCCAAACCCCTAGAACCAAGCTCTGCAGTATGGGTGATAGGGCTTTTGCTTCTGCTGCCCCAGGCTGAGGAACGCCTCTCCTTGACCACCTGAGGGCCCCACAGACTACAGATGTTTTTAAAAAGACTTAAAAACATATCACTTTAAAAAGCATACAACTGACATGTATAATTTACTTTTAATTTCTTAAACCTAATTTTTAACTCTTGACCCTGTAGCACTTTGAGATTGTTTTAAATGTAAAGTGCATTATAGATAAAATTGATTATTATTATTTTTATTACTATTAATTAATGTAAACTGGTCAGCTGATTTATCTGAAAGATTGGTGAGATTGTTAACTTGTAGTGCCTCTTTTGTATTATCAGCAGACACAAGTGTAATAAAAAAATGTTTTATTAACAAAAAATAAACAAGAATAACTAACACATGAATACCATGAATGATAAAGGAATAAAGTGCATAAGACTCCAAAAGTGATTAAGTTGAGTGTGGTTGTTGAAGAGTTGTGTTATATATGGAAATATAAATGGTTGTATATAAATAAATATAAATAATCTTATTATGCATCAAACAAATAAATGAAAGATTATTTGTTATTAACCATCATCAGCTATATTAACTCTAATATAAATTAGAAAATCATATACTGATAATATACAACAATGCCAAGGTCTCTGAAAGAAAGTGATATGTTCCACATGTTCAGTGTGCAATCTTTCACTGGTTGTGTTGGCTGATAATGGGGAAAGGAGCCGAACTGCTTTCAACAGCATTGAGCATGAAGCTCTGTTGGATGCTGATCTTCTGGAGCACCAAAGGGTCCTACAATCTGAAACATTCAGATAAGGCCCTGAATTGTAGGTGCAGAAGGTCCTTCACAATCTGGAACACAGAGATGAAGGTGCCTTGAAGTGAAGGTTTGCTCTCCTGAGCTTAAAGGGTTAGTTCACCCAAAAATGAAAATTCTGTCATTAATGACTCACCCTAATGTCGCTCCAAACCCGTAAGACCTCCGTTCATCTCCGGAACACAGTTTAAGATATTTTAGATTTAGTCCGAGAGCCTTCTGTCCTTCCATTGAAAGGGTATGCACACTCTACAGTCCGTGTCCAGAAAGTTGATAAGAAAAACTTTATTCAGCATTGTATTCTCTTCCGTGTTTTTCTGAATCCGTGTTCACGAGTCCATAGTGCGCTGACGTGTATCTTAAACAGGGTTTTGAACGAGTCATTAATGATAGAATTTTCAATTTTGGGTGAACTAACCCTTTAACATTGTTGCAAATGTCTGTTTGTGTCTTCTGCCTGTTTGGGCAATACAAAATATATCCCCACTGTTTGGGATTATCTGAGATGAGCTTGGGCCTAGAGAACTCTCCGGTATCTCTGCATAGAACTGATGTTTAGCTTTCTCCTTGCATAACAGACATTCAAGTTGCATTTCTTCATGCAGCAGCAGACTGTGTCAAGTCACAACGGTTTCCAAAGCATTCCCGAGCCTATGTGGTTGTATTAATAAAGTAGCATGACAGTTTCTCATGCAAGGCTGTCTGAGGGCTCAAAGGTCAAGCACAACAGCGTTCTCCTGTCTTGCCCTACATGTACTGAGATTTCTCAGGATTCCCTGAATCTTTTCACAATAGATGGTGAAAGACCTAAATTCTTTGCAATCTTGCATTTAGAAATTCTCAAGATATTTGAGACATGAACCATCTTTGCTTGCAAAGGCTGAAATGCTCCTTTTACACTCAATCACAATACTCACCTATTACAAATTCACCTACTTATTGTGCACTGATTCAAAAGAGTTTAACTCAGATATTCTAAAAGCTATTTACTTATTACACTTAAGTTGGTCAGTGAAAACTTTGAAAATAATTTCTTTGTACTTTTATTGAATAAATAAAGGTTTGAGAGAATTTTATTACATTTTACTAAATTGATTTTCTGGATCTAAGGAAAGTTATAGCATACTGTTGAACAGATAAACGTCATCAGGATAAATCTTGGTTGAAATTAGCATTTATTTATTAAAGTCAAAGCATTCAATATAATTCAGTTGTTTTCACATCACATAGAATGATTAATTATAAAATGAACCATCAGAAATCATTTGTATTGCATTAATGAATGAATTTAAGCATATATTGAAACCATAAACCCACCATTTACCTTAATTTGCATTGTGTTGTGATCAATGATGAATGTGAACATATCACACAAAAACCTAACACCAATATTCATGTTTTTATATTAAACTAAATAATTGTATGTAACTGTGTTAAGAGTAACAACAGTACAGCTCAAAGCAAGGCCTGTGAGAAACTGTCTGAAAGAAAGAACAGTTCTAGTCAAAGCTGATTACATTCAGGTTTAGCACAAATAAAAAAATAATAATTTTCACCAGCACATACACCATTGATCATCTAGTTGTAATATTTAGACTAATGATTATAAAGACCTTTATTTTGTATTTGTAGAGTTCAGCATTTATTGTGTGATGCCCTGTTTAGAAGTTGACATTTAAATTTTAAGTCACAAATTTGGCCTAATTATTTTTTATGTGTTTTGCATATTGCAGCTACACCATGGTTGATTTGTCGCATATGATCAGGTATTCAGGAAGTGCTTGTTGACCGCTGAAGATGACATGTGTCTGCCCCTTGTCAGATACGCTATCATAACGTTCCAAAGGGTCCTGCTTTATTGCTGGGGGCAAAATGAAATCTGGAGAACCAATCGTGGATGTCCCAGTGAGGACCTGGGCCTGAATGATGTAGATGTACTGCTCATGATCCTGCTCCTTCCACAGCTTCAGGGCTCCATCCACTGTACCGCTGAAGTATATTCCACTGCCATACTTTTGCTCTAGAAATGAAGGATACATCTTAAATGAAGATATTGTAACCTGATGCCAACCATCAAAATCTGTGTTTTAAAAATGCAATGCATTTAGAGAAGGATACAAAAACCTAATTATTATTATGACTTCACATTGTGTTACCTGCAGGAGGGGCAAACTCTTTCTGAAAGCCTACTCTACAGATGAGATCACAGAACTGAGCTGATACACGATGGTAGAGGCGCCGGCTTGTCTTTCATTCTCTGTCCATTTTTGTTGAACAGCTGTGTCAGTGCGATGTTCTCTAGCTTCTCCACCTGCAAAACCAGTGCAACCACATGCCATTAGATCCTATTATTACCACGACACTGTGCTAAACATCAAGTTAAGTCCATTTTTATTTGTATGGTGCTTTTCACAATACACAATGATTCAAAGCACCTTTAAATAAATTAATTATGTGGCTTTTATTAATTTAAGTGACTGTACTATATGGGCATGCATGTGCTGGAATGGATATATAGTGGTGACAATTCGGAGTTATTGATACATTTTGCTTTGATATGGAAGTCTGTAAGGTTTGAAAGGTAAGTTAACTGAAGGTCATGCCATTATAGTTAAACAAAAGACATAATGCATGGTATATAATACAAAATATATTTTTATAATACATTCCCTTAGTGTGCAAGCCAAAGACTAGACTTCCTGAGATTGTACATGGACTACATTAAGCTAAGCATGGTTCATTATGTACAGTGGTGGCCAAAATTATTAGAACACTTGGCATCTGGGAGTCGCCTTATTGGGCCTGGATGTATTTTCCAAGAGGAAGATGACGAAACATTCTTCTAACTACTGCCGGAACTACCTGCTACAGAAGAAATCTGCTGGAACATTGGAAATGATGGACTGACCCCTCAAAGTCCAGACCTCAACCCCATAGAGCACATTTGGGGCGAGTTGGAAAATAAACTGGACAGATCTATTGTACATTCAAATGAAAGCCTTAAGCTTCAGTTGCAGAAGGCATGGGATAACATTAGTGTTGAAGTTCTCAGAGGAATATATATTGAGAGAGATGTGCTGCTGTAATTGCTACAAAAGGTGGACATACCAAATATTAAAGTTAAAAACAGTACGACTCACTTCATAAAATTTTATTGTCATCTGCATGTTTCATGAACATTATGAAATTAAAAGTCAATATTTGGCCAATGGCCACCACTGTATGTATGGCTTGACACATAACAGGTTAAAAAGATCAACATGAAGATACTGTGATGCTCTCTCTGAAAATACAATGTAATGTTAAATAAAATATGACAACTCACCTTGACGATACGGAGCCCAGAATCTATCAAGGTTTTCCTTCCTTCTTTGTCACCATATTCCATACTGCTTATGGGAGTTCTTGCATAAAATGAATTGTTAAGAGGCTCTAAAATATCCAGTAGGCCTGTGGTGTAAAGGAGTAAAAACTGTATTCGATCATCAGAGATATAAACTCAACATTAACTTATTGTATCTACAATATATCTACATTTAAATCAATAAAACATACATGTCCTCTTCATTAAGCTCTCCTCCACTGTTGTCAAACAAAACCTTGGACTTAAGCCCAAATTTGAGGTTGCTGAATGTAATTTTATCATTCCCTGCTAGATAAGCTTTCTCCAAAATTGCACTGATTTCAGGTGTTTGTATCCAAGGTTCATCTTTACAGCTCCAGCGAACCACAGAATACAGAATCTCACATTCTTCAGTTCGGGCGTAGTCCTCCTGGGCTTTACAAAGCATGGACTCCACCTCAATTGCTGCACAGCTGACATCTGAAGGACTTCCAGTGATGGTTATGCCACCATTACCACTTCTGAAGAACTCCTTGATGCGAACATGAAACATGGCTTGAAGAGAGAGCAGGTTTTCATGGTCTCTTTGGTGAAGATATATGACATGGTTATTCTTTATTGTCACGTTATCTGATTGCTTAAGCATATTAAATGTCCATGCTTTTGCCTCTCTCTGAGCTTCATTTGAGTCACTGTAGAACTCAACAGTGGGTGTTTCATTTGCTGTGGTTTCCTTGGCTGCAGAAGCAAAGCCTGAAAGCATTTGAGAGTGATATAAGAACATTTATCTCAGTAGTTTGTATGTGTATTTGCATTGTTAAAGTCACATAGTGACCAAATAAAGGCTCAATAATATCTAAATAACTGAAATGAAGAAGAGTATTCTTAATCTGGGCCAATTTGTGACACGTAAATATATAATTAAATGTAAACAAAACAAAAAAGTTTGCTTACTTCGTGTCATGTCATTTGGTATGAATGGGGAATTTGTTCCTTCTTTCCTCCCCTTCATCTCCTTCATCTCCTTTTCAAAGCCTGCACATGCAGTACAATAAAATATGTGAACAAAAGTTTATTCTCTGCTGAATTTCATTTTTCCTTGATTATTTAAACATCTGTTCTGCACATCATAACGTTTCTAATGCTGTCACTTTTTGCAGTGGGGACACAAAAATGTAATGTGACAAGTTAGATGTAATTAGCATATATCACCATCATCATTTTATTGTCCTTTGGAAACACAACAAAGTTTACATCCAGTTTCCTGCCCATTTTGGCAAATTCAGCCACAGAGTCCATCATGATTCGAGCCACCTGATATTTGTCCAAACCCAGATTACCAGTACCAATAGCTGGGAAGGAGATGGACGTGTGTCTCAAAGCAGCGTTTGTCAAACATTCTGAGACTGCTTTGAAAAGAATCTACAGATAACAAAAGAAACACAGTGGTCAGCGAAAATAACAGTAAAAATTAATATAGCTGAATAAAGTGTGCTAAAAAAACTACCTTAACTGAATTCGGTCGGACCTAAAGGCACATACGGTATGAAAAACTTCTTTACATTTAAGGTTATATCCTTTGTCTCATAAAGATGAGCATCTCTGAAACCTTTGCCAGAGTTTTTTTGTCTGTAAATCTCGTCTTGAATCTTTTTGCCAGCTTTATTCAAAATAGCTTTTGAAACCTCTCCAAAAGACAAATCACATTCCTTTGCAATTGTATTTACAATTACACCAACCTGGATATTGAAGCAAAGAACAAAAGAAAAGAAAGTGAAATTTTATTTTTTCCACGTAATTATTCCACATATTATATAAAACAAACTTTTCTTTAAAAGGCTGAAAATCATGAGTTTCTAGCTAGTCCATGACATTATAGTCTTACCCTTTCTTCCTCAATATAGCCCCTTTTAAGGTGCAGTGTTACATTGCCCAACTGCAAACTGTTGCTTGAAGAGGAAGTCATGCTCTGGTTTTTGCCTTTCACAGCTCCACTGTACGCGCCAGAGAAGCTGGGTGAATCTAAAATCGCTCTAGTAGCTCTCTCCATTTCTTGGACTGAAGGTTCATCATTATTAACAAGATGGATTTCTAAGTTCTTACCATGAAACCCTGTAAATTCATGGAACTGCTTTATAGTCTTTGCAATAATATCTGCACAGCGATCTCTTGGAAAATGGAAAAGGCCAGAACTCAGAGCAGGAATTGCAACAGAGGAAAGGTTTTCACGTAGAGCTATTTCTAGAATTCTCTTGATAGCATTATATAAGAGTGGTGCAGCCTGATCAAGCTCCTTCTGGGATGGATTTGGAGACACGTAGGGACCAACAGCATGTATGATATATTTGCATGGGAGATGTCCAGCACAAGTGAGAACAGCCTCACCAACTGGCACATTTCCATATTTTTGTATAATATCATCACTCCATTTCTGGATCATTGGTCCCCCAACATTACACAGGGCTTGTGCAAGACCTCCTCCATGCTGTAGCTTCTCATTTGCTGCATTGACCACAGCATCCACTTTATGGCGTGTAAGATCATCTTTCCAGACTGATATTTCCACTCCGCTGGACAGCTTTGTAGAATACCTCTTCTCAGCTTTTAAGACCCCACTGTTACTACCAAAGGAGCCAGCCTTTTCTATGTTGTGGAGAATAGCCATGCAATTAAATTTTGCCTGAACAGCATGACAAAAGGCAATTTTACACTTTCTCAGAATGGCAGTTTGCTCTTGAACCAGTGGCATCGCACTCTGTTCTTTGTCACTCATGATTTGTAGCTTTCCCAGGACACAGACCTCTATGGGTTGGGCTGGGGTATCAACAATTATACAAAAATATTTGACCGCAGAATCATTAGTTGAAATACCCTATTGGAAAGTGTACAAGATTTTGCCTCTTTTATGAATCTAATAGGATGCTTGTGGGCGACAAGGCAAAATATCATATCACGATTTTCTTTCAAGCAGGATCATGAATCATGATCTTGATGAAATAATTTTCTATTAGTTCATATTTTATCTTTGTTATTAAAAAGAACAAAGATGAAATTACAAATAATAGAACCAATACAACATGATTCACCTGAAATAAACTGCATTTTTTTTCAGCTACACATTCAAATATGGAATAATCAAATGTAAAAATAAAACATTGCAAAGATTTATAAATTAAATACATACATTTTTATTAAAGCTACAAAAGTTTTTTCTGTTTTTGTTGTTTGATTAATATTAAGGACACAGAGAGCAGTAGGTATATAAGGCTGCTGTCACAAGATAATCTAATATATGCACAATCTAATATGATAAACATGCGATTTTATGTAGGGGAGACCGGTAGGGTTGTAATACGAGGAGAGTTGTAACACTACCAAATCCACGAATCAAAGATAAGATATACGTCATTTGACAGTTTCAGTTTCCTCTGGCTTCCTTTACGATCCCAGATGGAGGTTTTCCAGTCTGTGTTGCTATATCTCATGAAGCTACAGAAAATCTAATTCTGAGGTAAGAAATTAAAAGAAAATAAGATAATATTTTGTTTAGTTTTTCTACCATTGTAGATAATGTTGTATGAGTTATACCAGGTCAACGTGTAGTTTCTATAGTAAATAATGGTGTTTCAACCTCCTGCTAATTTCAAAGCATCATGCTAATACAGCTAGCTAAACAATGGGTGACAGTGGCAGATAGGTTGTAACAACTATCCACTTACATACAACTAAGATTTTTGTGTGTGATTTTAATCATTCTACAGAATGCCTATATTTATGTAATTTGCTCTCACTCACTCGCTCTCTCTCTCTCTCTCACACACACACACCAATATGACTGTGCACGTACAGACATGCAAACAAACATGTGCATGCACAAACACACACAATTATGCACATAGCCTACACTCCCCATATTCACACATATTTTATTGTTGCAACCAATCTTTAAAATAGAACTGTTTTTGTGGTATATCACTTGGAGCACCCTTAGTTTTTGTGCATTTTGTCTACCTGTTACAACTTACTCCATTATGGACCAATTTGCATTTGTCATCATCTCACAAAGTCTGTGATATAGTTGAAGAAATACTAATTGTTGCCATTTGTAGTAGGCAAATGGGTGCCTAAAAGTTCCTGATGTGTAGCTAAAAAGGGTAGTTTTAGGTGCTGAAGAAAAAGTGTTTCAACCATACCCGGTCTCCCTAAATGTTTGTTAACTGTGCTATCGCACGCTACTAGATAAAGTGAAATTGAATTTTACTTTTGTATTTTGTTTTTAAGTCCTACTGAAAAATTTTGTCAGATCCTAGTTGTAGGCTACTACACTGTAAAATATTATATGATAAATAAGTTATCACAACATATGTTTTAACGTTGCTTTAACTCTTCAAAATCAGTTAACTTGTTTATAACTTATGTGCAATAACAATGTGGACTTTTAAAAGAATCGTTTGACCATTAACTTTTAAATTAATCGTTATGAGGAGAGCTCTCCGGATGAAACACCCTGACGTGATAGTAGGCCTAGGCTGTGTTCCAAAGCCTGTCTACTCTTTTGCTACACACTCAAATGCATGTACTTTTTCTTCACAAAAGAGTAGGGTAACGTTACATACGCTACTTTAGTGTTATTAACAAAACAATAAAAACTTAATGGAGTAAAATTATGCCAAGTTTTTTTTTTTTTGCGATCATTAATTTGAAGCATATGCTACACGTCGTGTTTTACACAACGGAAGATCCTTGTGAATGTTGATGTTGTTATAAACGAAACTGAAAAAATTAATGATCGCTAGATCAGGAACAAGATCCATGCAGCCAACTTATACTAGGCCTACTTGTTTTTGAAATTGCACCGTAGTTTTGACTATTTTCTATCACGACAGGCATATCGACTGTCAAAAATCACATAAGTTAGGCCTAAGTTCGTTGAATTTAAATCGAAAGCAAAAGTTATTGTACGACCTTCAATGCATAAATGCGAACAAGAGGTCGATTCTCTATAACCCAATTTTGGCTACTCACCTTTTATTTAATTTACTGCAACTTTCCTAGTTTTTCCAAAACAGCGACGGTTTCCCCGTTTCGAAGAGGAGCTAGGCTACTGAGCAGGATTCTGCAAGCTGAAACTTTTTTATGCTGTCGGAAAAAACCACGCCTGCATGACCACAGAAATCAAAAGTGAAAGTTTAAGCCTTTACACTGAGATCGACAAACACCTCAGTCAGAGGACAGACATGGCGCAGAAGTTCCCTTACGCTCTCTGTGTGGAGGGCCAGTGGGACCCCCACAATCCCAAACTAAAAAATAAACTTATCATCTATTTCCAGAGTAAGAAATCCGACGGAGGCGACTGCGAGGTGGAGTACTTGGATTCTGGCGGACAGACAGCAACCGTTCGATTCAAAACAGAGGAAGGTAAACCTAAACTCCCCAAGAATTCTGAATCACATGTTATATCACTAATAAACCGTAAAGTGATGCGTTAATATCTTCGCGTTAAAAGTTTCATAGTTATTGCTTAGCATATCAAAACATGATGTGGAGTTACTGTGGGAGGAGTCTAAAACGAAACTTACCTACTTTTGCGTAGTGCAAATGCAATTCAAGATGTTTGTTCACTCATATAGCCTATTCTTATATATGTCTCAGTGAGACTGCGGGTTCTGAACAAACCAACGCATAAGCTCAATATTGGTCCAAAAACAGTGAAACTAACTGTGAGTCTTCCGTCATCAGAAGCTTCAGTTCCTCTGGTGAGTATTCAATATCACATCAACGCGAACAGGTATTTTGACTTGGAGTAAAACTAAACCTTTTTCTTTCAGGAATCAACCTCTTCAATCAGCACAATCACGTTGGGTAAGTCCTCCAATATCAGAATAAATAGTGTTCTGCGGCCCTCTGCTGGTTATACCAGCATGTCTGTCTAGAGTTATTCCGTGAAACCGTGTTGTTATTTTTCACTATATGTAACCTACGGATTCAGATGATAAGTTATATTTAACATTTATTTATGATCACAATATTGAATGCCAGTACGCCATAGGCTAGGTAGAGTTTCATATTTTTACATACATAGGCCTACCTAAGAAAACGGATTTTACGTTGCGATATCATTTTTTAAAGTGTTTTGCAGAGCATCACAGTTTTATATGATATGAGGAGAGCAAGGCCTGTAGCTACTTGTTATTTAAGGGAATATAATTATACTTTTTTTTCAAACCTAGTCTGTGGGGTAAAACGCCCCCATGGAGCGTTGCTTCCCACAATCATAAATAGCCTGTTGTTACCATGTTCTGAACATCACATTCTTTGTTTTTCCATCAAATGTAATTTAACTCGGTGGTTGAATAAAAATATTTGGACATTATATTTTAAAAAATTACCTCACATTACCATCAGCTAGCTATTAGCCAGCCAGTTGGCATCAGCTAAAATTTTTTGATTTTCAGAATGGTTCATTAATAAATATTTATATTTTCTAAGTTATTTTGGCTTCTCTTTTCTAATTTTCTAATTTTAAGCTAAAATGCTTGCACTCTGGTTTTGCTGTAAATGTACAAAGTAAATTGCTTGTCAGAGTGGGGCATTTTACCCCACCTGTGGTACAAATTACATTTTGTTAAAATCTAATAACATGAAAACTCTTGAAATTTTTCATACTTGGTTTATAATTTATATGATTGTCACTGAAAACTAAGATCATCATTCTAGACACGTTTGTTTCGCAAAAAGTTACACATTCCTTAAGGGGGTGTTTCCACTCTACCCTACTTTCTTTTTGTCATGCTTTGTAAAATGTATAATTTTACATTGAGTCTTACAAAGACTGTTTGACTAAAGTTCCCAAGTTATGAAGTTATGCAAACGTTATTTCTGAATGTTCTCTGAAATTCAAAACATCACATTTTTATAAACATTTTTCCTTGGTTGTTCAAACAGTATGAATGATGTTAAAAAAAGTTGCTATACCATTTTGTGAATGTTACTGGAAAAAAACATTTGTTCATAACTTGGAGTAGGCCTAACCTTTTAGGTTTTAGAATTTAAATTTTATAATCTTACCTCACCTGTATACAGTTTCTGCTGAGAAAAACATGTTCAATTCAGCATAGCTTCAATGGAATTAGCCTTGCAACAAGATGAACACTACAACAATATTACAGTGATATTAATATTGAAGTTATAACTTTCAGTACAATCAATAACTAAGACACTTACATTTGTATAAAATAAGAGATGTTGAGTCTGTGATGTGATACAAGAGAAAAGTATGTGTCATGAACTGCCTATGATTGCATTTTGTAGATTGTTCATCAGTTGAATGAATGAAGTATAATTCTAATTCATAATTTTAAAAAGCATAAGTATTCTAATTGTATTTATTAAATATAAGACATTTCTCAGAAAGTAGAAATGGATCTTTTAGATGAATATAAGGAGTGCTGGTCTTCGACTTGTCTCTGTCTCAACCCCACAAAGTTTTGGTTTTGGTCTCGACTTGGTCTTGGTTTAGGTGGTCTTGACTACAACACTAGTGTTGACTGATGAATTTGCACATGGTTTGTCTTAAAGCATATTAAAAACACCACATAGACATAAATAACATTAAAAGCTTTCACCACAGGGGCACTTTAACGAAACTGAAAGATTTTGTCTCAAAATAGATTAAATAATTTGATCGATCCTCATGTGCTATCTGTAAAATATTTTTATTTTTAAATCATTAAATATTAGATAAATTAGCGCAGAATCAACTTTGTACTGCGGCCAGTGATTTTGTCAAGAGCTGCCACATTTCATTGTGGCATTGCATTGTATTGAAACGCGGATGTTTAGGAAAGTTCTGCCGTGTGCCATTTAGAGGAGAATAAAATCAAATGTGCCTTTTACCGTGGTACACTTTTAGCTTCGTTGTACCCTATATATTAAAATGTAAATTTTTCACATTTTATTATTTGTATGTTCTTACCAATAGAAGACAATATATGATTTAATAAGCTAGCAGGCTATGCTGATTGTGGTTAAAGAAAGCAAAATATGTATTTTTACATTGTAGCTAGTTTCACTGTATGAAACTTAGACTTTACATTATATGGGGATCCATTTGCTTATTACACCAGTGTCAGTTACAGATGATATCCATGCGTGTCCATGGATGACATACCAAGGGCTCTGGTTCATATTAGGCAATATTTTATCGCTGGGTGATTGACCAATCAGAATCAAGTTTTTATAGCCATGTATAAAAAGTGATACATAGCCTATGATTTTATTTAGCATGGTCGTTTGCATGATACCCTAGTACAGACAGGATATCAAGCTTAATAAATGTTAACTTCAGTAATATTCAAATTAATCTAAATATATTTGTATCAGTAGCCTACAACTATCTTGTAGTACCGATGTTAGTTCAGTACAAAGAAGCTATTGCAAATTCAATTGTCTTTTGTCAGAGGTAGCATATAGGTGCTTGAATTACATCAGAAATGGAACAGGGCATCGAGGCGTTTACTGTCTGATATTTGTTGCACCACATCGCATCCAGTGTAGAGAGCATAATTTATATGATTGTCACTGAAAACTAAGATCATAATTCTAGACAAGTTTGTTTCGCAAAAAGTTACACATTCCTTAAAGGGGTGTTTCCCCACTCTACCCTAGTTTCTTTTTGTCATGCTTTGTAAAATTTATAATTTTACAAAGAGTCTTACAAAGACTGTTTGACTAAAGTTCCCAAGTTAAGAAGTAATGAAAACGTTATTTCTGAATGTTCTCTGAAATTCAAAATTTCCAGTTTCTAAAAACATTTTTCCTTGGTTGTTCAGACAGTATGAATGATGTACCAACATACCATCACTTATTATAACGGGTTCTATTGTCTTTTGTTGTGTTGCGTCACATCACTTTGAGACACTGTATAAAACATTTCAAATGAGTGATAATTTTGTATTCAGGTGAACCACAGAGTGAAGAAGAAAAAGAAGAGAAGGTTGAGATACTGGAGGGAAAAGAAGATACAACTGATAGATCAGCTGTAATCGAAAACATCCAAAACAGCGGTGAAGAGTTTCTGACAATGCTGGTGGAAAATGTGCAGAAAGGATCTGCTGCAGAGTCAAATGACTTTGAAAACATTGAAATGATACCAGAGAGCAACTGTGCTGTGGTGACCTTTTCCTGTAGCAAGGGTAAGTCATGGATGTGTTCCCCAGTAGAATATACTCTTAAGGGGATGTATTACAGAAACTTTCTATTACTTTCTTTCTTAAATTAAGATCTGACAAGTTAAATTAAGACAAATTCGTATTACAGAAGCAAATCTTAACTTATCTTATTGATCCTATTTTACAAAATATCATCTCATCGGTCTTATCTTCGCTCTTACCTATCACTATATTTCATAGGAGTCTGTAATTGTTTATAAGTGTTTTGTTGGCAAAGTGCAGCACATAATTTCAAACATTGCTGTTTTTCATCTTGAAGCATGAATAAATGTGACAGCATTCTCAGACAAGGCTATTGTTATTTGATTTTTACAGCTTATGTGATTTTCTACAGTTTTTAGGATTTTTGTAAAATTAGGATGCTTCTGTAATACCCTAAATGAGGTTCTAACTGAAATTGCCATGGTTACCAAACAAATAAAATAAGATTTTAAAGTTAGGATATTTCTGAAATATACGGTGACCGAGAGGGTACATGTTCGGTTCACTTTAGGAACAATATGTATTATTTTATCATTTAATGATAATAATAAACTTAAATAAAATGCTGGCTGTCTATAGGCGCCATCACACGCAATCCAATACAGGGAATATGATAATATAATAATTTCTTAATTCCGCACTTTATCTTAATTAAAAGAAATATTATTATAGACCTATACATCACTGATAATTCAAGGTTGCTATGCTATAACAAAAACATATATTTTGTTTCACGAGGTTGTTTATGCACTTAACTAGTGGCCACTAAAAAAATATACATGCTGTGTCGCAATTTGGCTACGTATACTCTGACCTAAAAGTATGTACTCTTTTGTGAAGAAAAAGTACATACTTTTGAGTGTGTAGCAGAAGAGTAGGGCTGAATCAAATCACCCCTAAACCCTCAAACACTATTCCCTACAAGTCCACTAATACAGTTCACTTGAAGTAGTGAATGACAACAAGTGAGCAAATTCGGACATCCGCTGTGAGTAGATACATCGGCTGTACACCCGTTATTGTAGTGCAATTTGGGATAGAATGAGTGGACTCAATAACGCCCACTATGGTTTGGACACCACTACAAATGGCTGTCCCCTCAAATAGTGCCCTCTTTAAGGGTATGGGGCGATTTCGATTCAGCCTAGGCGCTCCCATGAGAGAATATGTTGTGGCCACAACAAAACTATGTGAACCGAACATGTCCCCTCCCGGTCAAAGTAGTAATATGCCCCCAAGATGTACATGCAAAATACTAGCTCTTTTGGTTCTGGGTGTTGATCTCCTTGCCTCTAAGCCACATTCCTTTTACTTATATTTTGTTCCATAGATGCTGAAAACTTCATTATATCTTGCCCAAGCAATGGAATTATTAAGAAGAAAAACATGAAAGTCAGATTACTTGAGATGACATCAAAGGTGAAAGCTGAAGGCCTACCTCTGAACACAAACTCGGACTACCTCATGCTCTATTTTGACAAATTTGCAGAAGTAGAGGATGATGGGGTAACATTTGAAACGGATCAGTCAGCAATAATCACTTTTAAAAATCCTGAAGGTACATAAAGTGGTTACATTTAATTTTTCTGTTCATTTAATTTCGACATTTGCATAAACTATACAATGTGTGCTTTTTCAGATGTGCAAACAGTCATCGACCAGCAACATCATTTTAAAAAACAGCCTTTCAGAGTATTGCCATACTATGACACACTACAAACAGCTCTATATGGTAAAGACAGACCCACTCTGAGTCTTCCAGAGGCGTTTACTGAGAAGATTGATACAACTGTATGGCACCACTTAAAGGAAAACCAAAAATCTCTGGATTTAGTCACCCAAGATATGTCCAGTCATTTTTGTGAGATGGATTTTCAATCTTCAGCAGTGAAGATCAGTCCTTCATCATCATTACTTAACCGAGGTGGGCAGACAAGAAAACTTATTCAGACATGGAGAGAAAATGCCCTTTCTGGGTTCTCAGTATCAATGTCTAAATTCAAATCCATTGAGCTTCACATTCAGAAGGATGCATGGACAGAGATACAGCTTGAAATTCAAAAAGACGTTGCAGGAGAGGCAGTCACACTGGTTCCCTGTGCAGATGAAGGAACAATAGCCGTAGCCGGCCTGAAAGAAGATGTGAATGGGATTGAGGGAATTCTGCGAGAAACTGTTCAGAAAGTCACTCAAAGAATCCAAAGGGAAAAGGGCAGTGAGACTGATGAAATAAATATGACTCCATCCATTTACAAGCTTGTTCTCTGTGATGGTTTGGAGCAGCAAACTCGAGACAAATTTCCAGAAATGGACATAACGTACCATGTGCACAGCCAAAAGTTAAGTCTTTATGGTCTTAAAGACGAGATGCTGGAAACAAAGAACAAGATACTGGAGGCCATTCTTAGTTTGATTCGTAAACCAATTGAGCTCCACCAATCTGTTTTAGATTTTCTGCACAAGAATGATCTGGAAGAAATGTCCAAAGTTTTGTTTTTTAACAAAGGAATCAATGTAGCATTAGAAGCTGATGGAACGAGAGTTTCGCTTGTTGGAAAAACAGACAAGGACTTGGATGTTGGCGAGAAGCGACTGCAGACAGATCTGTGTCATTTGAGCATCAATGTAGAAGATCCCAGTGTTCTATCAAGATCAGATTGGCAAGACCTTGTCTCTCAAATGAAAAACCATGTCAAAGATGTTACAATACAGACATTCATCAATCAGGTGGTGGTTTCTGGCTTTGCAGAGTCTATAAAGGATGTTGAACAAGAAGTAAATGATTTTGTTCAGAAAAACTCAAACTTTGAGAGAACTCTGAAGGCTCACACGTCTGTTGTCACTTTCATCAAGGATCACAAAACACAGGATTGGCTTGAAGAGGTGAAAGGGAAAGTGAATGTGGACTTCAAAGATGAAACCATAGTGATCAGTGGCCCAAGGCTTTATGTCTCTGAGTGTGTGCCTGTATTTGAGGACTTGCTTATGTCTGTGCATCACTGCACCACGAAAATAGTTAAACCAGGGGCAAAGAAGTTTTTCAAGGAGAAAGAGTCAATATGTGTTACATATGCCAAGACAAATATGAGATGTTTAGTCCAATTAATAGACGACCACCCGCATGACACTGTTCAGTCACAAATAATAAAGCCTGTTTATCAATTTAAAACACGTGAAGGAATTGAGATTACAGTAAACAAAGCTGACATGTGTTCATTTCAAGCGGATGCAGTGGTCGGTGCATGCAATGAGAGCCTCCTACTGGATGGAGGTTTAGCAAAGGCACTCTCAGATGCTGCTGGTCCTGAACTTCAGAATTCCTGCAACCAGCTTGTCAAAAGACGGAAGTTTACAACAGGTGATGCAGTTCTCCTCGATGCAGGAGGGCATCTGCGATGCAAGCATATCATCTTAGCAATAGGACCACATTATAATACTTCAAAACCTCAGGAGTCCGAAAAGCTCCTGAAGAAAGCTGTGAGGAAGAGTCTGAATTTGGCAGATCAAGAAAGCTTCCAGTCGTTGGCAATCCCAGCCATTAGCTCTGGTGCATTCGGTTTCCCACTGAACCTGTGTGCAGACACAATTGTGAAAGCTATAAAAGAGTTCTGTGGTATTGTTGACGGGGACATTGCACTGAGGAAGATTCACCTAGTTGACGTTAATGATAAAACGGTTCAAGCTTTTGAAGCTGCTGTGAAGAAAATTTATGGGGTCAGTTCAATTACCCACAGCCTGCCAGCTGGAAGCAGTTCAGGCAGCCAGCATCAAAACCAAGCAAGTTCTTCTCCAAGCCAAGCAAGCTCTTCTCCAAGCCAACACCAGATAACTGCGCTCTTTCAAGGGGCATCACAAAGTTTTCAGACAAAAGAAGGTTTAACCATCACCCTTATGAAAGGAAACATTGAGGACACAACAGTGAGTTCAATATTTACAGATTATGCATATTATTATTTGGCGTATTGCTTTTTTCTGAAGTGCATTTTTGTATTTGAAATATCAAAATGTCTAGATTTAGTTCCTTTAGTACCTTTGTGTGTGTGTTCAAGAAGTTCTTGTTCCTAAGTACATAATGAAGCATGATTTGAGCAAACAAATTATTTGTAAGAATCTGCTCTTTTTTTATTTTGTACAGATGGATGTTGTTGTGAACACTCTCAGCGGTGACCTGAATCTTGGCGTAGGAGCTATTTCAAATGCCCTTCTCAAAGCAGCTGGTCCTCAGCTTCAGGTCCTGCTCAATCAGCAAGTCACAGGCTCCGCAAACGTTGGAGCAGTCTTTGAAACAGCAGGTGCAAACCTGAAGAACAAGTTGGTGTTCCATGCAGTTGTACCACACTGGAATCAGGGACAAGGCAACGAGCAGAAGGTCATTCTCATTGATTGATTTTTAGTGGTTAGTAGTTCAAAATCTGATGCTTTTACTGACATTTTCATTCTCTTTGAGCAGGTGCTGGAGGATATCATGGATAAGTGTTTGGGTCAGGCAGAGCAGCGTCAGCAGAGCTCCATTGTCTTCTCTGCCATTGGCACAGGAAACTTGGGATTTCCCAAGCCACTGGTGGTCTGCACAATGCTGGACTCAGCCTTCAAGTTTAGCAGTAAAAGAAGCTCAAATCACGTGAAGGAAGTGGTATTTGCTCTTCACCCCAAAGATACACAAACCATTCAGGTACCTGGTGTATGATCTCTTTTCAGCCTTTTTAAGATTCATATGGAGATTTGCAGATTTTTGACACTCATACAATAATATTGTGTTATTTTCATCTCAATAAAACTACATGTTCACAACAGGTATTCACAGATGAGTTCAGCAAAAGATTTTTGGGCCAGTCTGCCTCAGCAAGTAACCCTACACAGCCACAGAGCACAGGTGACCAAAACTTCACTTTTCATATCCAAATGACCTATAACTGATCCCAAGTCAATCCCCCTTTATATCTCTCCATAATCATTTTCTGTTTTATGTTACAATGAAATTACAGGCCCCTTCTCAAAGGTCACAACGAAGTCTGGGATTCATGAGACTACAGTGGGTGGAGTAACACTTCAGGTCCTGAATGGTGATATTACTACACAGACAACCGATGTCATTGTGAACTCCAGCAATAAAGATTTTTCACTGAAATCAGGTAAAGCTAGTAGGTTTAATTGCTTGTTGCTTCATTTTATAACTGGAGTAAATGAGCTAAAACAAACTTTTATCTCAAACTGTCAAGGTGTCTCCAAGGCTATTTTGGATAAGGCTGGTCCAAACGTAGAAGCTGAGTGCCAACAACTTGGTGAGAAGCATGTTTTAATTCCTAAACAAAAATATTTAATAAGAATTAAATGATAAATAAATTGCATAATAAGTAATACTTTTTAATAAGCTTTTCACATGTTCTGAAAATCTGCAAAGTTTAGCACACAGAACAGAGCAGGTGGTGCCTTATAATTCTGGTTCATGTGTTTTTCCAGCGACCAAGACTAACAGTGGACTAATAATGACTCAAGCTGGGAATTTGCAGTGTAAAAAGATCATCCACATCGCAGCACAAAGCAATGCTATTACGATCCAAAAACATATTAAAAAGGCCTTAGAAATGTGTGCCAAGGAAAAGTTAACCTCCATTGCATTCCCAGCTATTGGCACAGGTGAGAACAGGAAAAATAATAGATGAGAAAGAAAGTGATATTGTTGTTCATCTGTGTCACAAAGTGAATGTCATTGCATATAAAGAGCATATAAATACAATTTCTAAAAGTAATATATTAGATTTATTTTTGGTTAATAAATTTTTTTCACTTCACTTGTTTTTTACAAAACAAATTTGTATTTATTATTTGTACAATACATTTTATTTATGTATTTATAATCTCAAATTCTAGTATCTTGCATTAACTTTGGCAGCCTAAAATTCGTACAATATTTTTTATATTTCTTATCTTGAACCTGGTTCATAGTCACGTTGCTTTCTTTTTCTTAGGACAAGCGGGGTTGTCTCCGGGTCAAGTGGCAGACTCCATGATGGATGGTGTGGTGGACATGATTAGAAAAACTCCCCAGTCCACTCTCAAGCTTATCCGATTGGTTGTGTTTCAGGCCCCAATGCTCCCTGAATTCCTCAAAAGCATGCAGTTTCGAGAAACTGGACCTGCCAAACAAGAGAAAGAGAGTACATGGTCAAAAATCAAAAGTATGAATCCTGTCACTTTCACCTACATAATTTTATATTTTCTGAGTAGCCGTTAAAATATTAAAATATTAATTCATAAAACAGTGTAGGTTAGAAATGCATTTTAATGAGGTCATGCACAACAAGATATAAAAATGTGACCTGACCAATTTCTTTGTGTATGTTGCAGCATATGCTAAATCCTTCTTTAGTGGATCTTGGGAGAAAGAAATTAAACAACATAGTGGCAAAGACTTTGTCATTGAGGGCGTGCCAGTAGATCCAGTGTTTTTTTCTATCTGTGGATCATCACAAGCAGAAGTGGACAAAACAAAGGATTTCTTAGAGGATACGATCGCTCAGGAACAAGCCTTCCAGCCCATCACAGACACAGCCATACTAACCTTATCAGATAAAGACCAACAGCGAATCCAGGACCTGCAACACACTATGGATGTGACTATAATGCTTGAATACAAAGCCAATAAAGGTTCAGAAGGGACCTCAGGACAGGCCAAACTCATAGTAAAAGGTCTCACCCGAGATGTTCTAAAAGCCACTCAAGAAATCCAAGAAATGCTCAAAACAGCCAAAGAGGATGAGATGCTCAAAAAAGACATGGATTACACAAGTGAACTTGTGGACTGGCAGTATGAACAAGGTGGGCAGTATAAGAGTTTTGATCAACGTACAAATCTTGAGTTGGAAAAGGCCCTCGGTAGCCACGCTCCAGACATCAAAATTTCCTTCCAAGGCCAAACGTACCAGGTCAAACTGCCTGAGGGTCCTGCAGTGAGCACCACTGGTGGAAACCAGATGAACATCAAACGCATTGACAAATTGAAAGGTATTTGCTGTGTAGTATCATATATCAATATGAAAAAGAAAATAATACATATAAAAACCAAAATAAAGTGAATACATATATATATATTATTATCATAATAAACAAAAGATGTGAATTAGATACAATTGATCAAATTTGCACTAGAACTAATGGCGGCGATTTTACCACTATTTTAAATAACTAGATATTGTTTTCCAGCTACGGAAAGTATCCCACAGAATTGGGATGCCATGGCACCTAACACGTTGTGCCAAAAGTTTAATTTGCCATCGACCAACACAGAATACAAAGATGTATTGGGGCGCTTTCAGGCCACTTGTCCAAACCACAACGTCTTGAAGGTGTGTTTCTTTTTATTATATTGTTTTTGCTTTTCCATTTCCGATGTTCTATAGGGCTGAACATTTCTAATGCCTTTCGCTCCTAAAATATTGTTTTTAGTGTTTTATGAACATTTCATTCAGTTATATATGATTTCAAAAACAGTTAAAGATTGAAATTTTTAGAATGGATTTGGATCTAATTTTTGTCAGCAATACAATGACAGACGGAGCAATACAATGTGAATGACAAGGAAATAAACACATGGCAACTTCACAGCCAATTCAATTTCATACTCATATTCATTATGGGTTTCGTATACCTGTTTTTTGATTATAGATTGAACGAATTCAGAATCCTGGCATGTGGAAGAACTACCAGAATAACAAACGTGTCATGGAAACAAAGAATGGTCATCAAAACAATGAGAAAAGACTGTTTCATGGAACCAGTGAGCAGACTATCAGTCACATCAATAAGAGTGGATTTAATCGCAGTTATGCAGGAAGAAATGGTGAATCATTTACACTATAGTATTCGTATTCAATCGTTCTAATTGAAGTGGTGTATATATGTATTTTTCATCTCTTCATTTTTCTTGTTACAGCTGCAGCATTTGGTAACGGCACTTACTTTGCACTTGAGGCTAGCTACTCTTCTAACAACACATACTCAGTGCCTAATGCTCAGGGACAAAAGCACATGTACATCTGCAGAGTCCTTACGGGAGACTACACTAAAGGGCACACAGGGATGATGGTACCACCTGCAAAAAATGCCAACTGTGACCTGTTCGACACAGTTGTGGACAACCCTGCTGCTCCGACCATTTTTGTGGTATTTCGTGATGATAATGCTTATCCTGAATATTTAATCACTTTCACTTAGTCATTTGAAGATGAATCAGTTTACACAGTGAGACTGAGGACTTGATTGCATCAGATACAATCAGGGAGAAGATTTTTAAATGAAACTGTAGTCAGTATAATGTTCTTTAATTATTAATATTTGAAAGGGCTTTTTTTTTTTTACAGAAAAAGCATGGGTAACACTTTATATTGTTTCATTTGTTAACATTAGTTAACTACATTAGTTAACATTAACTAAAATCAATATATACAGCATTTATTAATCTTAGGTAATGTTAAGTGCACTGTGAACTAGCATGAACAAACAATGAACAATCATATTTCTATGAACTAACATAGCTAATGCATTAACTAATGGTAACAAATAAGACCTTATTGTAAAGTGTTACTAATTTGTGCCTTATAATGAATTTATTTTCCGTTTTATCTGGTGTTGGTTTAGCTGTAAAGTTTACAAAAAATGTCTTGGTAATTCTATTTTAAATATGCACAAACAAATCACATAAAAAAAAAAAACTGCACTGCAAATAAAGAACATCAAAACTTCAAATTGTTTTATTGTAACTTCTTACACCTTTATACAAAATGCAACTGATACTTATGGCCTTCTAATATTATATATATATATATATATATATATATATATATATATATATATATATATATTTGTAAAGTTTATATATGTTTGCTTTTCTACATCATAGTTACAAATATAAAAGTAAATCAATATAGTTATATTTTCATTATATTTTCTTACTTGTGCAGAAAGTAGAGATATTAAAATTAGATTGGAAAAAATAAATCTTAGGAATTTAGAATGTCATTGTAATAACCAAAAATAATACTTCATGCTTTAAAATTCTCTCTCTCTCTCTCTCTCTCTCTCTCTCTCTCTCTCTCTCTCTCTCTCTATATATATATATATATATATATATATATATATATATATATTCAGGAATTCAAGAGGTTTTGCTACCATTCCATGACTTCATTCCAGTATTTACCTATATAAAAATTGTTCATGAAAGCACCAACAACAACAACAAAAAAAATCCTGTTTTCAAGAATAAGATTAAACACCATGTTAAGATTCACTCACACAAAACAGACTTCAAATGCATAAAACTCATGTATGAACATGAAAATAGACAGTGGAAAATTGGATCCAACAGTATGCTATGTAGTCAACATGAGCAATGAAGAGGAACTATTGTGTAATAATTAGGAATTATGTATTCAAATCACCTAAAAAATCTGGGTAACAAAATAATTTTATAAGATAAATAAAAACATTTGCTCAGTTATTTTGTCTGTAGTTGGCCTCAGTTTTGCTAGTTTGTCTTCTTTAGCCCAGGGAGGCTGAGTTCATACCTGTTTGAGACATAAACATAAACCATCTTAAACTATACAAGTCAAAAAAAAGAAAGAAAGAAAGCTATTTGACTATATTTGCTGTTCTTACCATTCTGTGGAGCCCTTGATCAGATCTATTTCAGACATATCAATCAAAACCTTTTGAAAAATAGAAATAATATTTTTAAAGTCAACATCCTGATAATGCTTTTAAGTGTACCACTGCCTCGTATATTCATATCAATCCACGTTCTTCATCTACTTACCATTCCAATCTCCTTTCGCTCTCTTTTGTGTAGCATTTTGTTGTTTTTTACTGCGACGTCCAACTTTCTGGTTCTTGCTTCCTCCGGTGACACGGAAAACTCAAATCTGAGAGGAAGAGTTATTCGGAGATCTTTAAAATATTTCAAACAATGAAAATATTAGTTTTTTTCAAGAAGTGAAAAATGGCTCTGACTTCTCGTTGAAGACGGGGTTCACGGTCTTCTTTTTAACCGGAGTGCGCTTGCGGTGTTTCCACGTCAGATCAGGCAGCAGATACATGCGGACGTAAGTATCAGAGCCATTCTCGCTAGAGGAGAACAGATCCCTAAGGAGCCATGAAGAAAGATAATAGTTTTTATGATTCTTTCAGCTGTGTGATAAAATACTTTAAAAAGTGTTTATATATATATATAAAGAGACATAAGAATCTCACTTGCAGCTGTTGACCAACACGATGAGCCGCTTCCTTAAAGTGGCATAACGCAATGTGAGTTGGATCTGCCCAAAGCTGCCCTGGTGATTCAAGATGGCCCTTTAAATTAACATATAAACTCATCTGTGAAATCTGGAGATTTTTGTAGAACAAAACATTCAGTTATTGACCTGATCTGAATCAATACACTATGAGCTGAATAAAGACACTATTGTCTTCTGTAGTGCTGCTTTATAGTTAACCTTTAGCGTTTGCTTCATAACTAAAGAGCTTTGCAACATTGACACTGTTTTTTATTACGGTGAAGCTGCTTTGAAAAAAATCTGTATTGTATTAAGCGCAATGTAATTAAAAAAATAAGTGGCACCATAGTGTACATACTCTGGATAAGGAACACTCTCTGTTAGATCAAAGCGAGAAGAAGCTATTGAGTTCTCTGACAACAGGCTGTGGGAATCGTAGCGACGCATCTGACTGGGGGTGGACGGGGTCGAACGCAGCGCTTCTGTGCCCACGAAAGTGCTTCGTCGGTAGGGGGCATACTCTGCTTGGAGTTCATTAGAGGAGCTGACTGTAGATGGCATAGGGGCGGGAACAGTCTGTGTTCTGGAAAGTGGGACAGATGAAACGGCTACTTTTTCTTTCAGGTTGCTCTGTACGGGTTGAGCAGGAACTGGAGCTGGAGCTGGAGCCTCAGGGCGAGTTTGAGTCGATGAGGCTTTTGCATTATCCTGAGCAGGTGGAGTGACAACCTTTGGTTCCCGTTTCTCCAACGTAAGGATCTAAATGAAGTGAAAGGAGTGAAGTCATTGTTAACTATTTACCAAATGATATTATATTCAATTTGTGTGTTAATATACAATAGAACTTATATTTATAACATATATTTTTTGAGGGATACTCCACCCAAAAACCATCTATGTATATGGTTTGCCGTTGCTTTCTTTCTTCAGACAAACACAGGTAGATTTTTTCGAAAATTCATCTCCATTTGATTCCATATAATGCAAGCGAATAAGCCTCTAAAAGTTGACATTTCAAAAATCACGCAAAACAAACATGACGAGACCAGTTGTAGGAATTGAGGCCGCGCAGACACAAATAAATCTTACAGATGATTCATTCAAACATAAGTCCAAACAAAAACCAACTCAGCCTGGGCCCCTCTCTGCCCATAGCAGTGGACAAAGGTTTGGATCTTGGTGGACTAACACAGACAAACTGTTCCCCGCCATCAGATAAAGATAGGGGGGACAGCAATCCGATATATCTTCGGGCTAAGAAGACCAAAGCCCAGGAAGGACAGGTCTTCTCATTGGTCCATGTTCGGACCCAGTTGAGTTCTAGTTGAGTTCCGTTCAGTTCGAGTTCCAGTTAAGTTCGACTTCAGTCGTTCTGTTGAAGAAGGAGTTGAAGAACTCCAAGAACGAGTGTGGCAGACCAGAGAAAATGGGTTAAATTCATTCAAGCCATCTAGACCTCTCCTCTCACTTTCCTTTCTTTTACATAAGTTTATTTTCTTTCCGTGAGTCTCGTGCTCTAAGTTAAGTTTCGCCGCAAAGTTACTCTCGACGAATCTCCAGCGAGCGCGCTTCAACTTCAAACAGCCATGAGACGCGTGTGAATGTGTGTTTGTTTGTTTTTGTTAGATACTAGTTTTACGTGTTAGAGTAATCAATAAAGCTTTAAAATTAAAGATAAGGGTTCTTGTGTTATGTGCTTATGAATTTTAATGTCTTGAACTGCTGATCTAAGATATATTAATATCCATTGCAGAGTTGATACGGCCCGTTCAAATGAACGCTGGACGAGTCATTTGCTTGTCATAAAATAGACTCTTGTAAAATTCCCTATGAATGAATTAATTCATTAATTTGAGCTAAATAGACCTGTTCCCTTATACAGAGAATTTATATACTATTATTGTACTAAAAAGTGATGCAAGTTTCACAACACATTTACATTTATTGATGTTTACATCAAGCGAACATGGCCAAAGCGATGGTTTATAGTTTAAAAATTAGTAGTTCTCACACAAGCCTATCATTTCATTTAAGAAGGCATTGATTCATCAACTAGGGGTGTATGGATTTACGTCATGTTTATTTTTGTATAGTTTTTGAAGTGTCAACTTTGAGGGGCCTATCCACTTACATTACATGCACTCCCAGAGACGGGTTATCGTTCTAAAAACCAAATTGCGTTTATCTGAAGAAAGAAAGTCTTATACATCTGGGATGGCATTAGGGTGAGTAAATTAGAGAATTTTCATTTTTAAGAGTTTATTACTGTCCTTCGGTGGTTCTAAACTATTTAGCTGTGTAAGTCAAACTCCTGACTGGGTTGTGGATGGCAATATAGCAAAATAAATTAGCTTATCAACTTTTATACTGTAGGAGGAATAATATCTCCCATATTTTAAGTTGTTGATGCCAAAGGCTGTGTGTTCACATATAATGGTAACACTTTCAATTTGTTTTCCGATTTGTTGAAATTAGTTAATCCATTCGGTATTGTGAACTAACACTGTTTATTTATTATTATTAACCTAGATTAATAAATGGTTATTTAAATTGTTGTTCACAGACATACTACTGTTCATAGTTAATTAATATCCATTCAAAGTATATCAAGTCATTTACAGGTCCTTCTCAAAAAATTAGCATATTGTGATAAAATTATTTTCCATAATGTAATGATAAAAATTACAATTTCATATATTTCATTGCACACCAACTGAAATATTTCAGGTCTTTTATTGTTTTAATACTGATGATTTTGGCATACAGCTCATGAAAACCCCAAATTCCTATCTCAAAAAATGTGCATATCATGAAAAGGTTCTCTAAACGAGCTATTAACCTAATCATCTTGAATCAACTAATTAACTCTAAACACCTGCAAAAGATTCCTGAGGCTTTTAAAACTCCCAGCCTGGTTCATTACTCAAAACCGCAATCATGGGTAAGACTGCCGACCTGACTGCTGTCCAGAAGGCCATCATTGACACCCTCAAGCGAGAGGGTAAGACAATTTCTGAACGAATAGGCTGTTCCCAGAGTGCTGTATCAAGGCACCTCAGTGGGAAGTCTGTGGGAAGGAAAAAGTGTGGGAAAAAAACGCTGCACAACGAGAAGAGGTGACCGGACCCTGAGGAAGAATGTGGAGAAGGACCGATTCCAGACCTTGGGGGACCTGCGGAAGCAGTGGACTGAGTCTGGAGTAGAAACATCCAGAGCAACCGTGCACAGGCGTGTGCAGGAAATGGGCTACAGGTGCCGCATTCCCCAGGTCAAGCCACTTTTGAACCAGAAACAGTGGCAGAAGCGCCTGACCTGGGCTACACAGAAGCAGCTCTGGACTGTCGCTCAAATTTTGCATGTCATTCGGAAATCAAGGTGCCAGAGTCTGGAGGAAGACTGGGGAGAAGGAAATGCCAAAATTCCTGAAGTCCAGTGTCAAGTACCCACAGTCAGTGATGGTCTGGGGTGCCATGTCAGCTGCTGGTGTTGGTCCACTGTGTTTTATCAAGGGCAGGGTCAGTGCAGCTAGCTATCAGGAGATTTTGGAGCACTTCATGCTTCCATCTGCTGAAAAGCTTTATGGAGATGAAGATTTCGTTTTTCAGCACGTACTGGCACCTGCTCACAGTGCCAAAACCACTGGTAAATGGTTTACTGACCATGATATTACTGTGCTCAATTGGCCTGCCAACTCTCCTGACCTGAACCCCATAGAGAATCTGTGGGATATTGTGAAGAGAAAGTTGAGAGATGCAAGAGCCAACACTCTGAATGAGCTTAAGGCCGCTATCAAAGCATCCTGGGCCTCCATAACACCTCAGCAGTGCCACAGGCTGATTGCCTCCATGCCACCCCGCATTGAAGCAGTCATTTCTGCAAAAGGATTCCCGACCAAGTATTGAGTGCATAACTGAACATAATTATTTGAAGGTTGACTGTTTTTGTATTAAAAACACTTTTCTTTTATTGGTCGGATGAAATATGCAAATTTTTTGAGATAGGAATTTTGGGTTTTCATGAGCTGTATGCCAAAATCATCAATATTAAAACAATAAAAGACCTGAAATATTTCAGTTGGTGTGCAATGAATCTAAAATATATGAAATTTTAATTTTATCATTACATTATGGAAAATAATGAACTTTTATTACAATATGCTAATTTTTTGAGAAGGACCTGTATACAAATTGTAATGTTGATTTTTTAAATATTAACCTAGATTAATAAATGCTGAAGAGTTTGTTGTTTGTTCATGACGCCTAATGCTTTAACTAATATTAGCATATTTAACCTTACAGTAAAAGTATAACCAAATAATAAATTATACTAATTTCAATTTGATTTATTTATTTTTTTACTTTTGAATTACAATCTGAGTACTGTGAGGCTTGTAAAATAAACGTGCTGAAGAAAAAAAGAAAACAACAGCTTTAGTTAACTCACACACCCTGAGAATAGCTTTCATCTTGATCTGGCTATTGGCCCCAGAGCGTTCAAGCTGAAAGCGCTGGTCCATTGTCATGTCAGAAACATTGAGCAGCCGGACCAATGGTAGAGTGAATTTGCCAAGTGAGGATTTCTTCTCATGTTCCTTTACCTGGGGCCAAAAAGAGAGATTTATATTTATATTCAATATATTATGTAATTCTACGAATTCCTGATGTTTGTTATATTAATCAAGCCTTTCGTATAGAAGAACAAGAATCATACAGTTTATTTTAATTGTGTAACATGAGCTATGATTTTAAGACAGGCGTACCTCAAGATTCAACACTTGGTTTTCCACACTGTGCACAAAGAATGTGAAGCATTCAGCGTAAGTCGGGTCTTTTGTGGCAAACACAGTCTGTCAAAACAAATAAAAACACTCCAGCTTCTAAATATCTGACCCACTATGTTTAAAAAGGAAAATCAGAAGGAGATTGGCATTAGAATTCTATTCCAAAGAAGTTAAATACCTTGCTTTTTTGACTTTGCTGATCAATGGAAAACTCCACATATGAGTTGGGATCATTAGTTCTTCTGGTGAGCTGAAATTAAAAACACAGTTGTAAAATGATCAAAATGAGGAACACATGAGTTGGGATCATTAGTTCTTCTGGTGAGCTGAAATTAAAATATTATTGCATTAAGCCTATCTGTATTGCAGCTGTTATGGGCAGTGAAACAAACAACAAAATTTGAAGCCAAAAAGTGTATCCATCCATTATAAAACTAATCCATCGGCTCAGGGGAGGGGTCTTGATAAAGACCTTCTGAACCAAATCGTTGGGCGTTTGTAAGAAAAATATCCATATTTAACACGTTATAATGTAAAATATATAACTTCTGGCAGACCACCAGAAACCCATCGACTCACTTCAGTCTTTATGCTTGATTAAATATGGAGTTTTCATATAGCGATGGATTCACCCAAAAATGTGAACTTCAAATGATTTACTGGGCCATCCTCGTATACTGACATTCTAATCTTTCAGACGAATACAATCAGGAACAATATTATGTCCAAATATTATTGCATTAAGCCTATCTGTAAACAAATGCCCTGGCTACTCCCAATGTCATTGGCAAGGGCAGTAATGAGTTGAACAACTTCAGAATCTAGTATCCATCCATTTAAAAGTAATCCACAAGGCTCCTTGGGGCTGAGTCTTGAACTAAAGACCTTACTGAACCAAATCGTTAGTATTTTAATAATGTATAGTGATGACTTTTATTGAAAATGTCTTTTTTTGGATTGGATGGCACTTTGAGCTTCAAATTTTGGGCTGCCAAAATTTGTGTCCAGTGAGTTTTTGACTGGAGAAAGAATGAGATTTGTGATCCACTGACAATGAAGAGATATTATGATTATGAAACTCACATCATGAAATAGACTATGAATAAGTCCTTTTGATTTGCATGATGTATATGTGGTTAACGTGATCATTTTCATAGCAGAGCCACTGGTGGAAACCAGCTTAACAGGTTGTTACAATTACAAAGCAGAAATGAAAACCTGTGCCTTGACTTTATCATGCCCACAGTTGAACTGATATGATATAATCTCTGGAATGCTCTCTATTCTGTACAAGATGGCAGTAGGCTGCATTCCAAACACATGAGATGGAATGGGAGTGAAATACCTAGCATTTTGCCTTTTTTAACTTTTTGTTTTTCCACATTTCTCACGAGGAAGCCTATTAGACAAACTTTTCAGAAAGGCTTAAAAGAACATACCACCCAAAAATGCCAGAAAATGTTCATTTGGTCATCATTTACTCACAAAATTAAGGAAAATTGTTCCTCACACAAAACTATCGTTTGGCTTTGGAAGCTTGATATGTGTTTATGGTGTAATTTTATGAAACCTTTTTGGAGCTGGTCACTATAAAACAGTTTTATTTTATTTCACTCTATTTGTCTTCCACTGAAATAACAACATACAGGTTTGTAACAACACAAGTGTGAGCAAATGATGACAAGATGATGACATATTGCATTAAGCCTATATGTAAAGTTTGTTCATTTACCTATGAAGATGTGTCTAGATTGATTCTGAGAAACTTAAAGGTAGATTCCTCCCACATAAAGGCTGGGACAATAGTGGATGAAATGAAGTTTTATTAAATAAATTAAGAAATGAATGCAATTTCTTACCCGAGCCACTTTGGGTTGTTTTCCTTGCTTCTCATTATGTGTGAATTCATGATGGTCTTTCTGAAGTCAAAGAAAATTGACAAAAAGGTTCTTACATTCCGTGTTTGTGTTGTAAGGGCTGGCGGCCTTTTAGAAGTGCTCTCATTGTGCAAGTATACTCACAGGCAGATTGGAGGCACTATCTAGATACACTGCCAGCATGGCACAAGCGAGCCCATCTCTGGTCTGAAAGATGAACATGAACAAAATAGAAGAAAACATATGAAAAGAATCTTAAATTTGATCCAGACAGTTTGATTCTTTAGATATTCACATTTGCTAGAAAATACACCACTTAAATCACAGCACATATTTTAACAATTTGCCGCAGTAACTAAATAATACAACAAGGTAACTATTATAAATGCAATAAATACAAGCTTACCTCATTCAGTAGTTCTGGGTTTGAGAGCAAAGAAAACCACTGCAATTTCATATGTATTTTACCACTCTCAGTGTCCTCCAGAGTGTACCACTGCAAATCAAATTCAGAACTTGGTGAACAAAAAAACTTGATTATATATGGTATATTGTAGTACTTTTTTTTGTCAATGTGCAGATAACTATATACAATTCTTCGTTCTCATTTCAATCAACTAAAGGAGCACTATGATTCTGATCTTTCTACGTAAGCTCACCTTATCTATCTCTCTGTCTTTTCTCACGTCCCCACAATCCAAACTAAACCTGTGGCAGACAATCCAACATCTCACACTCAATCACATAAAATGGGTCAAATAAAGACTATGAGCATCTGAGCATAACCATCATTACCTGCCCAAAAAGTCATCAGCGTCTGTGTCTTCATCATAAAGTTCCACTTCCAATTCCTGTCCAGGAGCTTCATGAATGACAAACTATTAAAATCAAATATTAATGAGATCTCTTTGTATATATATATATATATATATATATATTTCCCATATATATAACATTTTGTTTTAAAGAAATCTATGATATTTAAGATAACCTGGGGACATGACTAAAATGTGCATTTTTCACATATGTTAAAGATCTAAAATATGTGGTCTCATTTTCTTTTCTGTGTAATGAGACTGTAACTACGACTGGGAAGGTTACTTATTTCTTAGATGTTCTTTGTTTATTTTTTATTTTTTTTAAGTTTTTAAATTTGAGAATTTGCTAAGTGTCCTCATAATATTAGCATGTACTTGCTAATTATATCCTAAAATTGTTTTGTTTTATTTTTAAACAAATTAGATGTCCCCAAATAGAGGATTTGCAAGATTTTGTGAGGGTTAGCTCACTTCTGGGTACAAATTTGTCCCCAAAATATAGTTAAGTATGTACAAAACACAAACACACACACTTTTCACTATAATAGTGAGGGCATCTCATAGACTTCCATTGTTTTTCTACCAAGTTAATGATATTTTCTCTATTTGTTGTTGTTTATTTGTTGTTATTGATATATTATCACATAACGCTACCCCTAAACAACTAACCCTCATTAACCTATGTAAAACACTAGATTTAAATAGAAACATGATTTGGCCAATTTATAAGCCTTTTTGCCAGTGAGATATGGCTCACATTAACACCTCACAAGTGTAGTCAAACC
This sequence comes from Gobiocypris rarus, assembly GCA_023029165.1. Lineage (NCBI taxonomy): Eukaryota > Metazoa > Chordata > Actinopteri > Cypriniformes > Gobionidae > Gobiocypris > Gobiocypris rarus. Next base: position 28,835,380 of record CM040910.1, read on the forward strand.
TGTATACAAATATACAGTTGTTGTTGTTGTTTTTTTGTTTTGTTTTCTGTGACAAATATCAATTATTTAAACACGAAACCTACAATTAATTTTTTTTAAACTCTCCTGGGAAAACAAATGAATTAGTTTATATGTTTTTATGTGAACATGCTTTTCAAAAGACACATGAGTTTTTGTAACAGGTCTGGGAAAAATGCATCCAGCTTCCATTTGAGATGGACCAATACATATTTTGAATGGTTAATTATGTTATTAAAATTAGTTAAAAATAATAAATAATAAAATAAATAAATATATATACTTGGAAGAGTTACATCAAGCATACGGTGGAACGGACCTTGTATATTATACAGATATATTGAGGACTGCTCATAATTACCTCATAAACTTCATTCCAGCGTGGATTCAGATTTTCTTTGATGGTCTTTGTTTTGAATTGCTTGTTCCCGACCCTCAGCACAGTATATGGATCTGACTTGCCCTTTACTAGTCCCATCATGTGCGTGTCCTTTGCTACAAGATCCTTAGCCTCCAAAACATGGACCCGTACAACACCCTAAAGATGTTCACGTGGTGTAACTTATTCTCCAGACAAACAAACAGACAAACACATAAAAAGCTTTTAGGCCGATTTTGGTAAAGGGAGTCTTACCGAGGAAGAGGAAACTTCATTTGGTCAACCTTGACTTGATCAATCAAAGGGATGCACATCCGATTGGGCAGAACCATGAGAGAGGCGATGATGTCCACAATGGCTGATTCTGACATGTGACTATAGAGTCAATACAGATTCAGATTTGTTCATATTTGTTCAGTTTAGCCACTTGAGATGATGGAATTAAATGTGCCTGCAACTACTAAAAGTTTCAAACTGCAAGAGTCTTACAGCCAGGTAAAATCTGCCCTGGGTTGCAGGATATATGGCTAAATCTCTGATTGTTATAGAGATCAATGAGTTAACAGTTAGTAGAGATAACAGATTTGTTTTTCCAATTTGTATTAATAATGATAAATTGTGTTTTGAGACAGTATGTTACATATACACAATTATTGCAAACTAGGAACAAAGAGCACAATTAACTAATCAGCAATCTTATTTCTAACATTGGAAAACGGACACCTATAATCTTTATTATTTCTACCTGTCCTATTTATCCCTCCACACACTGGAGGCTTGCATGCTATACACAGTCGTCTATATATAAACTCGTATGACAACTTTCCATGTCCTGAAGCAGTTTTGAAGACGAGTGTAGAGTGGCCAGCTAGTTTACTGTTTGTTTTTTTCATTGTTTGTTTAGCCACTTCAGTTTTGATGTGACTAATGTTGACTGCTAGATAACACAAGGTATACACACAATTTAAAGCACAACTTACAAATTGCTTAAGTTATGAAATAATGTAATAAGATAACGTGTATTGAGAACAGTCAACTACAAAAACATTATTTTTTCTCCAGATTTTCGTATACAACAAATGCACAAGGACATTTCACCCTTTTAAGGTTCTAGCTACTACACACATTTTATTGAGTGACAATGAAAAGTATTATAATCTATTATAATCTATTAACGTACCTTAGTCCTGGACCATCTAAAAGGTTAGTCATTCCAGTCCAATTGATTTGCAGAACCTGGAAATGTTATTTAAAACGTTCATGTTTTGCTAATGAATGCATGACACTTTTGCTATTTTTTACTTTGAACTTGCCAATCACTTGCAATATTCATACTCACGGGTCGGCGGATGAAAAACATGGTGACTCCACCTACAAGGGGTGCCTGGCCAATGAGAGGCTCGAGAATTACACGTAGCATCCCCTGAAGCTGAACGAAAAAATAAACACATTCATACATTTTCATATTCTTGTACTGTGGGGACCTAGATGCTGGTGAATTTCCTGTAAATATTCCAAAAAATTAATATGGACATAGATAATAATTTGTTCAAACATTGATCAGCAGGATGAGCTTAAAAAAACCTAATAATAAAAATGTTTGTGGTCAGCAATATTTTTTTAAAGAAATTCATATTTTTATTCAGCAAGGATACATTCAATCGATCGATCAAAAGTGACCGTAAAGACATTTATAATGTTACAACATATTTCTGCATCAAATATGTGTTTGTATTCTTTAAAAGTATCCAGAGAAAAATTTATCTTTGAATGTTTTCTGAAAAATATTAAAAGTACGGTTGTACTGTATTTTGATTTTTTTAAAAAGCCTTGCAGCCTTGGTAAGAATAATGTTGCGTCCCAAAATCGTGTAGAATTTAAACGAACTTTGCGACCATTAAAAAGGACATTCCATATAGTATGAATGAATGTAGAATGAATGCAATCCAGACATACTACATCCGCCATGTTGTTGTTATCATGTGATCTACCAGTGTCAGTTACTATGGTTACGTCCCTTCACCTCCATTCATCATCTCCTGTGGCCTCACAGGATAGTAAAGTGTCCATCATATGCACACTTCAGAATATTGGCAGAAGTAGTAGGTAATCCGGGTACTTTTCACCTACTGTTTTTTGAATACTATGAATTCGGACATACTACTCTGTTGGCGCACTGTTTCTCGCACACTATATGGTAGTATTCGATTTTGGAGCTTAAGACAAGAAAAAGATAAGAAAAAAAGGAATCTGACTCAAACTTTTGAATGGTAGGGTATATCACAAATCTAACCTTGACTGACTCAAAGTCAACACTTCAACTGTAGAAAATGCCCTCTATTATTATTAAATTTAGGTATCAGTTTTAACATTCATTACATTCCTTCACTAACCTGAAGCCCTTTGACTCCTACTTTGATGGCTGGTTTAACATCTGCATCAATATCCACATCAGCCTCGTAACTACAGTAGATGATAGAAAACCACAAATTAGAGCAGTCATATGTGGGTTAGCATGATAATATAGTATCAAAATGACATTTGATGTCATCGCTTACACAATGTTGAGGTCAAGGATGACCTCTCTTGTTTCCAGCTCATGTGTGTACACTCGTACCCCTGTAACAGTTGGAGCCTGAAACGCAAATACACCAACTCTATAATGATTGCTGAAACAGTTACAGTAGTGGGGACTCATGGTCTATTCCCAGTTAAGGGCACAGAGCCTCTGGAATTATACCTTCTGTCCCATGTGAACTTTAGTAAAGGTGAAGGTCTTCAGATGGGTGCTGGACGATCTTACGGCCGGCTGAATGTTTTCAATGAGAAGCTTCTCCATGTACATGCCAAAGAATGGCCATGCCTGCTGAAGAATCTACAACAAACAAACATACACGCATTTAAGGCAGAAATAATAGTCTAAACTCCCACAGGCAGACACATTTATCAAAAAGAGCTCTGCAAAGATATGTCAAGGGCAAATTAACTTTTGAGGCAGAAATCTTACCTTGTTGATCCAAGCAGCCTTCTCAACATCTGCAAAATCAATCTATCAGAGCAAAGAAAAAGGAACATAATAAATGGACATTTAATTCACAACAATATGTTGTTTATATACAGTGTGAATTCATTTTCAACATATTAAACAAATTCCTCATAAGTTTTCCTTTCAGATGTTTTAAGAAATATGAATTAGATCAGTTCCTACGTTTTTAAGCCACTGAATTTTGTTTCCTTGTGAAAAAAATAAAATAAAAAAAAATTCATAAAGCACTTTATGATGTTCAGATGGGCTTTTTTATGGTATCAAGGATGTCTGTGATATCTGTGTATGCCCAGTTTCACAGACAGGGTTTAGATTAAGCCAGGTTTAGGTCTTAGTTGAATTAGGACATTTAGGTTGTATTTTTAAACATTCCTTAGAAAAAAACATTACTGGTTGCACCTTTAGACAAAACAATGACACTGACATGTTTTAAGATATCAGTGCAAGTTGCTTTCAGTTAAAACCGCTCAAACCTGGATTTTAGTCTGGGACTAACTTAAGCCTGGTCAAAATCAACAGTTAAGATTGGGTGTGCTGTTTCACTCAGTTATTTTAGAGAGCTGATAACCTGAGTGGAGTTGACTTTTTTTATTAATTAATTATTTTTTTTACATAGGGTAAGGTAATTCATCCCAAAATGAAATATTACACTAACAACATTCTTCTGATATCTGACAGCCGCGTCACGTCTTTTCTTTTTTTCATGTTTAGGTGAACTAATTTAAAATTAGATTGGGGTAATTGTAGCTAGTATAAAAACTTGTATAACGTATACAGTATGAAAACTGTCATTTGAAACTTGCAGGTCCAATAAAATGGTTATACACCATAATCCATTTTATACATAGTATTTCTTTTAACTGTAGTAGCATATTAAAGGGTGTGTCAGTTTCTGTTTTAAAGTATGAAGGGCTGGGTATTTTATTTTAAAAACCTCAAGCTGACACCTTTGTGTGTGATGTTCCCAAAGCAACACAACAAGTAGCCACACCTAGACAGTTCAATACCATCCAGTATTGTTTGGATACTAAGCAGTAGGCTAATACACAAATACGGTACAGTTTTCCCACCAGCATTGGTTTGCATCTTCAGAATCGACTCACAAATCCACATTTTGCACGCTGAACTTAAACTAGTATTTTTCCAGGTCAATAAAACTGTCAAGAAGACCACCCACCCAAGCTGGCATGTTCATGGTCTTGAGTTCAGTGCTGATCACGTCCTTCTCGTTTTCCAAAAAGTCAATGGCTGTATCTATCCTCTGATCTTTCCACCTGCGGTTGTTTTTCCACATTGTCCACATCAGCATGCTCAGAAGAATCCAGCTGATGCTGAGTCCAAACGAGCCGGTCAGGTACACGGGATAGCACAGGACAATAGCTCTCATCATGAACATCAGGAACTCCATGATCATCTGATTGACATCCGTTACACTGAGTCCCTCAGGACTTCCAGAGATGGAGGGCGTTTGACCCTCAGTGACAGCAGCACTCATTGTGACTGTGGAGTCTGATTATTATTATTATTTAAACGTCTGAAGTAAGAGCGCCTGAATTCACATCAGAGACGCACCTGCGCCTGTCGATCGATCGCTGTGCAGACGTTGGTATCACTGGCTGCCTGAGATCAAATCCAACCATCAGAACGAGATTGTAAACACAACATTTACCGAGACGCGCTCACTCAGCATCATCACAGGTGCCCGTCGCGATTCTGGAGGCTCTCTGTCAGTTTTTGTGAACTTCCGTGTTTCCCATCCATTGGGTTTTTTACCTGGCATGACCTCTGAGTAGACACGCCTAAATTCCACCCTTTTCTGTGTATGACAAAAAGCACAATCTCGTTCATGGCAAGTTGACAGACAGGATCTGCCTCGAAACCAAAGTTATGTGTTCGTGTGGAAGTATGAACAACATCATAAAAGAGTGCGAGGCCGAGATTCACTAGGGCTTATTTATTTATTTATTTATTTATTTATTTATTTATTTATTTATTTATTTATTTATTTATTTTACACTTATAGGGGAACCAGTATTTTAATTAAACGTGATTAAGAAATTAACAATAGACGACGAAGAAGAATTATTCGTTTAAATGACAGATAGTTTAAACGTTTTCCTGTCTCTTTATATACACATAAACATTTTATATGTATATATATATATATATATATATATATATATATATATATATATATATATATATATATATATATATATATATATATATATATATATATATATATAATGTTTATGTGCACTTTATTTATTTATTTGTTTGTTTTCATTATATCAAAATATATCTGTCACTATTCTCACGACACATTAAACATTTAAGAGAACAATTATTCTGAAATGTAAAGAAACATTTATTTTGGTTGTGGTGGAAATGAACGTCATAATCAGATTATTTCAAGACGTAATGTTTCAATGATAACATTTTACAATACGCTTCCATTTGTTCATTTTAACTACATTAATTATAATATACAAGCATATTATATATTATGAACTAGCAATGGAAAGTGCTTATTAATCTTATAGTTCATTTCGTCATATATTTTTTAAATCAAAAGTTGGACCTGAACTAACAACATTTTCATTAATTAATAAATACTGTAACAAATAGGCTGTTGCTAATAGGATCTTATAAGTGTTACCGTTTCAACATAGGCCTATATAAAATATTTACTGCCTATTTGATTGTTCAAGATTTCAAAAAGTGTCCATAATAGCAAGGTTTTAGAGAATTTGGGAATATTATTAAGTAAACTTTAAATTGTACATTACTTTTTATGCGGTTTAATATTATTTTGTCCAAGAACCCAACTACTTTGAAGTTGGTACAAATTTAAAAAGCCTAATTCGTCTTGTGCCATCTCGAGGAGCTTTAACGCCATTGCACTCCAATACAAGAGCATTTAATCAGTATACTGATAAGCCTGATAATAGTTTCCAATCCTGGGTTGGAAGTAGGGTTGTATTTGTATAACTGTGGGCTATTACTCATTATTTAAAATCGAATAGCTATTACATTCACAGACGGAGCTGCATGTCCCTCAAAATTGATGAAATAACCGAAGACAACCGAAAACTGTATCACATGAATTTATTTATTATTTTTTTTTTTTATAAATGTCATAGTTAAAACTACAAATAAGTAATATATTTAATAAAAATGAAAAAATGTACTGTCAGAAGTGGGATTCGAACCCACGCCTCCATTCGGAGACCAGAAGACCCATGTTTTCAGGGAAGGTTTGAACCTTGAGTCTGGCGCCTTAGACCACTCGGCCATCCTGACAACTAAAATTAATAAATAATACTATCTATATGAATTAAAACTGTGAAAATGTTTAGAAATTCTGAAGAAAAATACATCATAGAAAGTTGCGCGCCGGTGCAATTAAGTTGATACAATCGACTTTAAAAAATTTGACGCCAGTATGTGGTGGACCCTGAATGTAATAATTTATGTTTATCATTTATGTTTTAGAAACTATTTCAAATAAGTAAACAAAACTACGTTTTTTTTCACTAAGCATAGAACCATACACAGTAAAAGAAGCATAGAACACGTTTATAGTTTTGTGAAAAATCTGCGCATGCGTATTGTAACCGCACATACAACCAAGGTTGCCACGTCTGCGTAACAAAACCAGCCCAATGGCTAATCAAAAATACCTCAAAACTAACCAAATGAATTGGCAACCCTGCTTACAACACATTCAACATGTGATATGTTATTAAACGCAGCAGGGGCGTGGCTTTCGTTACCAACGTGCTCGCTCGTAGGTTACAACACCTTTTTGGAGTGGAAACTAGTGAAATTGTACTGATGTCTCTCTACCGAAACACAGTTTGGTTCCTGAAGGGTCTACAGGAATATACGAAGTAAGTCATCACCAGTGTGTCTATTTCTGTCTCAGTTTGCCCAACACATTGACAAGTCATATAAACGGCAATTTTTCTTATTTCACCATCGATTGTTTCTGCAGTGCTCTATAGTTAAAGTCTATTTTACTTTCATCAGGGGCGGTTATGAGGCAGCAGAAAGGCGCTTCTGCGCGGCGGATCTGGAGGCGAGTGTGAGCGGCCGCTCGTTCATCATCACCGGAGCGAACAGCGGCATCGGTAAAGCCGCCGCATGCGAAATCGCAAAAAGAGGTGAGGACAAAAAAGATCAAACACTATTGCCATTATGTTATATTCTTTAATAACTGATCAACTGTGAAGATCTTGTACATTCTATCACCTTTGTTATGACAATTGTACGGTTAAAGTTGAACCCACAAAAGGGACACAGCAGTGACTCCTACTGGTCAATGATGTGTAGTGTTACCAAAAACCACAGCAATTTCAAGTTCTTTCAAACGTTCTCGTTTTTCTTCAGGTGGGACAGTACATCTGGTGTGCAGAAATAAAGATCGTGCGGAGGAGGCAAGAAAAGAGATCGTGGAACAAAGTGAAAATGAGGTAAATGTTATGCTTCAAATCATTATTTCACATGCTTCTGAAATTAAAGCAGTGAACTCTGGTCTGAGTTTCTCGTGTGCTTTTCAGAATGTCCATGTTCACCTAGTTGATATGTCCAGCCCCAGGAAAGTGTGGGAGTTTGCCAATGGATTCTCCCAGAAACACAATCTACATGCTTTGGTAAATGTATTCAAGGTTTAGGACATATCATAACATAATAAGTCACAAGAGCCTGTGCATAGTAAAATCACTGTATTGCACAATGCAGTTGCTATTATAATGTGATGACAAACGCAAACACTATGATAAAATGTTATGATAACTCTTAGTCTGAACTATCCTATAGTGTACAACAAATCATGCGTGATCTGTATTTTGTCATGCTGTCGCCACTGATTTAATGTGATTTACTACCATAGATCAATAATGCGGGTTGCATGGTCAATCAGAGAGAACTGACTGAGGATGGTCTGGAGAAAAACTTTGCGACAAACACGCTAGGTAGGAAAGTTAATTCATGCTAATCTGATATGAATCATATCTTAAAATGTTTCAGATACGAACCCCAAAGTATGAGCTCTTTTGAATTTTTGTAGTTTTGCCTATAATATTGCGTTACAAAGGTCAGAGGCTATTTCTTCTGGTAGAGAATGTGTTTATTGTGTTTCTAGAGATAAGACGAGATAAAAGTGACCAGATGGCACACTGATCTTGTTTGTTTTACAGGGACTTATATACTGACAACAGCACTGATTCCCACACTGAAGAAGTCAGAGAATCCCAGAGTGGTGAGTGTGAAGAAATGCACTCGTTCTTCTGCGTCCTAATGAGTAGAGTAATACAAACATGCTGTTTGCAAACAGAGACAGTGCTACCACAGTTGCATGACTTCAGTCACGTGTTGGCAAGCTTATGAATCTAGAAACAGAATTACAAAAATTTTTTATTATTGTATTGCTATTCTTTTTTTATTATTGTGGTAACCCTTTAAAATAAGGTCTCATTTGTTAAAGGGTAAGTTCATCCATAAATGACAATTCGGTCATTACTCACCTCATGTCGTTCCAAACCCTTAAAGGGTTATTTCACCCAAAAATGAAAATTCTGTCATTAATGACTCCAAACCAATAAGACCTCCGTTCATCTCCGGAACACAGTTTAAGATATTTTAGATTTAGTCCGAGAGCCTTCTGTCCTTCAATTGAAAGTGTATGCACACTCTACGAGTCCAGAAAGGTAGGAAGTAAGGTATGAAAAACATCATCAAAGTAGTCCATGTGACATCAGTGGGTTAGTTAGACTATTTTGAAGCATCGACAATACATTTTGGTCCAAAAATAACAAAAACTACAACTTTATTCAGCATTGTCTTCTCTTCCGCGTTTGTTTGAATCCCGCTGCTTCAACGACATTTCTTAAACTATGTTCTGGAGATGAACGGAGGTCTTACGGATTTGGAACTACATTAGGGTGAGTCATTAATGACAGATTTTTCATTTTTGGGTGAACTAACCCTTTAAACATATTTCAGAAAATTTTGACTAAACAGCTAAATTAATATGGATTAGTTTTGCGATCTCTTTATGAACTTTTTGAAGCATCAATGTGATAAAGATCCGAAGATAAACAAAAGTCTTACAGGTTTGGTACGACAGGAACAGTGAGTAATTAATGACAGAATTATCATTTTTGGGTAAACTAACCCTTTAACATTAGTTAATGCATTAAACAACATATATATACATTTATATGTATTACAGATCACTGTGTCATCTGGTGGGATGCTGGTTCAGAAGTTGAATGTGGAGGACCTTCAGTTTGAGAAAGGCTCTTTTGAAGGCACTATGGCTTATGCACAAAATAAGGTACTACTATAAATTATATTTAAATCTGTCTGTTTTTTCCTTTTTCCTTTTATTTTTTTCTTCCATAGTCCATAGACTACAAAACCATCATACTTTGGTGGTTTACCAATACAGTCCATCTTTGTAAAAAAATAATAGTGGCACAAGACATATTCATCACCACTCTGCCTTTATTACAATGACCATTATTATTGTCACTGTGTAAGCTTTTTTACAAAATGCAGCCTGATTTACTGGCCCCATGTAAAATTGCTGGGTTTACGTTGGTTTCTTTCTTATGGATTTAGTGTATTGTTTTTGATGTTATCAGTAAAGATACTAGAGTTGACTAGTGTAAACGGTTACCTTTCTTAGAGGCAACAGGTGATCATGACAGAGCAATGGGCAGCTCAGCACAAAGAAATCCACTTTTCATCCATGCACCCCGGCTGGGCAGACACCCCAGGTGGGTGGCTCATTTACTATTATTAAATGTCTTGCTTATAATTTAGAGGTATTGTGCAATTTCAGTCGCTAAGATATCGTTTTGGGTTTGTGTACTGTCCACAGCGGTACGGTCATCAATGCCAGATTTTTATGCGAAAATGAAGAATAAGCTCCGTACTGAAGCTCAGGGCGCTGACACAGTGGTGTGGCTGGCCATATCCGACGCTGCCAGCAAACAGCCCAGTGGCCTCTTCTTCCAAGGTCAAGCATCTTTATAAAGTGTGCAGTTATTTGTCATTTAGCAGCAGTGTTGGGGACACATTACATGTAACTAGCAAATTAGTGCATTACTTTTAAAATGTACAACACAACATCCACATTACTTTTTCAAATAGGTAATGCAGATAAGGTTACTTACTGACTGATAGTGCTCCTGTTGAGAGAAATTAGGGGTGAGGTGCAGAGGCGTTGTGTTTGCTGTGTAAACATGATGGCTATTGCAGCTCTAGACTAAATGTGAACATGCATTGACTCATCTCACTTGCACAAAAACATAATTTATGTAATTAATCTCACTGTCTTTGATCCAATTCAACCATATTTATCACCAATTCAGGTGAGGAAAAAGTAATGCAAAAGTAACATAACACATTACTTTACATAAAAAGTAACTAGCTCAAGTACTGCAGTATTGTAATGTATTACTTTTAAAAGTAACTTTCTCCAACACTTAGTTAGTTTGCTGTACACATCATCTTTTAAATATGTCTCTTTAGGTCTTTTTAACATGTTACTGAATTTTGACCTCTCTTCCACAAACTGATTCATCTGCAGACAGAAAAGCGGTTTCTACGCATTTGCCCCTGGCCTTCTCCAGCTCTTCTCCAGCTGAAGAACAGAAACTGATGAACACGCTGGAGGAGCTCGCTGTGAAATTCAAGTGTTAATCGGTTGAGATAGTGGCCAAATCATTCCTCACAGATACTGTGACATTCATTCTTAATAATGGTGAGAATTGCAAAGATGTGAAATGCTCATGATTTCTATACCATAAAGGTTAACCAAAACAATCTAAAATATATAAATATATTATATTTCAAACTTATTGTCTATTCTTCTGAACAAATACACTCCTACTTATTTTTATTATACTAGTTCGAGGCAAGAAACTAATACATCCACTTCTGCTTGAGTTTCTTGATTTATAAGTAATATGGGGTCTATGGATAAAATTATTCAAATGTGTTTTTACATATATTGCACAGTCATACCTCTAATATGAATGTCAAATATGTTTTTTTTTTAGCAAGGAACTAAATAAGGAGTACAACTAACACAAGGTTTTGAGTTTATAAGCTTCATGAATTGGATAACTGTTGCAGTCTATAAATAACAGATTATTTGATTCTTAAATCTAACTCTGCTTTTCCATAAAATCCATAAAAAATGGGGCTGGCCTAGAAACTGACATAAAAACTGAACATCTGTCTGAGAACATGATCTACAACACTACCTATAACCCTTACTCATACTATCATGAAAAAAGTTGAACAAATATCAAGTTAAACAAATAAATGTGAAGATGAATAAATATTATAGATGTGTTTGCCCCTAATGCACGCTTTCAAACAATTAACTAGCTAATTAACTAAAAATTGCTGTATTTCTTTGTCAATTTGTGGCTACTGACAGGATTCTTAATAAAAGATAATAACAATGAATATTTTTGTCCAAATCCTTTAGGAGAATTATTATGATTTATTTACTCTTTTATTAACAATTATGAGCTTTACATTAGACATTTTCTGATTAAATCATAAAGCTGGTTGTTGAGATTAAATCACAGGATTGATATTTAAAGAATTAAAGAGCCATCACAAACAGAAAAAGAACCAGAATATCCTGAATATATATATATATATATATATATATATATATATATATATATATATATATATATATATATATATATATATATATATATTATTATTATTATTATTATTATTATTATTATTATTATTATTGTTATAAATGTTTTACTGTGACTTTTGATTATTTTAATGAGTTATTTTGGAATAAAAGCATTAATTCTAAATCTTACTGACCTCAACATTTTGAGCAGTAATGTGAGTGAAAAGTAAAAGCCCTTAGTTTTCCCCAGGATATTCAGATTCTTTTTCTGTTTGTGAAGGCTTTTTCTTATTTCTGAAGCATCATGTGACAGACTGGAGTAATGGCTGTTGAAAATTCAGTTGCCGTCACAGGAATACATTCCATTTTAAGATATATACAAATAGAAAATAAAATAAATGAATCCTTGGTGAGCATAAGAGACTTATTGACCCCAAACTACAACAGTATACTTTAAAATGACCCAGTTTTCATTATAGTCAAACGACTATAATCCTTTTAAAATGCTAATTGGTAATCCATTTGCAATTATTACACCGAATTAAAGCATCTCTTTTTGCCATTCCTGCTTTTCATCTATCCATTAACCATTCAGTTGTATTGTTTCACACATTGTGGCTTTACAATGACCTTTAAAAATGTTCAAATGTCCATACTGTGCACTCACTTTGCAAGTCACTCATCATGGAAGACTTGCTTGATTCAACATACAGCAGAAATTATGTCTGAGGAAAGATGTCAAATTATCGTTTAAACCACCATAATATGTTCTCAGCCATTGAAAGAATGAAATACAGTGAATGATTCTTACAGTAATGAGATGTCTATGAAACATCAGCTTTAATCAAACCAAACGCAATATTACAATAAAGCATTACTGACTTTTACCCTGTATAAACAACAACATTTGTGATTATGTACATGTTTAATTCTACCATTACATTGCTGGTGTAAAAATACCAGTACAACTAAGTGCTTAGATTTAAAGAGTCAAGATTCACAGATCATGACCAAGCGTCAATAGCAGACTTTCCCAGTATTTTCCCATGCCAAAACCACTGATTGATGTGCGGTAAAGGCACTTGAATATACATACAGTTCCAGCATGCTTTGATGCAATATCATGAAGATAAATTGGTGTTTGGGATAAGACATTAGATGATGATGATGATAACATGTTTCACAGACAACATAACACTACGTTATGGCAATATAAACAACCAGAACTAAGCAGATTTAGAATGGACAGTATTTACATGTTTGTTCCCATATCCCAAGTGCACATGCACAAATACATACAAATGCACATGCTCAGTTTAAAACATCAGTTCAGTGTCATGATATCCTTGAGTTTTTCCACCATGAGATGAAGCTGCCCATGGGAAGTGACCTGAACTCTGAACGTTCTCCATGGTTCTCAGTTCAGGTTCAGAACTGATTCTTAGTTCTTGCTTGCGGACGATACAGATGATTCTCATGATACCACTGGAGTCATGTCCCATAGCTGCATGTAAACAAACCACAGATTTTAAAATTATTTCACTCTCCAGCCACAATTTGTCAAGCAGTAAACGCTCTTGTGTGAGAACGGTGACTGACCTTGATGACTTTATCTGTCCCGGAGGTGAGCAGCCATCCCCTGGTTGGTTCATACTGCATGTGTATGATGCTGTGCTTACTGTCATGGAACGTTGCAGTGGGCGCCCGTCTGGACAAGAAGAAAGCTTTTGGTGATTCTACCATTTGAGAGACTCCAAACATTGCAGACAATCAAAACGGAACTTACTCCTCATCTGTAATGGAGTCGTGACAACTGTCACAAACCCGCACCTCAAACTCGAATCCCATGAGAGGAATCGTAGAACGTTTAGAGGAGCACTTTCCACAAACAGCTTGGCCACACTTCCTACAGTGATGCTAGGAAAGAGCAAAATCAAGTCGCTTCATATTACATTAAAGATCTGGCCAAATAAAGGACTGCAAACAATCATTTAACAACCATTTGATTTGAGATATTTTCTGAAAACAATTTTCCATACATTGGCAGTTCTAAGATAAATGTATTTTATGCTAAAATACTTTTAAACTTAATTACAGATTTATATTGTAAAACTTGTTTGATATATTTTTAAACAATTCAATGCACACTGCTGTTCAAAAGTTTTGGGTAAATAAAACCCCAAAATGCATTAAATTAATTTAAAGTAACATTTATAATGTTACAAAAATCCTGCTTCCACAAAAATATTAAGCCGCACAACTGTTTTCAACATTGATAATAATTAGAAATGTTTCTTGATCAGCATATTAGAATGATTTCTGAAGGATCATGTGACACTGAAGACTGGAGTAATGATGCTGAATATTCAGCTTTGCCATCACAAAAATAAATGACATTATTATTAAATATATAAAAAAGGTAATAATTGTATTGATATTTCACAATATTACTGTTTCCACTATATTTTTATTTATTAATTCAAATAAAAATGGCCTTGGTGAGCATTAGAGGCTTCCTTCAAAAACATGATTTTTTTTTTAAACTATAGTGTCTATTCTATAATAGTCTTTAGCTTTTCAAATAAATGTTATCTTGTTTTAAAGATGTTTCGATTTTTCGTTTTAAGATTTTGCTGTAAAACAAGACAGAATATTGATTAAAAAATATTACGTCATTTCTATTTATTTATTTTTTGGCCATGTACAATCTATATTTTTGTGTGCAATACCTGCCGCAAACCAATTTTCTTACTGTCCCACATCTGTTTAAAATTCCAAAAGAACGGCTGTTCACACTTCTGGCACGAGTCGCTGTCAAGCCACTCAGGGGTCTGAGATAAAGAACAGATGAGGACATGCTGAAACTATGTAAACCGAAATATGTAACTAACATAAATATCACACATCCTGTTGACAGAGACGATCCCTTTTGTTTCTAGATGATGCTTTCTAGCTCTACATCTCTCCCACCTCTTGTCGTGTGACGTCCATGTTCCAGATAACCATTCCTCCATCTGAGCCACAGGAAATGAGCTGACGAGTGTGAGGAGCGTAACACAAGCCCTGCACTTTATCACTGTCAAACACACAGGCACAAATATTAGGACATGACGAGAATGCTTTGTTAAGTCTCATATTTTAAATACATGACAACAACTTATCCACGTCCTACTTGTGTCCCTGCAATTCAATGGCTGTGCCTTTACGGCCTCCAATGTCCCACATGATTATTGAATGATCAGAACTTCCAGAGAATAAAACCCTTTGCACGGGATCCCAAGACAGGGCTGTGACATTGCCTGCAAATGTAAACACACAGGGTCAATGTTAAAAGATTCAATAAGATGTTTATTTATACAACATTGTGTGGATGCATGTATGAAGATAAGTATATTTGTGTATCCTGTGGTTATTGAGAGCTTCTTTAATGGGGAAATTATATTTCTGTTACTCTGGCACAGTAGTTATCCAGGCCACCAGAGGACGCCATCCACCCACATGAAACAATACTATAGTATATTATAGTATTATTACTCTAGTAATTACTATAGTGTTTTTGAACCCTACTATAGTACATATACTACAGTAAATTAACAAAGTGTAGTAAATACTTTAATATACTACAATAAACTACAATTTACTGTAGTATCTTTACTATAGTATGGTTCAAAAACACTATAGTAATTACTAGAGTAATTTTAATATATAATATAATATAATATAATAATATACCATAGTATTTTTTCATTTTTAAATCTTAACCCTTGGTACACTGAGAACTTGTTTTTTGGTTAATTTGCTTATTTGTACTGACCAACTGCTTTTCTTTCATGCTATGTTAATTAGTTATATTGCTAACAGGCAACCATTTATCAAGTTTCTTGTTTTCATAGAACCACTTTGTTCTGCTTTCTGCAGTTTATGTTTGTAACTTGAAGCCCAATAAAGTATTGACTTCATTTACTTGAAGTTCTCGAAATGCTGTGTGAATCTCTACACAGTACAAAATGTGTACAGGCTAACGGTGAAAGATTGTGCTGGCACCCGTGAAAAGTGTGTGTCTATTTGTAAAGTGCTGTTTGCGTAAGCACCTGTGTGGCCTTTAAAGGTGGTAACAAGGCTGCAGTTGTCCTGCTCCAGCTTCAGGATTGTCACTTGTCCGGAAAGATCTCCAACGAAGGCATGTCTGGTCTCCACATCAAATCTTACACAGATTGTCAAGAAGCCCAATGGATAACATTTCGGAACCCTTCCTGAAACTCTTCAACCAAAAGAGTACTGATGCACCAAAGTGAATTTTTTTTTCCTCCTGGAACTGAAATTAAAGTTTTCATTTAGCTGAAAACTGAAACCGAAAATAAGGTTTTGGCTCTTTATGCTGTTCAGAGTGTCAAGAATATTTTTAGTTTTGTCATTGTGAACCTTTTGAATTGTATGTGTGCAGACACTGACACAGCCAAAACTAATCCTCAAAGAAGCACTAATTAAATGTTTCCGTCAAATTTTTGGCCAAACATTTTTGGTTGCCGAAATTTTGGTGCATCACTAGATTTCAGCACATTTATAAACATACTAGCCACATTTCTGTATTCCTACAGCATTTAATAGTTTGCCCGAAAATGAATATTCTGTCATCTTTTACTCACCCTCCTCTTGTTTCTAAAACACCAAATATTTTGAAGAATGTTGGTAAATGGTTTTGGTTACAATTGATTTTCTTCAGATGGTCAAAAAATCATGATACATTTTTCATGTTCCACAGATGAAAAAAAAAATACAAACCATTTTGGAACGCAGTGAGGTTGAGTAAATTATATCATTTTCATTTTTGGGTGAACTGTCCCTTTATCTAGTTATATTTGTGATATCAATTATATAATTGGTGTTTGTTGTTGTGATTCCATATTTTATAAAGATTGAATAAAAACTTGTGAGATATAATCTCATATTGGAAGAGGCGCATGAGTGGATACTGTAGTCCGGAGACCCATGCTGTGGTCCTGTACATGCCCAGCTGCTGTCCACTCTCTGAGCAGTGCCACGTAAAGCTCTTGTCCTGACCTGTGCTTAGAACCCACTCCATCTCTAAGACGAACAGCACCACAGTGACAGCACCCTGATGAGCTAAGACAAACGATATACAAAACACAATAAACAAAGCAGGAAGGCACCATTTTACCACATTCCAAAATACAGGGAATTATTCTCTCACGTATATAATATTAAGAAATAACACAGAAGAAAGTCCAAAAAGATTGGATTCCACTAACGAACCAGCACACTAAAACCACAGTACTTATTATACTTCACCATGAGTATCTATATCACTAATGCTAATCTGTGTTGAGAGCATCACTTAAAAGCATGTGTTAGCTATCTGTTTCACATTAATGTCATTCAGGCCATAATGACACACTGAGAGCTGAATGTTCAGAGTACATACTGAATAATAAAGTTGCCCTGAATATATATTGCTTTCTACATAACTGACCTGACTACAATTATGTACATGGCTATTCAAGGAACAGTCGTCTATTGTTATTTTGGTTGCTGTTATATGAATGGAACCAGAATATGAATCATCTGTATGTTCTAGAATGACACCCAAATAGACCCCAAGTAATATACCAGTTATATATATATATAAAAAAAGCTTATAAAAGCAAGTTAATGAATGATGGTCATGGTGAAATCCGAAGATACAAAATAAAATGAAATTGTCCAATAAAATCCCTAAAATTACCAGATGCTTTACTAATTAGGCCATTTTATAAATACTATGAAATATGAAACCACTGTCTGTGTTATTAAAATATAAACTAAATCAGAGACCCATTTTTTTTCTAAATTTGGATGAACTTGATTTAAACCCTTTCTAAGGGTATCAACAAAATAAAACAAGATAAATAGAAATTTGACTTCTGACTTTTCAGATCACAGGGACAGAAAGCATACGATGCTCGCACATGTTCATATGATTTACGTTAAGTTAAGAAAACAAACTTAATTTTGTGAGAGTAGGTTTTTTTGACTCACCCTGATATGTTCGTGCAGGAGTCATCTGGTTGTAGTCTTCCGATAAGACAAACTCCTGGAAACAGAAACTCCTGGCTTAATGAAGCTAAGGAACGTATCTTAGAACCTGCTTTTTTGCTACATAGAAAACATATCTGTGTAAAACGTACTGCAGCAGTGCCACTTATAATGTGGTTGACGATAATAATGTCTAAAACATACCGATACTGTGCCATTGTCCAACCCTACAGAGATCCTCCTTGTCTCTGGGTTAAATGACATACATGAACAAGCCACTGCAACATAAGAAAGACAAGGAGTATGAGTATTTCTATCCAACAAAATCCATCAATCGGCATTCAACTATAAACACAATCCCTCAACTGAGAGTCAGTGACCTCTTAGTCAAAGTCTGCAATAGTTAACTAGAAAGCAAGCAAAAATGTGACATCATTGCTGAGAAATGAAACTGCTGTCTTAACATGAACACAAGCTGAAGTTCATGCCCATACTGGTTTCACTTCACCTTTTTACTTTGATAGTAAAATTCCTGAAGTTATGTGGTTGCATGTCACATACTGTTCAGATCTATGTTGCTGGTTTTGGTTCTCAGAAAGCTGCCCAGGAACTGTGTTGGACTCACCAGGCATTGTGTGATAGACACTGGGCCAGTACTGACCACTGTCCCTCTTCAGCCACACACGGATTGTCCTAAAAAATGTAAATAAGCGAATTAAATAAATCAATAATCTTGATTATAAACTTTCATGTATTTAGCAGACACTTTCTTACCAAAATGACATGCAATAATTACCAGGACGAACAGTTAAGTATACATGTCGCTGGCTAAGTCCTAATCACCTTAATCACCAGACACAATAAGAACACACAAAAAAAACATAGCCAGGATAAGGGCTCCCAAAATCATAGGGCCTAGACAAACTTGGCAGGCCATAAGTATTATGTATAGTTGACAAAACTCTAAAACAAAACGTATAACTTTATAATTAGAGAAGCAAATATACAATTTACTGTCGAATTCAAGTACTCCAGATTAAATTGAATACATATATGTTAGTGCATACAGGGCTCAACAATAAGGACTCCCCGATGGCCAGGGTCCAGCATTAAAGACACTCGGGCCATTTGACGGAACTGTCACTTGCACGATCGGGCCACTGCTGCATCGTCATGGAAGTTGATAATTTGCACATTTTTAAGCCGTGTCAATTTAAATATACAGCGTATGCAGTGGAAGTACCCGTGTCTCTCAGTTTGGTGCTAGAACACTGTGTGAGATGTTTTGTGTGTGCAGCAAAACGCATCCAAAGCGTGCTCCCAGAACGCGACGTCTCACAAGGCGCAAATACTCTTTCACCATTTCCTGAGCTTGATCGGACATATTCACACAAAATCATGTCAAAATGCCCGTCTTGTCGAGTATCACCATAAACATAGTCAATTATATCTTAAGTTAAAGTAAACGTGGAGATAAAATGCATGTGTAACAGTATATTGGATCTGTGCAACTCTTAAAGATACAGCAGCCTAATATTCTTTCTGCTGTCTGTTTTTATTAATAAACAAATGCTCTTAACTGAATAATTGTAATAAGGGTTCCTCTATCCTTATAAAGTGAAGACTATGCATTGATGTTTTACAATTGATTACTATTTCTGTATTTCTGAAAGTATAGGTTAGACCTACAACCTGAAAATAACTTATTATTGACTGTCTTTAACCATATTTAAAATGTAAATGAATTAGGCTAGTAGTTTTTGGTGTCATAACCTCTTTTTAAAGATTACATGGATCAAAAACAACTAAAACTATTTTATTTATTTTTTAAACTTTTTTTTATGGTAGGGCTAGTGAACATTTTGGCAGGGCAAGTACAAATTTGAACCACAGACCACCGGGCCAGTAGAAAAATCCATTAGCGTTGAGCCCTGACACCAAAAAAATCGTACAGCTTGGTTCACTGACTCCATTAATGAATTAAAGGATTAGTTCACTTTTAAATAAACTTTTGCTGATAATTTACTTACCCCAATGTCATCCAAGATGTCCATGTCTTTCTGTCTTCAGTCGAAAATAAATTAAGGTTTTTGATGAAAACATTCCAGGATTTTTCTCCCTATAATAGACTCAATGGACCCCAAACGGTTCAAGGTCCAAATGACAGTTTCAGTGCAGCTTCAAAGGGCTTTAAACGGTACAAGACGATGAATAAGGGTCTTATCTAACGAAACGATCGGTCATAAAAAAAAAAAAAGTTTAAGTTTTAAAAGCACAAATGTTCGCCTTGCTCTGTTCTGTGATATGTGTACGTGAGGTCACGTAATACGCAGTTACGTTGAAAAGGTCACAGTTGTTGTAGGCAGAAGTACCGAGTCAGTGTTTACAAATGTGCGGAAGGAGGATTCAAAATCGTCCGACATCGTTGTTTTACCTTTTAACTCTTTTTTTTGTAAACGGCGTTTGACTTAGTATGTGCACGTTCAACAATGACTCAGTACATCCGCCTACGACAAGCGTGACCTTTTCAACATAACTGCGTATTACGTGATGTCACGAACACATATCACAGAACAGTGCAAGGCGAACATTTGTGCTTATAAAACTTAAACGTTTTAATTCGTTTTTTTAAATGACGATCGTTTCTCTAGATAAGACCCTTATTCATCGTCTGGTATCGTTTAAAGCCCTTTGAAGCTGCACTGAAACTGTAATTTGGACCTTGAACCGTTTGGGGTCCATTGAGTCTATTATAAGGAGAAAAAATCTGGAATGTTTGCATCAGAAATTGATTTTCGACTGAAGAAAGAAAGACATGGACATCTCGGATGACATTGGGGTGAGTAAATTATCAGCAAAAGTTTATTTAAAAGTGAACTAATCCTTTAATGACCTTTTTGTATGTTACATTGTTATGGTGAGTATCTTTTTTACAAGCATTGAATCATTCATTCAAACTGTTTAATTATGCCCTGTCATTTACAACCAAATTCACTAATATACCTTACTGAGGATTATTTTACTACAAATCTGAGAAACTGCTTGGCATTAAGGTATAGAAAACCATAACAATAGTCTAAACTAAAGAAATTTTGAGCCCTTATTTTGTGCATGGCAATTATTCATTTATGCATATTATTCTACTTATTCACTTTCTTATTAAAAACTATACTGACTTTGAGTTCCTCGTACACACACACACACACACACACACACACACACACACACACACAAACAGACAGTTTCGTTCTGCAAGTTCGTTCACGAAATAAATGTATCGTTAAATGTCGCTCCGAATTTCTTTGAAATTCAAATCAGCCCCTAGCTACTTCACATTCAAAATGCTTGTTCCTTTCTGTCAGTCAGGAAAAGTAGTCATGTGCCTCAAAAGGGACGTTTCACAAAATCGAATCGTTCACTTAAAAGATTCATTCAAATACGTCGATTCGTTCGCGAACGATACACCACTCAGAAAAGAACCGCAGGCATATTTTACAACAACACGCTTTTATTTTATTTTTTTTCTTGCATATTAATTAAAGTTTATTACAATCCTCCATTTGTACTCCGTATGCGATAAGAACTGCATATTATATCCTTTATTCCACCGAATATCGTTTATTCATCCAAATCAAAAACAGAATAAATCGTCTATACATGTCACATGTATTTTGAATTGCAAGTTATGTATTATTGCGCCAGTTCTGCTTACAGATTACTTTATACAGCCGTGTTTTGAATATATTCTGCACTGTCTGTAATTCTATGAATTGTTTTGGGTTTCTAAGCATACGCATGCTGACCTGTCTTGAGATACGCTGATAACCCCGTCCTCTTTGGGGATGATAACAGCCGTGTTCACCACATCTTGGAAACCCTCGATCTTACTCAACAGGACGGGCTTTCGCGTCTGCGGACGAGGAATCTCTGCCGCCATGGCGCTGTAGTTTCTCCGTCACCTGAACCTTCTCTCGGCAGCATAACACGCTTAGCGCAGGTCGATTATTAAACCTGCAGCTCGGTGAATTGTGACGATCAGGGATGCTGCAGGTCAGCTGATTACCTCTCACAGCGTTTTCTGTTTGGTAAAACACGATCTGTATGCCATGTCATGGAAATACATACGCGTGTTCTTCTCTCACTGCCTATGCAACCAGACGATCCGACTTTTGAATGAATCACAGATGCATGCGTTTGCGATGTGCAGTGTTGACTCTGACGAATAGCACATTTCTAGAACAGGAAGTTGAACGTCACACTTTTTTATTTTATTTAATTGACATTTGTACATGAGCTGAGCAGCATTGTTTTATTGTACCAAACCTTGTACAACGGTGCTATTTGTTCAATGTCTGAATAATTTAATTTCATCCTTTATATTCGTTCAGTCTGTTTTTTTTCTCGACATTTTTTAATTAATACTTGGGTTTAAATAATAAAAACACAGTGTGGAAATGCACAGTTTGGCCAGTTTTATCATGTGCAGACAGACACCAGAGAACTATTGTACACTATTGTTCTCTTAACTCTACAAGAAAGCCAAACTAAATGTCTGCATCTGTGCATCCCTAAGTTTTGTCTTGTAAGTGTTCTCCCAGAGGTTTTATATCCCAAATAAATTGGCAGATTATGCAACCAATAAACATGTCCCACGTGCACATATGCTCTATTTTTTTTAAAGGAGGGTCTCATATTGTTTGATAACATAATAAATGTGTTCCTCTGTTGGTTCTATCTTTGTTTCCAGGAAGTTTCAGCTGTCTGTCCCTTTGATAAAGAGAGCAAGGCCATTCAAAGAAAATCAAACAAAAAAAAAAAAAAACATGACAAGAATAAATGTCAATAAGGCAACAATAACATGTCACTACATTGTAATACAGTGTACGTATAAACATTTTCCAAGGTTTAATCTTATTGAAAATCTTTATTAAATGGAAAGGTTATTTGCTGGGGTTGGGGGTATGGCTATTGCCCCATAGGGTTCCTATGAGAAACAAGGCTAAGGACATTTCATTTAAATGTAGCCTATAAACTGATTTTGTCCAGCAGATCCTCATTTACAGAACCTTTTTTTTTTTTAAATAAGTATACATATAAACTGTTCTTTTTGTAGAGACAGTATTTATTTGAGTATTTTATACTTTT
Organism: Gobiocypris rarus; assembly: GCA_023029165.1. NCBI lineage: Eukaryota > Metazoa > Chordata > Actinopteri > Cypriniformes > Gobionidae > Gobiocypris > Gobiocypris rarus. The sequence continues at coordinate 28,858,678 of CM040910.1, forward strand.
CTTTTCTTTTTTACTTTTGCTTACATATTTCAGTACCTGTTTTTCAGCGAAAGTGCATGTACAATTGTTTATTCAATAAAAAACCAATATGTTTACAAATGCGCATTACTCCGTTGAGCTACGTTTTATATTTATATTTCACTTTTGTGAGAAGTGAAATATGCTAATCCTTCATTTTCAGGTGCCAATCAGCGGAGGCGTTTTGACGCATGGTACTCGGGCAGGGCTTGGGAGGCGGAGCCAAATGCTGAACGCAGAATAAAACCACTGCAGCCCGCGAGCAGACCTCAGTGAGAGGAGAATCATGGACGTAAACTAAACAGAAAGTTACCATGATAAAAGTTAGGCATTTCTTTCAAATTGCAGCAACAACACCCGTTTCCCTTGTAAATCAACAACCTTTTCCCCCCAGGGTCTGAGGTTTGATTAAGTTTACAAGGCATCGCTTTTTCAACACTAACTACAGTTACACTCTGACAGAAAGAATGCGCGAGACAGTTAGCATTAGCCGGCTAGCAGCGTGCTGACAGCAGCGACAGGAGGCGAACAAAAGATTGCTCTGCATTTGTCCGCTTGCACTGACACTCGGTCCATGTAGAAGGGGCGATTATCAACACAATGCCCGTGTTACTTTTTCTGATAGACACGTCCGCCTCCATGAACCAGCGCTCCCATCTGGGCACTAGCTATCTGGACATAGCGAAGGGCGCAGTTGAGACTTTCCTGAAGGTAAATGAATACACGCCTCTGCTCAACATTCTTACTTTACTGAAAACTTACGAAAAAAACCTACGTTTCCATCCACTTTTCTCCACAGCTGAGGAGCAGAGATCCGGCCAGCAGGGGAGACAGATACATGTTAGTGAGTTTCGAGGAAGCGCCGGCTGGAATTAAGGTACACACTCTTTTATTTCTTCACAAACCTGTTTTATTTCACTCCAGACACTTCCAGCGCTCGCTTCGTCTGTTTGCGTTTAAAAAAACCACGTCTAAATTTGTGGCGTGAAAACATTCTGCCCATCATGAATTTGTGTGTTTAAACATGGCCGACATTTTGTTCAGTGTGGCAGCAGAGAGCTGTGTGTGTGTGTGTGTGTGTGTGTGTGTGTGTGTGTGTGTTTGTGAGTGTGTGAGGAAAGAGAGATGGGGGTCTAGCCTAACTTAGTTTTCCTACCCAGAGCAAGAGAGAGGATACTTCACTGCCCTCCTGAAGAGATGTGATGTGAGGATCTCTTTTGAAGCATATCTAATCATTTATTGTGTTTTGATATTTCAGGCTGGATGGAAGGACAGTCATGCCACTTTTATGACTGAGCTGAGGAACCTGCAAGCCGTTGGATTGACATCGATTGGCCAGTCTTTAAGGACCGCTTTTGATTTGCTCAATCTCAATAGATTAGTTTCGGGAATAGACAACTATGGACAGGTATGTTATAAACCAGGGACTGGTATAAAGTCTGTGGCCTAACCCCATGAGCCCATCCCCAACATCTCACAGTTAAACAAGCACCCAATAGGCTCACACTGTGCCAACACAATCCCAAGGGCCCCTGGTGACATGGTAGTGATAAGTAAACTGCATCTTGGATGCAAATAAGGGCAACGACTGACTAACAGAAGAAGCAGGTTTTGAAGTGAGACCTCAGATATGCTGTGCAAGTGTGCTCCTAGTTAAAATTGTTACAGGTTGAGCTTGGTGTCCTTTTAATTCACTGGTTGTCAACAAAACATTTGTTGACTGAGTTATCTAAAGGACAGTTCTTGTATTTCTGCATTTCTGTGAAGGTTTGAAACGGATGCAAAATCACCTCACATAGATGTAATACGTTTTGTAGGCTGTGTGGTGACACAGATCACTCATGATATTTATTTATTTTATTTTTTTCTAGGAGAAAATTGCTAACAATCTGTGTGGATATGCATATATTAAAATATATGACTAGTTAGATTTTTTATTTTGAATTATTATTTTATGTTAATTTGCATGGTTTGTGCAATACACACTACAAAAGGTTCTGATTGGTTTCAAGGGTGTTACTTTTGATGTTCACTGTGGTTATTTCGTAGCTCAAGTTTATGCAATTCACATTCCATATTTTAAAATATGTTGTCTTTTTAAATTCTCTTCGATTGGGAGCAGATATTGATGTTGGTTAATTAAATTTTATTATATTAAATCATGTAATATAAAATGTTAAATTTTATTATAAATACAGATTTTGTGGTAGTTGAACAAACTCAGGGTTATGGGAGTAGTTTTGAGTTGAGACAACCAAAACAATGCAGTCAGGTTTTGTTGACACTCACCATCAACTTTCTCGGTCAGCTCGTATTTTGATCCTCGGTCAACTCATATTTTCGTTCATGGAATGTGACCACGTGAAAGTGACATCAGTAAGACAATCATGTCTTAAGACAGATAAATGGTGATTTACTTCTCACAGAAGTGTCAGCGCGATTCATTGATCTCTTCTGCCTAAGATTAAGAGACCTGAAGAATATCAATTATATAAATGCATTTACACAGAAATAAGAATCTTTTCAATGAAAGAGGACAACAAGAAATCGTTATCAGTGAAAGTTGTGAAGTTGGTTTACATAGTTGAACATGTTTTCATTTGTAAAGGTTTATTGATTCTGAACCGTATTTGTTACATATATATTTAAACTAGATGCTTAAGCGTCCAATTAAAACAGTTTTAAGGGTATAATTATATACAGTAAATCATATAAAATAATTATCATCAAAAACCAGAATTTTGTTTTTAAAAAATATTTTACTATGTAATGACCTTCAATTTGGAGCAAGAAAAACTGTGAGTGACCTTTTTTTGCATCAGAGAGCGGTCACTTTGCTTACAGCTGATTGGTTGACAAACCTTTCAGTTTGAGGTCTCTTACACAGAACATATCCTGCCATAGAGTGTAAGTTACTATGGAGATGAACGCCGCTAAAGGCTGAGCTGTTTTCATGGTGCCTAAAACCCAGGGTTGGCACAAACTAAATTAAAACATACCTAGCTAGCCACCTAAACCAGCTTCATGGTATAGACCACAGCTTATTTGTTTGTTTATTTAGACAAAACAATCATTTTTGGTAACACTTTAGAATAATGGTCAGTAGTTACTAACATTAGTTAATGTATTAACTAACATGAACTAACCATAAGCAGTTGATTTGTTACTGTATCTGTTCATCTTTAACGTTAGTTCATAAAAATCCAGCTGTTCATGTTAGTTCACAGTGGATTAACTAATGTTAACTAGATGAAATTAACATTAACAAAGATAAATAAATGCTTTATAAGTGCAGTTCATCATTAGTTCATGTTAACTAATGACCATTATTCTAAAGTGTTACCCTGTTTTTAAAATATGCTTTGGTTATATGACTTAAACTCAGAGACAGAATTTATTGTCTATCACGTAATAGAGCTGCATGTAGTGACATGACACAAGAAAAACAGGGTCATTAAATCTCTACTCTACCTGTGGTAAATTTAGACTCAAACTCTATATTATTGTGAATGCATAGTAATGGATCTCTTTTGTTTGTGGGACACGTATTTGTTTCCAAAATGACTCCTCCATATAAGATGCAATTAAGTGTACACATTGAAAAAGCAGAGCATTTAACTGATTATTTATACATTTATTTTATGTCGTATTTTTGTTTTCTACAATGAAATCAGTGATCTAACTTCAAACAATGGATGAATTTAAAGCCATGTGTGTTTTTGTCTAATGAGCTCCACTGCAGGTGTTTAGTTTTTATGGTTGTTTCATAATATTTGTTGTCTTGTGTTTTGCAGGGTAGAAACCCTTTTTTCTTGGAGCCTGCTATCATTTTGGCCGTAACTGATGGCAGCAAGCTGACCAGCAGTTCTGGGGTCCAAGACGAGGTGGGTTATGTGTCCGTATAGGCTGGACTTGAGGACTTCCTCTGTGATAGCATACTGTCTAGTCATGGGTTTCCTATCATTTGTCCTTGATATCTCCTGCTTGTTTTTCCACTTAAACTTTATCCTCTTGATATTGTTTGCTCCTTCCTTCACATATCTTTCTTCCGTTGTTCTTTCTAACAGTATGACATGCATATCTGTAAAAGTAACCAGTCTGTAGCTGGTAAAATGAGAAATACTCAAGTCAATGCCTCCTACAGGATTTTTTCCCTCAGAGATTTTTCCTTTTATGTGCTGACGTGAATTAATTAATTCTTTTTCTCTGCTCCAGTTACATTTACCCCTGACAACTCCATTGCCTGGCAGTGAGCTGACCAAAGAGCCCTTCAGATGGGACCAGCGACTCTTCTCTTTAGTGCTCCGCATTCCAGGCCACGCCTCTCCTGACCCTGAACCTATGGGTGGAGTTCCACTTGACTCCTCCCCTATTACGCCCATGTGTGAGGTCACCGGAGGTGTGTATGCGTTTTAACTACTTAAGTGAAAGTGTTATCGCAGAAAGACAAAGGTGTGGAATAGAAAATGATGGGGAAGTGAACTCAAATTAAAGTGTAACTTTGCAGATTTTCCACCCACTTTGTGTTGTTTACAATTGCGGAAGTGTAAATTAACAATGTTTACTCGTTCTGTGTTACCTGGACCGCGAAATTCAAAACGTGCCATTCTTTGGAATACTTTGGACAGTTCCAGTTTCTTTCAGTTTTTGCCTTCCGTTTGGCATAAAACACTGTATTCGTGGTCATCCACTCCATATTTATCTTTCTTTGAAGCCTTTATCCACTGCCTTGCAACTAACTTGATCCTTCACTGAAAACCAAAAGTAACTCGCTCCCACTGAACATTTACTATTTTAATTCTTGGACCCTGGGATCAAGTTGACACCATTATACCTAAAAGTTTGCTAAGATGTAATTCCTGCTAAAGTAAGGTGGAATTTGACTCAGGTACAGATAAAAAAAAAAAAAAAAGTTCCACCTTTTATCTTCACCTTATTGTGGTCATTCTCAATGTTCACACACTTTGGGTTTCCTGCCCCACATATACCAATGTAAGCAATCTGTCACTGCATGACCTCACCAATTCCTGTGGCATTTGTTTGTTTTTTTTGTTTGTTTTTTCTGCAACTAACCTACTGATCAAAATTTAGTTGACCAAGCCTCCTCTCAATGAAAATGATTAGTCGATGACTGTTAGGGGCAGCCCTTCTCTTTAAAAAGCTGTCATAACCTGCTGAGTAAATGTCAGACCATACCTATCGGGTGACGTGTAAGTGCTGTGAAATAGTGTTTGAATTGTGACTTAAAGAGAATTGCGTTTAAAGGCAGATTCTGCTGGACTCATGTGCTGACTATTACATCTGTGAAATGGAGACAAAATTAACTTTACTATAGAGAAAAGAACTGTGTGTGTGTGTGAGAGAATAGCTGTGGCCTGGCAGTGAATTGACAAGTAAAAAAGCCACAGTAAACGGTTTCATCTTAAAGCAGACAGTATTGAGTTACTTTAAATATGCATAGCAGTGGATAAAATGTACATTTAAGCACTCAAGTTAAATCTCACGTCAGATGCACTTGAACTGTTTCCCGCTGTATGTTTAGGCCGCTCGTACAGCGTGTTTTCCCAGAGAATGCTGAACCAGTGCTTGGAGTCTCTGGTGCAGAAGATCCAGAGTGGTGTGGTCATCAATTTTGAGAAGACAGGACCTGATCCTCCACCTACTGAAGGTAAAGGAGGACAAGGCTTTTGTAGATATATTTTTCAGTAGTTTCTTAGTAAGGTGCTTATTAATGGTAGAGCTACTGTTTATCAGTTTGGGCTTTGACCAGTAAAGGTGGATGATAGATGGTTGCTTGATTAATCCAGTGTGGAACATCGGATATTAGACATTTAATATTATATATATATTAGAATATTTGGATATTACAACCAACCATAAACGCTGTTTGGCTGAACAGGGAAAAAATGCAGTTTGCACAGTAAATGCTCAAAGGTGTATAAATTGCGCACATTACCATTAAAATGTAAGGTCTGTAACTTTTGTAATGTTCTTGAAAGTTTCTTGTTCACCTAGTCTGCATTAATTGATCAGTAATATTGTGAAAATGAAATCTTTTGTATAACTTTTGATCAATTAAGTGGGTGCTTGCTGGAAAAAGTATTACTTTCCCAAAACAAAGAAAAATAATCTTACTTTTGAATGCTAGTGTATGCTTTACAAAAAAAAATGAAACCAAGCCATTATTAATGACATTATTGTTTTTCCCAGATGGTCCAGCAGAGATGAAGTATGGACCTCAATCGTGGCACAGCTGTCATAAGTTGATCTATGTCAGACCCAACCCTAAAACTGGTGTTCCTGTTGGCCATTGGCCTGTCCCAGAGTCCTTTTGGCCTGACCAGAACTCTCCTACTTTGGTATGAGAAAAAACATAAATTTGTGTATGCTGTACCATCTGTTCAGTCCTTTTTATAACTAATGTAATGTGTATATGCTCTGGTTGATTTTACTAGTGTAATGTAAATGATTGCGTACAATTAATTGAAATGCTGTTTTTATTATGGGTATTGTATATTACTATTGAGTTTGTCATGAATATAGCCTTAGATGCTGGTATGGTGTTAAATGATAAATACTCAATTTTTTCTGATGTAACTTGTAAGTATGCTGTCTGCTCAGTTTACTGTGTTCCTCTGCAGCCTCCACGTGCAGCTCACCCACAAGTGAAGTTTTCATGTGTGGATTCAGAGCCCATGGTTGTCGATAAAGTGCCCTTTGACAAGTACGAGCTAGAGCCTTCCCCGCTCACTCAGTATATACTGGAGAGGAAATCACCACACACCTGCTGGCAGGTACTGCTGGTGCCAGTATTTTAAGGCCATAAATGTATGTTCACTCAGGGTACTTTCACACTTGGTTCGATTGCCTGGTCTGAACCGGAGTTTGATTACTCCCCTATGCTGGGATTGTGTTGACATTATTTGTGTCCAAACCGCAGTGTATTTGTATAATCGAAAGCAGCGGCTGTTTACCCCTGTTGCTTAATGACAATGCAGGAGAAGGTGGCAAAATGCAGTGTTGCTCACCTCACTTATATATTTGTGTTTTTGAACCTTTGATTTGATTTCAAAGTGTCAACACATAACAGCACTTGGATCAATCTTCTAAAGAAACGCGGGAGTCGATTTCTGCCGACAGTAGGTGAAATGCAATGCGTCAGTCACGCTTGTCAAATTATTATCTTGTGCAAAATCGCAATGAATGTTGTCATTTGAGATTTTTTACATTTCATCATAACTTCTGCACTTTCACCACAAATCAAGAGAATCTCAAATTGTTTCAAAAAAGAAAAAAGGATACCTCATCTAGTGTACTGATTTATTATAGGCTTTTTATCATATAAATGAACACTCCAACTACATGAATAAAACTGGTAAATCAAGAAACTTCTCTGGAAAATGAAAATGGTGAAATTCTTTTAGTAATTCTAAATTGCATGTTGCATGTTTTTCTAATAAAACAACAACAAATACTTTCTATTTTCAAAGGTTGCGTAAGTGCGCATTTATTCAACTACCACAATCGCAGTTCATCACTGAGTAGTTTCGATCGCAGATATAGTCGCAGCACCCCGCAGTAGCAACGTTACACACTGCTCCCTTTTTATATGGATTCTGGTACTGTTCGAGGGTGCCCACCTGATTTTGCAAAACGGCGTTCACATCATCCAATCAGACCAAACTGATGTCAGTCGAACCCAGGTGCGCACCAAAAGTGCTAGTGTGAAAGCACCCTCAGAATTCACTAACTTGCATTTCTACAATAGCGGAATGTTTATTGCTGTAACTTTTTATTCTCTCTAGGTTTTTGTGTGTAATAGTGCTAAATACGGAGAACTCGGGCAGCCATTTGGCTATCTGAAGGCCAGCACAGCTCTCACCTGTGTCAACCTGTTTGTCATGCCCTATAACTATCCTGTGGTGCTGCCTTTGCTTGGTAAGTGTCATTAGTAACATCTCATTTATCAGAATTTATCATGAAGGTATTAGGTAGATTAATTCATAATATAGAATTGGTTGGTTTTCACTTGTCCTGTCCTGTTTTTAACATTATCTCAAGTGAAAACAAAATTGACATGCTGTATTTGCTTTTGTATTTTCTTTGATTGTTGATGGATATAAGTCACAAATAACTGTTCATCATGCATTTATAGATGACTTGATTACTGTGCATAAGTTCAAGCCTCCAGCGAAGTGGCGACAATCTTTTGAAAACTATCTTAAAACAATGCCGCCCTACTACATCACTGTAAGTAATGGAATCACTCGTTCATTTTAACATTAAAAAATGTATTAAATTAAGTTTTTTTTCTTTATTTCTTCATCCTTATTCTCCCAGTCCCTGCGGAAAGCACTAAGAATGATGGGAGCTCCAAACCTGTTGGCTGACAACATGGAGTACGGCCTCAGTTACAGTGTTGTGTCCTATCTTAAAAAGCTCAGTCAGCAGGTGTTGTAATATAGCTTGTTTTAGAGTGTCTTATTATAAAAAGTGCTTTGTGAAGTTATGTATTATTAAATTGTGTATGTTACAGACAAAGGTCGAGGCAGACAGAGTTTGTGCATCAGTAGGGAAAAAGCCGGTTCCTGAAGGCGGGATTAAACTTCGCTGCAGAAGCTCCGCCCTCTCTCTGGCACACAGGAAGGATTTCACACAGCTGCTTCATAGTATCATGGGAGATGGGCCAGTTCTACCACTGGAGGCAAACACCAAGGAGTTTGCTGGCTTTCAACTAGCTGCTCTGAATAAAGTACGTACACTACTGTTAAAAACTGCACACTTTGTAGATGTTTTCTACAGTTTTCATATGCTCACCAGGAGACCAGGAGATCCACAAAGAATACACATACAATATGACATACATACATTTAAAGGGTTAGTTCACCCAAAAGTCTAAATTCTAACAAATTCTGCATTTACATGGACCCTAATAATCCGATCGTAACTGGACTAGTAGCACAATCAGAAAGTCACATGTTAATTTAATTCAGATTGTAAGGGGTGGTTTATTCCTTTTGTAATCCCATCGACAGGGCATGTAAACTTGATCGGATTGAAAACTGAAAAGTACTGCGTGTGCAATGACATATGACGCACGGAACAAGCTGTTCTTCTTGTTGAAGTGTCATAAATGAAGGTCCTTTCATTCTGAAACTCTTTCCACTCATTTTACAGTTTGATAAATATAATTAGCATGGCATAATAGTTAATGAGATCATTGTCACCTAGTTAGGACCCGAAATAGAAAAAAAAATAAACCTGCTTTTACTTGTTCAGCACCTGCTTTTAATTAAAAAAAAAGAATGGTTAGTGTGCAACAACAGCGGGAAACTGTATATTTGTGCAGTGTGCGCATGTCAAAAGATTAAATCTGATCAGAAGCTTATATATAATATAGCACATTTGCTGTTTTTCAACAGGGAACTGTTCAGCACATAAACCTTTTCAGTTCTCATCACCAATTCATACCCCTCACCTTTGCCATTATACTCTGACAACACAGGCATTAAAACCACAAGGATTGCGGAACCCCTATGATATCCCAAGAGCTCATCTGCTGGACCAGCTGAGTCGCATGAGGCGAAACCTTCTGCATGCTAGCATCTGCATTCTGAAAGGACAAGATCAAGGTAACACTCAGACATCCATGAATGGTTATTGATTTCCTTGGAGCAGTTTCCTGAATGTCTGGGCGATTTACTCTATTAAATGTAGCTTCTGATTTCTGAAAGTACTCGAAGCATTAGACTTAATTTTGTTTTATGATATGGTTATGTTCATGATGCCATTTCCATGATAATTTTTTAACATATTTTATGTAACTTCAAATCAATATTTTTTTTCTAGATCAACTTCACAGTGTGCCTATAGCTCAGATGGGCAACTATCAGGACTACTTGAAGCATTGCCCGTCCCCTCTGAGAGAGGCAGACCCCGATCAGCCTAAGCGTCTGCACACCTTTGGTAACCCCTTCAAATTGGACAAGAAGGTACTTTTAGATCTCAGGCTTTCAAAAAGAAGCTCTATAAAGGTTTGACTTTCAGGTAAATAACATTTTCTCTTAACTTTGTATCAGGCGATGATGGTGGACGAAGCAGATGAATTTGTTACTGGCACTCAAGGCAAAGGCAAACGTCCTGGAGAGTCCAGCAGTCCTGCCGGGGTAGGGGCCCCCAAACGTAGGCGCTGCATGTCTCCACTGCTTCGGCCGGGACGGGCATATACACCTCCCAAAACGCCACCCAGAAGTAAGTAATAAATAAACACATTCTGAAAAAGCATTTGCTTTTGTAGCAGGTGTGGCAATCATTCCACTTAATTCTGGTTCCTTGGTATCTAAAACACAGAAGCTCCAATTTTACCTGTGCATGTTTCATGTCTGATACAACACAGCACCAGATAATGATCCCACAGAATTGGAAAACCACATCACCAACCATCTCGAGTTAAACAACAACTCGGACAACGAGCTGAGTCCTGTGCCAGATTCTGAACCGATCCAGCAAATGAACCACATTCAGTCGAATGAGATTGAGAACCAGCAGGATGAAGTGCAGGAGAACGGCCAGTCCAGTGAGAGCGAGCTGTCTCTGGGCAGCGAGGGTGAAGAGGAGACCCCGCACCGCTACCCTTCCCCCTGCCAGCTGAAAAAAATCAGAAACGAAGAGAGCCAGGAGCTGAACTCTGAACTCAGAGTGCTCATCACCAAGGAAATCAGGAAACCTGGAAGACGTAAGTAACAACACACATGTGCAGATGTCTGCAACTAAACACCGCTCAAGTGTTTCCATCATTTCTCTCGATGCTCTTACCTGGATGCTGTCCAATAAGCGAAGTAGCCTTTGTCTCGGGCCTTGTGAAATCAACTGGACATGTTGGCTGCTTTTGCTAAATGTAAAAATGCTGAAATATTGTTACAACTGGATTCCATTTTAATTTGTACATTGTAATATTACAGGTTTTGGGAAATTCATTTGTCTCGTGTTTACAATTGTTCATTTTTGACATTGCTCATGACACCATACATCCAATCTTTCTAACACCTCCCCCACCCGGTCCTTAACGCAGGTTATGAGAAAATCTTCTACCTCCTCAAGCAAATCCAGGGCAGTTTGGAAACGCGTCTGATCTTCCTGCAAAGCATAATCAAAGAGGCTGCCAGGTAAACCCCTTCCTCCAGTTTTAAAATTTTGAAGTAGATTACTACATATTAGTATTTGTAAGAAGAGTAAGGTCAAAGTTTGTTTTTACGTATACAATTTGTATGCCATGTCGTTTTTATCAGCGTAGTATGCATGTAGCCAGATTTTTTTACTGTACGTATATGCACCTTGGCACTAATCAGTTGGTCCACAAAGTGGCAACACTGGATTCACAGTCAAAACTGGAGCAGAACTAGGGGTGCACCGATCCGATATTAGGATCGGATATCGGCCGCGATACTGACAAAATAGCTGGATCGGGGATCGGAATAATTAACAGATCCACAGGCCGATCCAGGTTTTTTTTCCGCAGCAGAACCTACGTCATTCGTCAGCTTTACGTGTGTCTTATGCAAGAAGCAACATGAGACGAGCAGTCCACTGCAGGGTTATCAACTCACGCGTTTCTGTCATGCTCTCACTCCGCCCAACTTAATCTCACGCCAAGTTGCCGAACCTGCTTTTGATATCAAACAAAGCTTAGCTTTTACATTTTTCAAACAATAAATAGCGTTTTGGCGCTAATGTGGCATAATGTTAAAGCCAGAGGCGTTGAAAACCGGAGTTGCGCATGCTCTCATCAACTGACGGCGCGCACTGTCACGTGGTTCATGAAGCGCTCAATACTAATAGCGCTGTGTCAATGCATTTGAATGGCTTAAGCGGATACACAAGTTTCACTATACAGATGTTTGCAGCAAGTTTTGGTAAACAGTACAGAATAGTGTGCATTGATTATTAAGTCAACCATATTTACAGGATCGTTTTATCATGGAGAGTGATAGAGTTGCAACACTGTTAACATTAATGTTATTCTTGGATTTAGCCCTCAGGTATTAATTGGTTACACTCATACTTATTGATGGTCAAATGTGACCATATACCGTAACTGTTTTTCAATTAAATAAATGTTCTATATTTTAGTTCTATAAGAATTCAACACTTTACATACATCTGTTATTTTGTTTAGTTGATAAAGTCTGGTGCCTTTAGTCTCTTCAAGGAAGGTATAAGGTGGAAAGTATACAGTTTATAATTAAGTCAACAGTAGTATTGGATCGGTATTGGGTATCGACAGATACACAAAGCCCAGGCATCGGTATCAGTATCGGGACTGAAAAAGTTGGATCGGTGCACCCCTTGGCAGAACAAACAACTACTGGAGACGTAGCATTAAATGTATGCGTTCCCTGTGTTTTACTCCACTTTTAGACATACACTCACAAACTCTTTAAACGCTTCACCTTGGCGGAGTCCCCCATCGCCATTTTATAGTGCATTCAACTTCAAGTGGATGAGGGAAGTTGATTTGGACAGACCCTCGACCCCTTGATTCTGACTGAGGGAGCTACAGCAGCTCGCTTTGCCTGCACTTATTTTACACACAAGTGATAAAAGGCTTAGGGCGTTCCATTTAAACCCAATGCAAGGGTTCCACCAGTAGTGGGCACTCATGCAGCATAAGCAATGACGTATATCTGAGTGAAGGAGACAGAGGGAAGTAAACGTAGCCATTGTGAGGAGTGTTTGTGTGTTTAAGGATACCGGCAACCCTTCTTTTTTTAATATACATTGCACTAATTTAAACTCAAAGCATTTATTTTTATTTTTTGGTAAACATCGGAAGAGAAATAGTACAGACACTGGACAAGCATGAAACTATCTGTTGTGCATGTTAAGTGCCTGTTTGCGTGCTATCAAAATTATACTTTTGGTACATGTTTGCTTGTTCATATGCCTAAACATTCATTCGAGCCAAAAGTGAAGTCTACCCTGAGCTTATGTGCAAGCGCAAATGTCTGCACTTCCAATGCATTAAGCCATAAACATTAGCCTTCTATTCTATTAATATATCTTATTACTAATGAATTACACTGTGTTTGTGTGTGCGTGCACAGGTTTAAGAAGAAGGTCTTGATTGAGCAGCTGGAGAACTTCTTAGAGGAGATTCACTTAAGAGCCAACAGCATGAATCATCTGGACGGTTTCTGAGCACTCCATCTGCCCTACTTGAAAGACTCGCGCACAGATCTGCACTATTTATGTTACGTTATTCGGGACTTGTGTGTCTCCAGTTTTTATCAGTATTGAAGCTGATTTTATTGACGAGGACTTAATGGGTTGTCTCTAAACCTCAGGACTGGGGGGATATGGGAATGTTTCTATGTCAGATGGTCATAAACACGCACTGCTCCTTTTCTTACACGTTTTTTCCCCCCATCTAATTGTGCCAAAGAGAGCTGGTTAAATGGCATCGGGTTCCGCCTCAGCTTTTTTGCATTTTTGTATTCCCCCTCACTGCCCTGTGACATTGACACGTGGCATTGATCTCCAATATAAACGTGTTTTCCTTTTCATTTCAGTCGAGAACAGCGCCACACTGCTGCATTCAGTTTCTCACAAGATTATAAACAGGAAAGTAGCTCTTTATCAGCAATATTCTACACCAATAAAAAGGCGAGTTACAAAGCAATTCTTTAATGCTGGAGGTCTGAGTGACTTTGAGGTTTAATAATTCAGTGTAGTCTTGTAATCTCCAGAAATCATTGTTGATTATAAAATAACTCATCTCAGGAATGATGTCGTTGCAAAAGATTTAGCATTTGGCAGCAGAAGAACATCTTTCTGAAATTGTTTTTCCGATACTCTTAAAAAAAGCTCTTATGTATAAAGTTAGTCACTTAAATTTCTTTTTTCAATCTTAAAAACTACCTATCATTACACATGGCTTCAAGAACTTTGCCTGTAGCAAAAAAGAGGTTCATGTCATCTGGTTTTCAGAATACAGAACCGTGCCAAAGTTCTGTGAAAAAGAAAGGACTGTAACTTCTCTGAATTTTGACCTCTTGACTTTGCTGAAAATTGCAAATGGCAGTTCTGCATTGAGTAACCAAATTTGATTTACAGAAGTACGTACCGATGCGACACGCAAATGATGTAAAGTTGATATTTAGACATCATGATAGAGTTAAGAGCCACTTACTCATTGACATGGCAAGTTGCTGCTAATGTATTCCTACATTACTGCCAAATATTCACTATCCCTTAGCTTCTTTTGGTCTTTGTGCGTCTCACCCTCCTAACCCTGCACCCTAATGTAGGGACCAAATCTTCACCATGTTATAAAGATGAATCTGTGGCTTCTTTAAAAAAGTATTTTTAATATGCTGTATATATGTACATGGTGACATTGAAAATATTATTTAAGAGAATGTTTTGGTGGAAAGCCTTTTTTGTATGTATTTGAATAAAGTCTATTTTACACTGTGAATAGTCATGTACATAAATGACATTTTCTGTCATTAATTTCTCAGTGGCACAATGTCATTAAAAGGATTGCAAATCTTACCATGTTTAGTGTTGTTTTTTTGTTTTTCCTAAACATAAATCCATAAGTTTGCAGGGATAAGTATTTAAGTGGCTCATCAGAATTTTTTCAAATTTTGTTCTATCAATAACCACTGATCTTAGAGTTATTCATCTGGCAGATCTCCCAGTTTTTCATTAGTAGACAATGTGTTGTGAGCTCCCAATCTGAGACCATTAAAAGTGTCATTTAAGAAAATAATGATTGCTCTTATGGATGTTTGAGGTAATGCAATAAAGTATTTGTACTGTGGGGGGTTAGGAACGCAAAGTTTCTCAGGGGAACTCACAAGTTTTGAAAAATATTTTTTTCCATCCCATGTATTTTCCACCACCATCTTCCCTTAGGGGCATCATGCAATCCAGACTTTTAGTCTGATGTATGGTTCTCAGCCTTTTGCTCAAAACGTACCCACATTCAAATGTAAATTTAAAAAGAATGCATAAATGGGTAAAATAAAATGGGGTTTAGAATAAGTTTGTTTTGTTTAAAAGCAGAGGGAATGTTCTTTTGATATATTACATGTTCAATTATTTTGGGGGCCATGAACCTGCTGGCAGGGAAAGAGATAAACATTGTGTTATGTTGATGGTCAGAGCTCTTATATTGCTGAAACGTTCTGCTATTTCAGAAATGAGTTTAAGTCCCATGTGTATTTGCAATCCTATTAGGATTGTTATCTTTTTGCATCCTAAATGCCACATTGTGACAGCATTTTTACAGGACGTGTGAAAACCACTTTGGTTTGAAGTTCAAAATTCTGCAAGTTCAACTGAATTCTATAAAGTATTAGTAACTGATGATAACCAACCATTTCCATCAAAATGACATTTAGAGGGTAGAGCGGGAAAAATAACAGTAGATGTTGTGAAGTGCAAAAAACCCTGATGTAATAAAATTTTATTTACAGATATGTACAAAAGTGTTGTCCCTCTTCCTGAAGTGTCAGTGGACCCTCCTAACGGTCCTATGTATTTATGATTTTTGCCAAGTGTCCTCCGTGTGTTCATAATTTGAAGCAGTTGTGATTGCATGGATCTTCTCAAGACATCTCAACTGGATTCAGAACTCGACCTATAAACAGCAATGAACCTGTCGAATAAAAGCCCACAAATGAAATTTCACACCAGTACGATTTTTTAATGAATGAAATTATTTTATTAATCAAGGATATGTTAGACTCAAGACATTTAGAATGTTGAAAAAGATTTCTATTCACATAATTGCTGTTCTCCTATTCATCAAGTATTGTGGGGGTAATCTCAGTTTCCACAAAATATTAAACAGCATAACTAATCAAAATAAATGTTTCTAGAGCATCCAATCAGTGAATTAGAATGATTTCTGAAGAATCATGTGACAGTAATGAGCATCATCAGCAATAAATAGCATTTTAAAAGACATTTATTTATAGAATTACTGTTTTTACTGTATTTTTGATCAAAAATAAAACAATGAATAATTTCCATTTCTAATATTCACCTGTGTTGATCTGTCGCAAGATAAAGAGAAATGGCCGATCTGCTTTAAAAACTGCTGAACGGGATCTTTTCAATAGCACCATTGCTAAAAAGAAAGATAGAGAAAGAAAGCTCGGTCATTATTCCCCAGTGGATTCACAGCTTGAACAGGCTGTTCAACTATATCCCATCTGTTGACTACAACTGATTCTCAAGCAGGTACACACACACACACACACCAGGGGGTAGCTTTGTTGAGTATATTAAACAGACATTACATCTTTAAGTAAAAAAAAAAAACAGGGCTGCCAATAAATTACAATAATCAATTATAACAGTGCTTCTGTCCTCTTGTAAAAGATAAACAAGGACTTAAGTCAATATAAGTCGGCATGTGTCTTCTTCTTTTGTTTGTTTTTTTGACCATTTTTCAACAAAATGTCGGAATCTTTAGGCATAACAAAATACTTCTCTGGTGACGTATGCAAGAATTCTCCAATCATAAACCTCATCCCTTCAAGCTCATGCTCATCTGCCTCCATTTTTGAGCACCCACATCTCAAAATCAAATCAACAACCAATGGATAGAAGCAAGTCCCAGTCATACATTTTTTTCTCCCCAATAATCTGCTACTCTTGGATGTACGTACGTCACAATAGAAATAAAGATCTGCCACTACTTTCACTTAATCATAACTTTCCAGCTGTACCATGACCTCTGTTAGAAACCGCAATGTCTCCAAATCTATATATGATGCTGGCATGTCAATGTAGAATAATGTAGTCTTCATTAACAAACAGACAGTACTTGATATCTAGAGGTATTCCTAAAAAAATGTCTTATTTTCAATTCCCTGCTAATTCTTTTCAGCAATATCACATACCTGTAGCTGAAGCTGCTTTTGTCCCTTCCTCTGTCACCTCTATTCTTGCCTCATGGAAAGCCTCTGACACAAAAAGTCCTTCCCCATCTGTAGACATTTTAAACAGAAGGTTTAATTTTCACAGAGCGAGCGAACCAGCAATCGTTTGTTATGTTTTCATTCCCACTTTCGTACCTGAGATGCCTCTAAAATCAGCAGCTGAGGGACTGAAGACATCAGAGATACCGAGAGATTGCAGAACAGGCTTCAGATTGAACCTGCTCTGCATCTTAAACCTGAAAAACACACAAGACCTGGATATTACTCATTTTGAATCCCAACTGCATGAAATATTTTTTATTAATATTGTTTCATGTTGTTACCTGGGCAGAAATATATCCATCTTAGTACGTCTTAATCCAGTATCCCACAGTCCCACAGTACGGGCCGTGAGCTGCTTTTCCAGCTGTGACAGAGGGGTTTTCCGGTCAGCGGGTAACGCCACCAGTAGCCGGAGTGAGCGATCCAGGTATGGCAGCTCCAGCACAGTGTATTCCTGCTCTGAAGGCAGTCGGAAATGCCCTGAGACAGGTGGAAAGGTAAAGCGTAAAACTTTAATTATATATATGTAAGAACAATGGATTGATAGACTTCCATTTAACCGGTGTCTGTCTTGTTCCTTCCCTTACCAAAATTGACTTCGGTTGACTGGTACATCATGGGCACTTTGGCTGTGCTGCCGTCTGAGAGGGTGAAGGGCAGGTTCTGAGTCTCAGTGAAGAGAAATTGTTTCTGCCAGGCACCATGGAACACCACCGTGCTCAGAAGAGCTATGTGCAGCAAACTCTCTCGACCGGAGGCCTCTTCCTGGGCATCGCTGGACCGGAGCTGCTCCTCTCTTGTCTGGAGATGGTCATCCGCTTTAGAAATCACAATAATTCAATAATGTAAAAGCTGACTAGTTTCATGTGTATTGTCACAATAAAACAATTGAAATGGAAATCATTATTTATTTTGATATAATATACATGTACATAATTATATTTAAAAGTCATAATTATATTTAAATTCTGATCAATATTTACTTTTACATAACATCTATTTGGATCATTATATTTAAAGTCAAATCAATATATATTTTTTACATTAAATATTTACATAATCATATTTTGAAGTCATAATTATTCCAGTTCTAATCAAAATGTAATTTAAAATGTTTTATTTTATTTTATTTACATGCTTTATCACATAATTATATTTTAAAGACATAATTAATGATTAATGATAATTAACAATTTAAACCAATATTTCCTTTTACATAATTTAAGTCATTATTATATTTAAATTTAAATCAGAATTACATTATATATACCTACATTATTTTATTTTAAAATCATAATTATATTTCAGTTCTTATCTAAATAAACTATCACATACTGTATCACATAATTATATTTTTAATTCTTGTTTAAATACTTATATTTAATCGATATTTACCTTTACATAATACTCATATACAAAATTATAATTGAAAGTCATAATTGTATTTAAATTCAAATCACATTTCAGTTGTAACCAAAATGTAATTTTACATACTATTTCACATAATTATATTTTTAAATCACTTATTATCATACTCATATTTAAACTCTAATCAATATTTACTTTAGCATAGAAAATGTTAGAAAAATGTCTTAATTGTAATTGTATTTAAATTCAAATAATTTAATTTAGTATAATATATACTGTACATAATTATGTAATTAACATTATATAATTTTTTTTAAATTCATATACAAAGATCCTAAATGTTTATGCCTTATCCATCACTTAAAAATGACACTGCAGACATTTAAAATATAAATCGTGTCCATCCATGACACTCACCTTTACTCTGGTAGCGTGCCCATTGCTGTAGCCGACTATGAGTGTGGTTGGGATTACTGAAGTTTACACTCAGTAGACTACTGTTACCCCACCCCAAGGCATGCTGGGTAAATTCTGGCAGGAGTTTCACACCACTCTGGACAAATAAGGCATTGGCAAGCTGAAGCCGCACCCCCTCACTGGAATTACCCAGGTCTCCTTGTGGCCGAGACAAAATGTCCTGTACACGAGCATCTACGACGAGACCATTGTGTCATCATATCATTAAAAACTGTAACGTTTCCTCTTCAAGTACTGGACAATGGCAGGTTGTCAGACATTGCTGATTTATATATTGTTCAGCCAAAAAAAACGTTGCTGTTTGGGTTTAAATAGGCAAATACTTAAGTGTCTATGACTGGATCATTATTGCAGTGATTATTGTGTTTCTTGCATGTTATATGTCAGACCTTTCATCAAGAGGTGCATGCATTTTTGGTCAAGACCATGCAAAGGGTCAAGCATTCTGTAAAGTCTACTCCAGCACATCCCAAAGACTCAATGAATTTAAGGTCTGACTCAGAGTTGCCAATTCATGTGTGAAAATGATTCTTCATGCTACCTCTCAACTATTCTTTCACAATTTGAGCCTGATGAATCTTCACATTGACATCCTGAAATTTCACCATGATGTGTCTTCCTACATGATGGCCATTTTCCCATTTAGGTATGATTCTTTACGGGTCTTCATGTAAAGTCTGTAACATACTTTGGTTAAAATTCCTCAATGTTTGTGCAAAACAACACCCTTTTTACCTCCTCAAAAACAGCTCTGTTCCATAGACTGTAAAGAAAATATGGACGTAGTGTCTGTGATCTCACGTCACCCATAGGATTCTGAAGAGAAGTTTTTAAGCGTAGAGTAGGGTCAGGCTGGCCGGTGTCATCTTAGCAGCGCGTCTTTGTGGGTCACTCCCGGATAACAGAAAATGGGCAAAGAGGCAGGACATGGGTGGAGCTTTGGTGACGCGATTACTAACAGACAGCAGATAAATGGCTACCCACCTACCACTCAAAGTGGCCACGCCCTCAGTTATGCAGAACTTTAAGGCTTTATATAATGTAAACGAATGAGTTGTAAATTATATAAACGAAAATTCACCCCCTAACAGTTGTCATGAAGGGCAAAATTATCTGTTTAGACCAAAACTAGAATTTGTACCAGACACTAGTGGCCAGTCGATGAACTGCATTTTAAGTTACTTCCGTATTGGGTTCAAGAGAGACCATGGGAGGTTGTAGCTTGCTCTGTTCACAGCGACCTGTTCTGGTGCATGTCTCTTTAAATGATAATGAGCCCACCCCTCTATTTCGAGGGGCGTGTAGACCAAGCGGCAACCTCCCGC
Organism: Gobiocypris rarus; assembly: GCA_023029165.1. Lineage (NCBI taxonomy): Eukaryota > Metazoa > Chordata > Actinopteri > Cypriniformes > Gobionidae > Gobiocypris > Gobiocypris rarus. The sequence goes on from CM040910.1 coordinate 28,878,863, forward strand.
GGTATCTATTGAAGCCAATACGAAAGTGACTTAAACTGCAGTTCATCGACTCCAGAAGGGAGCAGAATCTCATTGAGCCCCATGTTAAAATGCCCAACTTTACCGCAGAAAAAAACATGTTTACAGCCTGGTACAAATTCTAGTTCTGGTCTAAATGGCTAATTTTGCCCTTCATGACAACTGTGAGGGGGGTGAATTTTTTTATAACTCATTCATTTACATTATATAAAGCCTTAAGGTTCTGCATAATTAAGGGCGTGGCCTCTTTGAGTGACAGGTGGATTGCCAGTTATCAGCTGTCTGTTAGTTATCGCGTCACCTCAGCTCCGCCCACATCCCACCTCTTTGCGCATTTTCTGTTATCCGGGAGTGATGCACGATGACGCACTGCTAAGATGGCAACGGCCAGCTCGATCCTACTTTATGCTTCAAAACTGCTCTTCAGAATCCTATGGGTGATGTCACGGACACTCGATATTTTTATCTGTCTGTCAGCGGTCGTGTGGGCGGAGCATGAGAAATATGACGTCAAGTTGCTCAACGGCTTGATTAGTGAGAGTGTTTAGGCTTTTAGAGGATTAAAAAAAAAGGAGTGTATGGATTCCTATCACTGTAGGGTGGTTGTGTCCACACACTGCAAAGACACATTTATATGCAATAAAAGTTAATTTTGCATTCAATTAATTAGATTTAGAAGAACTGTTGCCAGATATATAGCATGTTAGAAACATAATAATCACTGCAATAATGATCCAGTTATAGACTTAAGTATTTGCCTATTTAAATCCAAGGGCAGTGTATTTTGCACTATTTAGGACACCACAAGTCTGTTTCTACACTCTTACCATTGACATCATATCCCAAAGTTCCCTCGAGCTGTGCCAAAGTGTTCCCCCTGGCACCTAGCTGCAGAAGCCCCAGACACAATGAGACGCTGGCTGGAGACACAATCAGGTTAGAGTTGTTCTCTGTCTCTGTGAGTGTTTGGTAGAGGCTGACACCAAACTGTGTGTGAAGATCATTGAGGCTGTTGCCCAAGCTACTGTTGCCGTGGCAGCGCTCCACCAGCCACAGACAGATCAACAGGGAAGTCACAGACAGCTGATGCATGATCAACAGGTCAAAATCTGCAAACATAAAATCAAGAGGAAGGCATTTTACAGGACAACCAAAAAAATAGATGCATTCTGTTACATACACTGGAAAAAAAGACTGAGACATTTCTTAAAATATCTTCTATAGTGTTTATCTTATGTCAGGTTTGGAACAAAATGAGGGTGAGTAAATGAGTAAATGAAATATTTTGGTGAACTAGCCTATCCACTTAAGTCCACAACATTCATATAAACTGAAGCAAAATTAATGCAATGATTTATACATGGAGTCAACCACAATACAGAAATAGATAGGCTAAATTATACAGCGGAACATAAAAAAAAATTATTACATCTAAATAGATAGTTTAATCAAAATCTATTTAATTAAAAGTAAATTATATAACTAAATTAAAAATTTTAAGAAAACGTACATGCCGGATCGTCCTCTGTGGATTCCTTGGGTGTCAGATGCTGATGTTCAGCTCCTCTGTCACTCACGCGCTTTGCTTTAAGTGTAGGAGGACGCCCGTTCGCCCTGATCCTCCACGCCAGGACAACTGATTGAATGAGTTGTCGATCATGAGACCTTGTTTAAAGGGAGAGCTCCGTGTTTGTGGTCTCTGGCGGCGATGTCCGTACCACTCGGTCAGAATTCCTGCCTCCCGCCCGGCACTATAAGGAGCCAGGCAGAGGGAGGCATGCGCCCGACCAGCAAATCCGCACTCGAGAAGAAGGCGCGCGCGCGCTCGCTCGCTCGCACACACACACACACACAAACACCCCACATAATAAAGAGAGGAAGTCATTACACAAGCAGCTTATTCTTTTGATAGAGTGACAAATGCCATACCCGCTGCACAGGAACTCGTGGCAAACATGCTGCATCAGCATTTCTGCATGAGATGCAATTTAATATTTAACATTCTCATGTAACGCACGTTGTGAGGTTTAGGCATATACTGTTAACATCAGCATGTGCTTGGGAATTTGTCTAACCAATTACGTTTAACCTTTGTGTAACAACAACAAGAAAGGTTGGGGTTGGTAAGATTTTGTAATATTTTTGAGATATGCTCCAATAAAGTGTGTGTTTATTGGATATACAGTAAAACAGTGTCGCATGATCCTTCAGAAATCATTCTAATATGCTGAATTGATGTTCATGAAATACTTATTATTATCCCTGTTACTATTGAAAGTGATTGTGCTTCTTAATATCCTTGTGGTAACCGAATGTTTTTTTAATAGAATTTTTGGATGGATAAAGTTCAAAAGAGCAAAACATTTTTAACAATGTAGCCTACAAATATTTACTGTCATTACTGATCAATTTAATGCTGAATAAAATTATATATTTCTTTCAAAATATAAAATCTTACTGACCCTAAACTTTTGAACACGGTCACTATCACTAACATGGACCTCTTTATATTTAAAAGCAGTCCTATTTGCTTTATAACATTTAGAAATTGTTTTTAACTGTTGTATTTTCACATTGTCCCTAAAGTCAGATCTCCGCCATAATTGGAGTTTCTATAAATGACTCTAATGGATTGCCGATGCATTTTTCCCATGGTAAATTACAATGATTAGTAAGCATCAGGTATTTGGATCATGCCCATCAGAAGGCATGTTAATTAGTAGAGCTAACTTGGCAGCAGTCAGTGGAGAAGACAGATTCTTTAATTCCAGTATTCTGTCCATGGAATTTGAATTTTTAAGATGGGAAATGATGATGGGAAAGTCACGGTTACTTGAGCAAGGACAATGCACCCAAAGAAATGGCGGCCAAAGTAAACAACTCCCTCTTTCATCTTGAAGGTCAGATACTTAAAATTTGCTATGAAAAAACATCTCTTGAATACAGAAGGTTTGCTCATGGGCCAAATGGGCTGTTGATGGACTAAAACATTAAAAGATTAAAAACATAGGCCTATATGTCTAAAACATTATGTGACACTCTTTAGTCCTTTATGAAAAAAGTTACAACTTGGCAATCCTAAATGGGAGTAACATCAATGTGTGACATTTACTGCATGGACATAAATTCAGCATTGCATTCTCACAATTAAATATGTAGTAGAGGAGGATTGCAAATACACTATATTGCCAAAATTATTGGGACAATACCCCTCCAAATCATTGAATCACTTCTATAGCACAGGTGTATGAAATCAAGGACCTAGGCAGGCAGACTGCTTCTACAAACATTTGTGAAAGAATGGGTCGCTCTCAGGAGCTCAGTGAATTCAAGCGTGGTGCCGTGATAGGTTGCCACCAGTGCGATAAGTCCATTTGTGAAATTTCCTTACTACTGAATATTCCACGGTCAACTGTTAGTGGTATTATAACAGAGTGGAAGCAATTGGGAACAACAGCAACTCATTGGTAGGCCACATAAAATCACAGAACGGGGTCAGTGCATGCTGAGGCACACAGTGTGCAGAAGTCACCAACTTTCTGCTGAGTCAATAGCTACAGACCTCCAAACTTTATGTGGCCTTCAGATTAGCTCAAGAACAGTGCGTAGAGAGCTTCATGGAATGGGTTTCCGTGGCAGAGCAGTTGCATTCAAGCCTTACATCACCAAGTGCAATGCAAAGCATGGGATGCAGTGGTGTAAAGCACGCCGCCACTGGACTCTAGAGCAGTGGAGATGTGTTCTCTGGAGTCATGCTTCTCTGTCTGGCAATCCAATGGACAATTCTGGGTTTGGTGGTTGCCAGGAGAACGGTACTTGCCTGACTGCATTGTGCCTGCAGTGTAATGTTTTGTGGAGGGGGGATTATGGTGTGGGGTTGTTTTTCAGGGGTTGGGCTTGGCCCCTTTGTTCCAGTGAAAGGAACTCTTAATGTTTTAGCATACCAAGAAATTTTTGGACAATTTAATGCTCCCAAATTTGTGGGAACAATTCGGGGATGGCCCCTTCCTGTTCCAACATGACTGTGCACCAATGCACAAAGCAAGGTCCATAAAGACTTGGATGAGAGAGTTTGTTGTGGAAGAACTTGACCTACCGGCACAGAGTCCTGACCTCAACCCGACAGAACACCTTTGGGATGAATTACAGCTAAGACTGCGAGCCAGGCCTTCTTGTCCAATAACAGTGCCTGACCTCATGCACAAATGCACTTCTAGAAGAATGGTGAAAAATTCCAATAAAAACAGTGCTGGTGGCAAAGGGTGAGCTAACTCCATATTAACCCTACGGATTAAGAATGGGATGTCATTAAAGTTCATTTGCATGTGAAGGCAGGTGTCCCAAAACTTTTGGAATGTAGTGTAGATAGAGCCTGGGGAACGTGAGATAACATATAACATTTTAACAGTAGTTTACATTTTTGTCATTTTTACTTATTAATATAATATGATAATGATGATAATCACAATAATCACAAATTAATATCAAGCACAAAAATATTAAGAACATAAAACATTCAACAAACAAAAATCATCATCATCATGTTGAATAGTAGTTATGTATCATTATTAGCCTACTGTCATTAATGATAGCTATATTTTATATGACTATGTGAAGACTTCCAATGCAAAAGCCTCTAAAAGCCACCTCAGTAAAAAATTAGATAACGATACTGAGTGAATGCTCTCCGCACATAGTATACGTTCATCAAAGACTTTCACTCCAGACCCACTAAGTCCCAGCTTCAGCCCATTCAGAAGTACCGGTATTATGTAGAAACCTATACATAGGAGCCTGACAAAAATAAAAATAATACAAAATCTAATAAAACGTCAGATGGAAGGCTTTTGCATCTGAAGTCTTCATGTATATTAATCAGGTACAGTTCCAGAATCAAATCACAGAGGGTACTTCTGAAATTAGTGCTCTTTATGCGTAGGCTATTTTTGTCCAGTGCTATGTCAATTGTTGCAATTTTGAGAGAGAAACTAGCATTTATATGTGGATGTAATTTCTGAAACTTTGCAGCATGTAATTGGCCGTCAGCCCTCTTAACAATATGGAAAACTAATTTTTTATTCAAATTCTGAATGAATTAAATAGCCTAAAACACGCTACCTAATCACTAAAAGTTGCCACTCATTTCATCGCAATCTCACAAAGTTTCATTATAATCAATGAAGTTTTCTACACTGCACAATGTCTACACGTGTTAATAAGCTATTAATAAGCATGCAGAAATCTGCACTCAACAAAAACTGCCGTTTTGACAGGGAGTTGGATTCTATCTAAATTAAACACTCCTGATTGGCCATTGAATTCAAGAGATCAACAAACTTGTCATTGCTCACCACTGCCGAAACACTCTATGGCCCTGTCCCAAATGGCAACCCAAACACTCGCGGACTGCGTCCGAAATCTCATACTTTCTTGAGTAGGTATTTATTTTGAATAAGTAATTACTTCACGACCCGTTACAAAAGTATGTTCGAAATAGTATGAATGTGTATTATAAATGTAATCTGGACAACATTCATCATGTTGTTATTATCATGTGACCTACCAGCGTCAGTCACGTCACTTCACTGCTATTCTTAAATCCTCTGCCATGGCCTCATGGGATAGTAAAGTGTCCATCGCATGCAGACTTCAGAAGAAGTAGGTCATCCAGGTACTTTTTTCCTACTCTTTTATGAGTACTGTGAAGATGGACATACTTATTTTTTTGCATACTGTTTTTCGCCTACTATATAGTAGGGAAGTATGCAATATCAGATGCAGCCCCAGTCTTCCTATGAGTCTGCACTTTCGTGACATAATGCCGCTTTGACTGTCGGGAATAAGTGCTCACTTCAGTGCGGGCTATGCAAAAGTGCACAATGAGGGCGCATATCAACGCAAAGGGGGCTCTCGCGAGCAGCCTTCTGAAACCTAAAATGACAAATGGGACACCCTACTACGGTCTCATAGACGCACAAGTGCACACGTACACACGTACACAGCCATTGTAAGTCTGCAAGACAGAAAGCATATATAAAGTGTGCCATATGGGACAGGGGCCAGGGCTGAAATCGAATACCTTCCTACTATAGTATGCGAAAAACAATACGGCAAAAGAGTAGTATGTCCGAATAATTTGAAAAATAGAAGGCGAAAAGTCCCTGGATGACCTACTACTTCTGCAGAGATTCTGAAGTGTATTCGATGGACACTTTACTATCCTATGAGGCCACGGAAGGGGATTTATGAATGTATGCTTTATGCAACCCGACCAGGCCTGATATTGATACATGTTCATACTATGCACTACTACTACTTATAATAATAATAATAATATTAGCTATTATTAATATGCATTATTATTATTATTCTCACAGCTAAATATTAATACAAGTGTATATTAAAACATCCACAGTAGCAATTATTATAGGGTGAGCGATACTTCTTAATAATGATATGATAATAACAACAATAATAATAATTATTAATATATATTAATAGTTAATAGTAGGTAATAGGTTATTATAATTAGTAGTGATAGAAGGTAATAGGTTAATAGTAGTAGTAATGATGATTATAATTATTCGTGACTGCTTAGTCTGTCATTATTAACCCTGAATGATTAATCTACAACTGCTTATTAGAACTGACTTATGTTCTAGCAGGGTCTGTCCAAGATTTCTGAGCTGGATCTAAAGTTCTGTGAAATTTGGTGAGTGCTCTCTGTCGTTCACCTCTACTGCCCTATTTCCATAGCTCTGTGGCTGCTGGACCGGATTAACAGAATCCCAGTCCAGTGCCGGAGCGCGGTAGCACTGAGAGCCGGTATCGCCGTAGCGATGTGCCAGGTACGCTCATGGGATTAGTTGGGGGAGGGGTGTTCTGGCACTGAGAGAGGGGCAACTCACAAGGACGAAACCCAGGCATGTCTGTCCTGTAAGTATATGCGCACGAGCATCAACAGGTTACGTGAATGTACTGAAACATGAACGCGTGGACTGAATTTGACCTTTGACCCTACATTGAACCATGTTTTAAAAGAATTGTGAGACATGAATTCAAAGTTAGGTTACTTATACTTAATGTTTTGTTTTAAAAAAAGAAGAAAAAAGACTAAGAAATGTACTGGGGTTGGATGGAGGGAATAAAGGGATACTACATGAGAAATTGGAAATGCAAAAACCTAATGCAGAACACATTTGAATCAGATTATATTGTGTAATATTAGCTAATAATGATAAACAGGCATACATATATCAAACAATTTAAACTATTTCAAACAGGACCCAGTGACAAATCATAGTAGAAGTATGAGAAGAACTTCCCACTATTTATTTTTTCTTTTTTTCTTCAGGAAACAGCTGCTAACCCATTATAATAAACATAATAATTATTTGGTTTTTTTACATCAAATAAATCAACAGCAAGTAATTCACACAATGAACTGAAAGACAGTGTAATTACTTTATATTTGTAAACGCAGACATTAATGAATTCCTTGATTATTTTCTTGTCTATTCATATAATCATTGATATTTTGCTCAGAGGTCATTCTAAGGACATCTCAGTCACTGACAGAGATATTTAAAACAAAATATTTACATATAATTTAAAATGTCATAATGTAAAGCATTACATTCAGGCCATAAACAAAAAAAAATCTTAAACTCTTATACAGAACAAATAGTGAAACTGTACAAATTGTAGAGAAGTAAATACTTTCTCTAATAAAGTTGTGATGTGGTGTAATACAAGTGTCTAGCACCTGTGTAGTTACCATGTTCAACCACTAGGTGGCGTAGTTTTATTCTTCACCGAGCTCTCTGGCATCAGCAATTGATCTTTTGTTATTTATTACAACTATTATGAAACATTACAGTAACTTTAAGTAATTCATTATAAATGCACATTGTTAACCATGTCCTGTTGCTAATTAAACATATTTGCTACAACAACAAAGCTTTTAAAAGGGATAGTTCAGCTTCTGTCATCATTTATTCGTCCTCGTGTCATTCGAACACATTAGACTTCCCTAAGGTCTCTCCAATGGGATATATAATATAACATAATGTATATTATGTAAGCGACATGAAGATGAGTAAATGATAACAGATTTTTTATTTTTAGCTGATCTTTCCCTTTAAGAGTTTTCCACATTTAAATACTCAGCTGCTAACAATTATAAAAGACATCAAAATCTCCCTCTTCCTAGCCAAATGTCTGCATACATGTTGATGACATGACTGTCCTACACGTGTCAGATATAAAATTCTTGCTCGTCCTCCGCAGTGCCTTCTTGACTACAGTCATCTACTGTTGCAATACCATTGCCGTTCTGCTGTCCTCTGTCCTGTAACGTATTCGGATGTGAGACACACACATTCTTTGGCTGTGGTTTGTGTACTACACAAGGTGTGGATTTTGCAGACACACTCTGTGTCCTAGACGGCACAGGAGTCTGTCTTGTGGAGAAGGAGGTGTTATTATAGGTAAATCGAGCAAAGTCAAGACCTCCATCTGTTGGAGGAGCAGACTTGGGCCGTGGTGCTGGGGCCTTTAGATGGGGCCTCAGCTGTGGATGCGAATAACCTGAGACCACTGACAGGTCCACAGAGCTGCCGCTGATGGTTTTTCCCGTGTCCACATCTGTCTCTTCAGCTCCCACTAGCGTATCGACATTCACACGGAAAATTGGAGCAGCCATGGAAGAGAAGCAGCGAGGACGGAAGCTTGACGGGGAGGCACACAAGGAGCGGGATTCATCTGTAGGCAGAGAAAAGAGAGACTGTGTGCGGTGACTTGTCCAGCCAGCCCGGAAGAGTTCCACATCCCTCTGGAGCTTCTCCACGTGGCCCTCCTGATCACACAGAGTAGGTGGAGATGTCCTGGAGGAGCGTGTGACAGGAGACGGAAGGGTCTGGGTCCGCGAATGTGAGGAGTTCCGGTGGTAACGGCGATTCCGGTAGGAGGCAGGGCCGCGACCGTATGGTGGAGGAGGAGGAGGAGGAGGCGGCTCTGGTGGAGGAAGGCAGGTGACTGGAGGGTCTTCTGGAGGAAGGTGATAGAACTTTGCAATGGTATGTTTGCGGTAATACCGTGAACCTTGAACCTGACAAAGTCAAAATCAGAGCATGAAATTATTTGCAATTAGTAGGCAATATTCACCATTTATGCATAACTTAGTACCTAATTTCTTAATTTAAAGAACTTAAATGCAGACATACTCTACTGTTCAAAAGTTTGGGGCATTTTTTTTGTGGTAGCATATTAGAATGACTTCAGAAGGATCATGTGACACTGAAGACTGGAGTAATGATGCTGAAAATTCAGCTTTACCATCATATTTTACAATATATTTAAGTACAAGATAAGACATTTTAAAATATTTCACATATTACTAATAAAATACAGCATTGCTTAGCAAAAGACACTAAAAAAACATTAAAACATCTTTTGAAAGGATAAATATAACAATGATAAACATGGTTTGTGTTGTGTTCTGTTAATAATTTAAATGTTGATGTGCCTCTACAGTGCATGGTAATATGATAAATCTAAATGTTTGACTTTTTTTTTTGTTTAATTGCGACTTGCCAATCATTAATTATGATCAATGGCATCCAAAAAATTATGGTTTGTGTTTACATAATATGTGTGTGTACTGTGTGTACTGGATTATTAGGAACACCATACTAATACTGTGTTTGACCCCCTTTCACCTTCAGAACTGCCTTAATTCTACATGGCATTGATTCAACAAGGTGCTGAAAGCATTCTTTAGAAATGTTGGCCCATTTTGATAGGATAGCATCTTCAAGTTGATGGAGATTTGTGGGATGCACATCCCGTTCCAACACATCCTAAAAATGCTCTTTTGGGTTGAGATCTGGTGACTGTGGGGGCCATTTTAGTATTAAATTCTGACTCTAACAACTGAATGTCTTAACAGAAATCGAGACTCATCAGACCAGGCAACATTTTTCCAGTCTTCAACTGTCCAATTTTGGTGAGCTCATGCAAATTGTAGCCTCTTTTTCCTATTTGTAGTGGAGATGAGTGGTACCCGGTGGGGTCTTCTGCTGTTGTAGCCCATTCGCCTCGAGGTTGTGCGTGTTGTGGCTTCACAAATACTTTGCTGCATTACGAGTGGTAACGAGTGGTTATTTCAGTCAAAGTTGCTCTTCTATCAGCTTGAATCAGTCGGCCCATTCTCCTCTGACCTCTAGCATCAACAAGACATTTTCGCCCACAGGACTGCCGCATACTGGATGTTTTTCCCTTTTCACACCATTCTTTGTAATCCCTAGAAATGGTTATGCGTGAAAATCCCAGTAATTGAGCAGATTGTGAAATACTCAGACCGGCCCGTCTGGCACCAACAACCATGCCACGCTCAAAATTGCTTAAATCACCTTTTCCATTCTGACATTCAGTTTGGAGTTCAGGAGATTGTCTTAACCAGGACCACACCCCTAAATGCATTGAAGCAACTGCCATGTGATTGTTGATTAGATAATTGCATTAATGAGAAATTGAACAGGTGCTCCTAATAATCCTTTAGGTGAGTGTACACACATATATATATATATGTGTGTATATATATATATATATACACACACACACACACTCACACACACTCATTCATGTATATGTTTAAGAAATATTTGCATGTATATAATGTGTGTGTGTGTGTGTGTGTGTGTGTGTGTGTGTGTGTGTGTGTGTGTATGTATGTATATATATATATATATATATATATATATATATATATATATATATATATAAACTCAATCATGCTTTTGTGTGTATTTATATATACATAGTAATTATACACAGTACATACACATATATAAACACAAACTATTATTTTGGATGCAATTAATCATGATTAATCGATATGACAACTCTAATATAAATATAAAATCTGGCTCCAAAACCAAAACAAGTTGAATATCAGTTGCAAAATGAATTCTGCAGTGTGCTATCATAATAGTTTGACATTAAATAAAAATAGTGTTGGAAATGGAATCATGTTTCTGAAACTGCCAAACAAAACACAATGTGGCTTCGATAAGGTAACTGAACACCTGTGGAGTGTGAGAGAGAGAAAGAGTGAGAGAGGAAAAGAGGAAAATTTCTCTTAAAGCATTGTTGAGTGTGTGCGCGCACAAGAGTAACAAAGTTCCACTGTTTTCTGCTTCACACCTCACTGCACATTCCCTCCATCCCTCTACCTCTCCCTTTCATTTTCCTCTAGGTTTTTTGGTTTTCCATCCATCTTTGAGCCTCTTTGTGCCCATTTTTCTCTCTGTTCCACTCACACATTTCCCACGTTCTCCACATTCACTCTTCTCTCTTATTGCCATTCTATTCATTTTGAATGTGCTATATCATCCAATCAGAACAGTTTATGTTCTCCTTTTCACTCTAGGGATTCCTCATGGGTCTCTGCAGGCTCAATTAACACTCACTATGCACCAAATAAGAAAAAAGTTTTGAAAAAGCCTTCTCTAATATTTATTTGCTCAAGAATACAGTAAAATGGTACATCTAAATGCATTTCTTTATGATTAATGAATTCCTGTGATGGCATAGCTGAATTTGCTAGTGACTAGTCTATATACTATATATTCCATAAATTCTGGGGAGAGTGAGAGTTTGTCTATATGTCTATAATGTATATTCTCGGTTCAACTTGTGCATATTCATTTGAGAGAGAATGTGTATGAAGATAATGAACTGTAAACTTGTCCCTACAAATCTGATTGGTTGATTGGAATGTTGTTCCAGGATCAACAAAGATGTTGATCCTGGAACAACATTCCAATCAACCAATCAGATTTGAGGGTTAAGTTTACAGTTTATGCCAAGTTTAGGCTTACAACCAGGGTTAGGTGCTCCTACTGTTATTCACCTGTCATTTCCCTCTGGTTTTAGGGATAAATAGGGGTACGGTTAGGTTTAGGATTAAATGTTGTTCCAGGATCAACAAAATATGTTGACCCAGGAATGCATCTAACTCGGCAAAATCAGGATGTGCAATGTGTATTATGTGTGAAATCCTCCCTGTGCCATTTGGCACCAGCAGGGGTTGATTAGTATTAAGGCTGTAGTTGTGACCGAAGGCCAAACCTCCTTTGATCGCAGCTAATCCAGGTCAGGCAGAAATTACCTGTATATGTGTTTGTTTTAGTATTATTACACTGAATACAGTCCACACACAATCACAAGAGGCTGGAGGTGTTTGGATCCCAACCAGGATACACATTTTTTAAATCACTTTGTATTATGTATTAGATATCTTTCTGTTTTTTTCCTGTATACAGCTCTGCAGTATACTAAATTCCACTATCATCTTTGCATCATCAAGCACTAATGCTCAGTTTGACTGCTTTGAGTTCATTTTAAACCTAACCAGCCCCTCTGGTTAGCATTCACATTGTATTAATGTCATCAATGTAAGTACTAGCAGCAGTTATTTACTATTTAATGACTCAGAAATAGAAGACAGCAAAGGCAACACTTTTCATTTTTGATTTGTTGGTTTCTACCTTTAGGACATCACTGCAAGAGATGCAAAGAATATGAGCTGCTCACTAAAGGTAATCTCAGGCAATCAATAATGAAAAACTGATTCACAACTCTGCTTGCAGGGCATCAACAAAGTTCAAATGTGACTTTTCAATAACAAGCATTTTCCCCATAAGGCATGAAAGTACATTTCTGAATAAAGCATTCTGAGCCTTGAACCAAACCAACTCTGAGGTGAATTACAATGTCATTCAAAGCTAAAAGTCTAAAGATAAGCAAGGTTTAAGACTGTGAATAAACTGATCTATCCCATGATATTATATATGTAGCCCAACACTGGACACTACCATATCTCACATTAACTAAAGTTAAGTAGGCAGCTAGCTAATATTTAGCTATTGTTATCTAGTTAGTCTCTGCTAGCAAAACTCACAACTCTGTTTGCAATGATTTTCATTTCCATGGTAACAGTGACTTATCTGATTTGTGGAGATCAAAAGGATTGTGGGTAATGTAGTATACTACTGGGAATTCCTCAACTAAACATATATATATTTTTTTAATGGCAAAATGTTTCTAAAGGTATATTATTAATTGATGCATAAAATGTCATGACATTTTTAGGCTTCAATTTATGAATAATATATATATATAATTATTTAAATATATAAAAATATATAAAGAAAAGTACTTTTTTCTATTTATTTTATGGTAAAACTTTACAATACGGGTGCCCTAATATGCATTCATTCATACTTAACTAACTATCTCTAACAGCAGACAGCTCATGGAAAAAAATCAGTATATGGTATCTAAGATGTCATTTACATGCTTTAAACATTTTTAATCAAATATATTTGTTCCGCACAAAAAAGGCTACTTTAAGTTATTTTCTAATAATATATTATCTGTCTTACCTGTAGCAATATTTTGTTGCCGTCATAATCATTGGTTTGCCAGCGGACGTCACTGATGGGTGTGCAGGCACGTGGCAGAAGTGGCACAAGTTCACCGACATCCCTCACTCGAATCTCCATCACAGCATTTTCAGTGGGGGAGGGGCTCTGGCCTCGGGGCATCCGCTTGAATGACAACTGGATTTCTGTCTCAGGGTTGGAGTAGACCACACAGAAGCAGAAATCCTCCTTCTTCTGGGCAAGCCTTCGGCGCAGAAGCAGCCTGTACAGACGCACCTGTTCGGTGTAGGTCTCGTGTCGACAGTAGACCGTAAAGCGCACAATCTCTTTGCCGTAGTGCACCTGGCGAAGCGCCCATAGCGGTGTGCCTGGTGCCAGTGTAACAAAGTCCTGGCTGGCTGGCGAAAGGGGTAACAGCCCTCGCCCATTCACACGCTCTGTGTGGTGGTACCGCCACGGTGGGCATCTCAGCTGACTGTGGAGACGTTTAAGACTCTCTTCACCACCATATTCATCCTGTAGAAACAGGATGACGGCCAAGGACGGCTGGTGTAATGGCGGTTCAGTGAAGCGCTGTAGCCGGGCCTTGGGCTTTCGAGAGAGACCACCTGCCCGTTCTGACACCCTGAAGAGGGTAAGATCCGGGTGGAGCCAAGAGAGGACCTGATCAGCAGCTTGCTGGAGTGTTTTGGCCTGACCGGGGTCAGTGATGATGTGGATAGAAACTAGGAAAGGGTCTTGTAGGTCCCCCATGGACAAATCACCTAACGGAAAGACATAACAAGAGGTGGGTGGATAGAGAGACAAGAAGAAAACGAACCATAAACATATATAGCTGCACTAATTCAACATAATAAATTATAATAAATTAATCCCAATGAAACAATGTAGAGACAGATCTTTTCTTCTGTATTGTGACAAACATCCAAGTGAAATGGATTATAGAAAAATGAAGGTTGGGGACTTGGTTCTATCCATCGGTTGTTAAATTGAATATAGGCAGATCTTAATGAAAGATTTCTGTCAATTGTAAGAAAGGTGTGGGGTTTAACTGGACTAAATAATTGGAAAAGTCCAAAATACATCATCAGAGAGAAGTCTGTTGTTTCAGCAGAAGATAAAGGTCCCAATTCATTTTTTATTTATTTTTTATCCTCAAACTAAAAACAAAATATGACACAATCCTTTAAAACTGCCTCAAACCATAACTGCTTTTGATAATTCTAAATATCATATGGTTAAATGGACATAAGGGAAAGGTTTTTTTTCCAGATGGTTTTAAAAGGGAAATCCCATTAACATGTTTAATTCACTACATTTACCCTAATTGATGTTGTCATAATGTTTCCTACTACAAAAATATGAAGGGACCCTCAAATATATTTACTACTTAAAATAAGTCATTTATCTCTTATTTGGGATATATGATTCCCCAGACTTCCCTCAGTTTGTGCACTGTTACCAAGCCTACCACACACTTATTTCCAAGTGGTATATTTGTGTTACATGTTCTGCTTTGTTCTGCTTCAAGAGTCACTGGCTTCAAAACCAACTTCTACTTTGACTTCTATAAAGGAAAGCACTGCTGGAAATGCAAAAAAAGAGTGAATGAAGTCTTTTCATCCATGTGCTCATGTTCTGTAATCAGGCTGTATAGTGAACAGTACGGTCTCATTAGTTGCATTAGTGGATGGTTAGTAACCCTGGAGAAATGCTTTGGCTCCCTGTAGGACTTCTGAATAAGGTTTGCCCTTCCACTGAACCTTTGACCAGACCGAGCCCTTAGTGCACACTGAAAAAGTGTTTCATTGGATCAAAGTAAAAAAATTGCGTCAACTTGTTACAACTAATTACTTTACTTTTTATCAACTTAAAATTTTTACTTTGAGCAGAATTAACTATCCATAACTTAGCCAAAGCAAAAAGTATCTTTGAATCAAATAACGTTTTTAAGTTTAATGAAATCTCAAATTATACTTTGTTTTAATGTTTTCTCTTTGTATTAACTTAATTATTTTACTTTACATCTAACCAAATATCAAACCAAATACAATTTAAAATATTAAATTAATATAAAGAAATGTATTTACTTTTAGAATGTGTATTTTTATAATTTAAGATGAATGACTTCAAGCATTAAACTTTTGACAATTTATTTTGTCATAATACTTTTTTTTTACAATGTGTACAGTATCCTCATACAAATGCAGTCTAACAATGTAAACACATTATAAACTTGACCATTTTTTTCATTAAACATTTCTAGAATGTTTAAAGTATTGTTATAAAAACACATACTGTATAACAGTTTTTAGTATCCATAGACACACTGGATACAATGTAAATTCACCATAAGAAAATATTTCCATGAACAGTCCCTTAGAACTGACTACACAATCAAACCTTTAGAATTCAAGTTTGGCCCAAAACTGCTTTTAAATTGGCAGTTAGTTAAAACTTTTAATAAAACACCTACCAAATTAGCCAATGGTAGAAAAAAAAAAGAGAAGTATTTTCACCTTCATGGAATAGTTTACCCAAAAATGAAACTTCACTCATAATTGTCATAAAATGTCTCTAAACCAAATTTAATTAAAGTTAAATACTTGAATAGCTTACGGAGGAGTAAACAACGTAAGAATCAATTTTGGGTTAACTATTTAAATTACGCTAGATAAAACACAACTTAACCAAGATGAAACAAATCAGGTCTAGTAAACAGTAGTAAAGTTAACTTTGTATAAAAGCTTTATACAGTCCAAAATCTTCAAAGAAATGTACCATCAGCAGAACTTTGTAGCTGGGTAAAATGAAACAAATTTACTCCTGCAGCTTTGAAGAGAGGTCCTGCACACTTGGGGCTCATCTGCTTACAATCCATGTCCATGATTATTTTTGAAAGGCCTCAAAGGTATATTTGATTTCCTTCAGGATATTTTAAGTTCAGTGCATAAATGAGTCCAAACATCATGGCACAGGCACATGCAACAGAGGGCAACTCATTTAGCACTTCCACATCTCAATGGTAATGTCCAGTGCACGACTAAGAGCATCGCTTTCACGGATCACAAAAAATGCCATGGTGGTCTTTTCAAATTGTCTCTCCGCTTCCTCCCTCTGGTCAGCCTAAAAACATACAGGAACAGAGAGTAATTGAGGACTGTGAAATAAATAAATAAATAAATTATTACAAAATGTAGTTAGCTTTCCTACTATGGAAGTCAATGTAGAGCCCAAACGTCTGTTGCTAACTTTCATTAAAATATCTTAATTTGTGTTCAGCGTAAAAATAAAAATTGTACAGTTTATTACAAGAGTAGAGTAAATGATGACAAAAAAATTAATTGAAATGGTGAAAAATTTCCCCACGTTTTACTAACCCTCAAGGCTTCAGTTAAGAGCACAGAGCTGTGTCAAACAGTTCTTTGATCGATGGATGTACTATTTGAAGCTTAAAGTCAACAATTCACTCCCCTTACCGCTTGGAAGTAAAATGATACATAGGATTTTAACTGTTTGTTCTTCAAGAATATAGCCATATTCAGTTAGGATGCCTGAGTAAAAACATGAGGAAGTGTTGATTTGGTAATGAAATATCACTTTAAGGCACACATGGTTGGAGAAAAGTTCAGTAATTTGCATTGTCTACATTACCTGGTATTCTTTGATCAGACAGCTTGTCTCTTCACCAAGGTACATGATCAGGCACTTCAGCAGGCTCTCTTTTCTGATGTCTATGTCCAGACTCTACAAAATGTTCAAGATGTATTGTTTTATTAGACCAAAACCCTACTAAATTGATTGCCACAAGCAATTTTGTTTGCATGCAACCAATACCTGATCAATAACTTCAATAGTGTCCTTATTTTTTTCATGGAGAAGCTCCTAATAACCTGGAGAAACTGAGAGCTCTGTCTGTCCAAAGAGGCCATAAATCCTGATTGTTAATGTAAGGCCTGTAAGAAAGAGAAACAGAACATAGATTTTAAAAATAGAGTATTTAAGAATAAATATAACACTACTACTACTACTACTAATAATAATATTTATATTTTACAGAAAACTTATTTGACAAAAAAAGGTTAATATGCAGACAGCCTATGACTAAAAACATTAGAAAGGTCTAAGGATTTATTGTAAAATTAAATTTTTATTTAGTCTGTCTTTAATATGAAATGCCTATTATGCATCCGCTGTGTGGGGAAAAACTCCTGTATATTTAGGAAAAACATATGGATCAGCATTGTCATAAACATTTATTTAGAGAGAAGTATAATTTTTCTCATTTGTTACCAAAAAGTTTCATTCATACTGGAGGCCAGAGGGCGCCCTCGAGCAGAAACTCCACATACGCCTCAGAGAAGTAATCGTTCGTTTTCAGGAAATCCCTAACGTGAAGCTAAGCTAGCGCTGCAGGCTGAATAAAGGAAGATAGAAACGCTTTAACTGATTAAACATGAGGACAATAAAAACTACTGCATCAATATATGGTGTATTTGAGTTCTTCACGCCTTCTCTGGTATTTTCATAATAATAAAGCAGTGATGATTGACATAGACTTAATCACTGAAAACTGAATAATGCATTGTCTGCCTCATTCTGTGACAACAAGCCGTCAGCTCACAAACACTCGACTGACGATATGAAGTGATTTAAAACATGTTATTAAAACGTATTTTGTTGGACAACAGGTTTATGCACACTTCACATTACTAGTTTGTGAAGATGCTTGACAAGTGTTGCTTTTTCAAACGCACGTTATAGCGACTCAAACTCAAAGTGCTTTCGGGCGGAACAGCGTTTACTACTGATCACAGAACAGCAATCTGTGCTGTCACATACTCACTGTGCATATCGTGATTGTGTTTCTATTTCGATTAATCATGCAGCCTATTATCAATCCTCTCACCTCAAGCAGTTTACTTGTATTATAATTATTTTATTTCCACTCGGTTTAACATCATGATGAGAAAGCGTGTAAACCTTCTAGCCGAGTTAGAGCCGTCAAACTAGTAATACTAACGTAGCCTATGTAAAACAACAGTACAACACAATATTTTATGAATTCATACATTTATAATGTTAATAATACGCCAAGCGTATGTTTAAAATTACTTACCAATTATCTTGATTCCCGTTTTACCACGGCGAGTTCTGCCATGCGGTGTAACAAGATGGCGGAAAGCTGAACGTCCTCGCATGGCCACGGATGATGTCAGAAGTCACGTGACAATGGGAAGCAATATTTTTAATTTAATTTAAAGAAATGGATTTACTTTACACTAACAAGACTTACTTTTAATTTGAATCAACCAAACTTTTTTACTTAACACTGATGGCAAGACAGAAAATTAAATGTGTTGAGTTAGATCAAGTATAAAAACCTCTTTAGAGCAATGATATGCCTTGTGCACTTTTTCAGTGCACACACACACACACACACACACACACACACACACACACACACACACACACACACACACACACACACACACACACACACACACACACATGTTGTGTTTCCATGTTTTATGGGGACATTCCATAGGCGTAATGCATTTTATACTGTACAAACCATATTTTCTATCCCCTACACTGCCCCTGCCCCTAAACCTACCCATCACTGGAGACATTCTGCATTTTTGAATTTTCAAAAACATCACTTAGTGTGATTTATAAGATGTTTTCCTCATGGGGACTAAAAATGTCCCCACAAGGACAAGGATTTTGGATATTGCCATCTTTGTGGGGACATTTTGTCCCCATACCGTAGGGATCACCAGTCCACACACACACACACACACACACACACACACACACACACACACACACACACACACACACACACACACACACACACACAAATATCCTTGAGCACAAAAGTACATAAAAGACCCAGATACAATGTATTGTGAAAAACATGATCTCTCAACATTCTAAGAAATGCTGCATAATGTAACAAGCCCTTCAAACCCTTGTGCTGATATATTAATCTGCCTGGATGCCATAATCTACAGCAGCAACAGCTGTAGATATCTTTGTGTTGGTATTATGAGAACACAGTTATTGTGCAGCTACTCTCACAAACACAGAATCAAACATTTTTCTCAGCATATAGTAGAAAGTGGCATGGACACCTGCCTCTTTCTTCTCCTCCACTCTTCCCCCCCTGCCCAAACTCTGTCTCCTGACTCATGGGACTCGTCCCAGTTTGTTTGTTGTTTAAGGTTGGGGGCACCAGAGGCCGAGGGAACGCTATGCTCTTACACACGTACACACAAAAACACACTCACGCAAGTAAACACACTTCTCTAGTTGCACTGAACTCTTGCAGGTGTAACTGACGCACATCATTCAATGAAGGATCCTTTCAAATGATCAGTGAAGAAAAGCTCAGCAGTAGGCCTATATATTCGCTAAGGCTAAGCAAAGGTACAGTACTTGTTCAGCCTTAAAACCACAAAAAAGCTTTTCTCTCGTATGACCTCTAGATTGAATACACATATGCAGACAGTCTCATGACAGACCTAATGTGATCCAGTTATTCATTTTAATTTCCAAAAGCTTTCAGCTGGAAGAAATTAAATGTGAATATGGCACTTTGCCCCGCAGACACATGGTTGATTCTCAGGAAACAGTATAATTTGACTTATTACTAATGCAGTTAAGAGGAGAAAGCACAGATACTGTAACTTCTTCATTGTTTAGGAAATGTTACAATTAAAGACATTTTTTTTTTTTCATTGGCCAGTCTCCACTTATCACGTTAATGGCTTATAATGAATAATATTTTTTTTAGTTATGCTGTGATATTCCCCCCTTTAAAATGAATATTTGATAATTCTGTCATTCTGACATTATATTTGAGAAAGTGACATATTTTGACCAAATCCTTTTTATTAGTAATTTTATAATGGTTACGCTTTTTTTCCCCAAATATTGACTGCAAGTAATGTGGTTATTGCAATCTGTGACAACCCTAAAACCTTTTCAATGTATGAGGATTAGCACAAATGTCTAATGAAACGTCAAAAGAGTAGCCTAATCTTATCAGGTATTAAGTTATAATTTGTGAATTATTACAGAGCAGTGATACTAGCTGAATATATTAAGTTATCTATTCAAATTATTAATAAATTCCAAACTTACTTGAACAAAGTTGAAATATAGCCGCATAATCTCATGTTAGCACATGTCTGAATAAGCGAAATCTGCTTTTTAAGTTTCTGTGTATCTTTCCTAAAATGCAGCTCTGCGTTCAGCTAGATTCAAGACTTGAACACTTTAAACCATCTGTAATCTCAGTTGAGTCTGTAATGGAATGTAATCTGTTTGGCTGTGTGAGACTTAAGCAACACCATTAAATAAGACGCCATGTTTAGCGCCAGCTTAACCGTCCCTAATACACACCCCAATCTGGTGTCGTTCCAACACTGTAAAAAGTGGTAACCTGAAATTGTTACTTTAAGTGGCTATTTCTCTCTCCCTTAAATTTAATCTTGTTGGTGTAACATAATGCATTTAGGTTGACTGAGTGATGTTAAGTAATATTTTTGACTTGAATTAAAATCAATTAATTTAGATGTTACCACATGAACCATGTGTAGAAGAGTAAATGTACAGGTATAAATGAGGTATAAAGAGGGAAAACAGATTTCAGAGAATATGCACTCGACTCTGGATTATGCAGAACAAAAAGTTGTTTGGGATGTGACAAAACAAAGATATAGAGAGGAAAGTATGCACATGAATACAGAGAAAATCTGATGAGCTGCAGAAGCGACGAAATGCTGACATGACTGATGATACAGCAGTAAGCAGTTTTTCATGGCAGCATTTCACGAAAGCATATTGTCATACTGTTGAAAAAGGGAGAGAATGCAGAAACAATAAGGGGAAATGTGGTGGAAAAAGTGAAAAACATTTCCCTTCCATGCCGAGTTGTTCAGATAAAGAAAAAGACAATAGAATAGGATTTCAAAATGACTCATTAATGGCTTGTTTACTGCACCCTGTCATCAAACGAAATATATATATATATATATATATATATATTTTTTTTGATGTGTGTGTGTGTGTGTGTGTGTGTGTGTGTGTGTGTGTGTGTGTGTGTGTGTGTGTGTGTGTGTGTGTGTGGACAAAATGTCCCCACAAAGATGGCAATATCCAAATTTTTGTCCTTGTGGGGACATTTTTTGGTCCCCATGAGGAAAACATCTTATAAATCACACTAAGTGATGTTTTTGAAAATATAAAAATGCAGCATGTCTCCTGTGATGGGTAGGTTTAGGGGCAGGGGCAGTGTAGGGGATAGAAAATACGGTTTGTACAGTATAAAATGAATTATGGAATGTCCCACAAACATGGAAACACAACATGTGTGTGTGTGTGTGTGTGTGTGTGTGTGTGTGTGTGTGTGTGAGCAGCCCCTCTCTTTCACCCTCTTTCCCTTATTTCTCAAACAGTTTCATTCTGTTTTCTTCATTTTCTGTCCCTGAGTCCACACTGAACCACTTTTCTTCATTCTTCAGTAAATTATACACAGTCTATTATGTGGTGTCCTTGATGGGCTCTAGGTTTTGAGTGTGTGTGTGTGTGTGTGTGTGTGTGTGTGTGTGTGTGTGTGTGTGTGTGTGTGTGTGTGTGTGTGTGTGAGAGAGTAGGTGAGTGTCTATATGTGAGAGGGTGAGTGAGAGAGTTCTTCCTGCGCTGTCACTGGGAGGAGTGTTTCCTGCTGCCCAGATTAATGGGCTAATATTGGACATTAATCCCTCCATAGGGAAACAGACCGGGCCCAACACAGCCACAGGGAAAGGTCAGCCACAGACACACACACAAGCAGGCACTCACACACAAATAAGCGGAGGTGTTACAGCTCTCGAAGCACTTCAAGCTGTGATCTCGAGAACAAACTAATCTCATTGTCATGGCAACAATTGTCAAGTGTTTTAACTGGCTGAAATCTTCCACTTGTAATTTCTAATGTGCTTTTTGAAATACATATTGTTCCAAAAGCAGCTTTACAATTTAATACTCCCTACACCCCAGTAGGATGGTATTTAAAGTGCACCAGTCAGATATGACGAGTTGAAAATGTGTGTGCATGTGTTTAAGGCATGCTTTATTAGAAGGTTAATCTGAATTGCGTAAAAGGGGGATTGTGCAAACAAATGACATGTACTCACTGCTTGCTGATGACATAAGACTGTAGTCAGACCTGAGAAGAGAGTGAATGACAGAAAGGAGAGAGAAACAGAGAGAGACTTTCGTTAGAGACTGTTAGAGTGATTTAGGATCCCAAGGTTTCAAAGGAAGGTCCTACATCTGGATAAACAATCCTGGGTGTCATGGTATATAGTGTGTGCAGAAGATCCTCTGGTGTATAAAGAACACACACATATATGCAGAAGTTTTGATCAAAAACTGTGTCTTTAGCTGCTTTGTGTCAAAAACCTTCTATGCTCTCAGCTCAACAGTTACAGAGAAAGCTTAAAAACAATGAAAGAAGGAACCTGTTTGAAACATTTCATGTACATGTGCCTTATAGTGACCTAGTATTTTTCTCCATTGTCCATGCTTTTTTTCCTTTTATCGCTCTCTGGTCAATATTTTACACCCCCTTCTCTCTCTCATGTCTTTCCTGTTTCTCTGGTAATGAGAACAGTGTAATAAAATTAGTGAAAACCGTGCTGAAAATGTAAATGTTGTCATTTAATACTGTAATGTTGTGGTCTGTAATATGGTGCAGTTTTCAAATGTTTGGGGTCAGTAAGATGTTTTAAAGAAATTAATACTTTCATTTTGCAAGGACACATTCAATTAATTAAAAGTGATGGCAAGATATTTTTAATGCTACAAAAGCTTTCTATTTAAAAAAAATATATATACTGTTCTTTTGAAGTTTCTATGAAGTGTTCTTTCTCTTTCTTTTGAAGTGCTAATTCTGAATCAAAGAATGCTGTATATAATACAAATCTTAATTTAGGTGATAAGGTGAATTTTCTCTTGATATTTATTAGTCTCACACTTAAACAATGAACTCTTGAACATCATTATAAAGCACCATTTTTTAAATTCTCTGATCTACTGCCATTTGTGCAGTTTACAGTCAGTTGCAATTTTGGAAACAAACTAAATGAGAATATAAGGCACACAACAATAGCAATAACCCATGTAAACCTAATCTGACAATCACTACATGGAAGATATTCAATGCATCGACATATGGGAACGAGTCACATTATTTTTTACCGGATCAACCAGATACAACAAATGTTTAGGTCACATACATTTCTAAGATGATTTAGTACTTTTTTGGATAAGTTTAAAGGAACAAGATGACTTATCTCAGTGAAGAAAAAAAACATTTCAACATAATATCTTCATAATATCAGCGGTTCAAACTCAATGAGGGATGAGCTATTACCATTTGAGCTTAAACCCATGGTTGCTCTTGTATACTGTAAGTGGCTTTGGATAAATACATCAGCTAATTGAAGAATTACTCATTAGAAATGAGCTGAGGCCATATTCCACTGAACAAATTATCCTGAGCATATCTAAAGAAATAATATTTTAAAACGTATATTTTCACACAGATCACGTGTTCTGCAGAATGAAGGATTTAAGCCATGTGCCGAGACTACTGTCCTACTAAAGCAGTTTGCCTACACCTACAACACACGACAGCCATTATGATGTGACATACCTATAAACAAACCAGGATGCATCTTTTCATCGTTCACAGCTGAAAGCACAGAATGATGGTACAGATCACACATGACTTTGAAATAATAGAGAGTTAAATCTCAGGAAGAGAGCTGATGTCAGATCCATGTGATTAGTATATTGGCTACTTCTGTTACTCTCTTGTGCTAAGCAGCCTAAGAAGCATGCACTAATAGCTCTCAACTCATTGGCTTTCCAGCTACTTTTCATCAGTAAATCTCTGCGCCAGATGTCTTGGGTGTTAATGCCAAACAACAGATGGTTAAATAAGAAATGGGGCAAAAGAGGTAGAAACGAAACAAGAAAACTTCAAATAAGCGCGCTGTCTAATGTTTTTATCAACGACCTACGCTGCAAATATATCAGAATCCTCGCCAAATGACTCGCTTTAAATGAATCAGATTCTTCTTGCGAGTTTGTAGCACATCGGTGTCTAACCAAATGCATTATGGCTATATTCGCAGTACTGTTTATTTCTTTCATTATCTTAGCAAATAAAGCCTCTTTGTCATTGCTCACCCTCCGGTCTCAGCTCCCGAATCAGCGCACTCATCTTCCACTGAATTCTTCATCTCTGGTGAAAGTGACAGTAACTTCACATGCCTCCCGTTTTCTCCTCTGCACTTTAACGCCCACGTACACTGTGCACAATGACTTGTGAAGAACTTTTTAAAGCTGGGATGGACAAACGACTCCGGTAAGGGTGACAGGAACAGCTAACATTAACAGTCACGCCAGGGTCTGTCTGATCTGGTTCGTTCGTGAAGCTTTTGCGTCACCGCCGTTCATTTAGTTCAATAGCGGTGCGTTTACCGCTCCCAGGTGGCACAACGCAGTTAAAGCGAGTAGACTATTTACGCATTAGACCATTGGACGAACACAATGCGCACTCGGTCTGTGAATGTGAACATTAAAAACGTTTTAATTTATAATTTATAAAGCTGTTGCATTTTTTTATTACTTGTAAGTTTAACACTGTGTCTACACCGAAGGCGAGACGCGACACAATTGCCCATTATAATCATTGATGCTGTCCACACTGGGTGCGAGGCATCATTATGTTACTGGTGCACTCACATATGTTTATTTTGCCAAAATGTTTTCCATATATATATATATATATATATATATATATATATATATAAAATTATCATAACTTTATATATATATATATAAAATAAATAATTATCATAACTATATATATATATATATATATATATATATATATATATATATATATATATATATATATATATTAATATATATATATATATATATATATATATATATATATATATATAAATAAAAAAGTTATGATACTTGTATGATGAGATATAACTGGCTATACCATTAAATAATGTGCACTTATACTTGAAATGAAATATTTCTGGAAAAAGCTTTCTACATTGAGCAGGTCGCCATCTCATGGCCGCGATGTTAACTCGTCCAGACATGTCATGTAGGCCAATCACTTACAACAACAACAACAACAACAACAACAACAACAACAACAACGTTTATTTACAAAGCACAAACATAAAAGTATTCTAAGAAACGAAGGAGAGTCAGACTTGACAAACACTATTATTTTATTGGAGGGCAAACAAGAAAAAATATTTCTTAATAAAATAATAAGAACATTAAATGAGTGATGCCTGTAACTACATATATAAATTAAAGAATTCATTGCATACATAACACTGTCATTCAAATAATGAAATGTCTTGTAAAGCTATTTACACTAATACATATACATTATGTGAACCCCGTGCTGAATCTGTGAAAATGTGAATAATTTTAACAAAATAAGGGAGATCATACAAAATGCATTATTTTTTATTTAGTGCTGTCCTGAATAAGATATGTTGCTCTTTTTTTTAACGTATAGTCCACAATAGCTGGATTTATTAAAATGACCCTGTTCAAAAGGTAATGAACCTTTGATTCTTCTTAATATTTTGTGTTGTTACCTGAATGATCCACGACTGTTTCAGAAGTAACAGATACGTACATGTTTCCTGGAAGACAAGTGCAATTTAGCTTGATTTTCAAATTCAATTTTTTTTTCACCCCCAGCTCTTTAGGCATTGTGTTTCCTTATGGAGCATTAGTGAATGTTTGAACCTTTTGTAATAGTTGTGTTTTAGTCCCTCAATTGTCCTCAGTGTGAAAATATGGATATCAAAATTATACAGTCACTGCTGGAAAGGGTTAAAATATGCAAAAGATGCTGGAAAACTGAAGAATTGGCAGGACTTGGAGGATTTTTCTGAAGAACTTTGGGCAGTTTAACTGCTCAGGACAAACAAGGGACTTGAGAAACAACCATAAAAAAAAAAAAAAAAATAGCCATGGATCATCCAGGGAACGACCCAGTATTAAGAATCAATGGTTCATAAACGGGGTCATTTTAATATGGAAAAAAATATATATAACATATCTTACACACTTTCACAGATTCTGCAAGGGGTTCATATAGCCTACTTCTTCTTGCAACTGTATATGAAAACAGGTGGAAACAAATTAAAATGATCACAAAAAATATCACTGTATTTTCACTGCAAGTGAAATGTAGGGAAGTGAAATATAATGAAGTCAGCTTTGTCAGAGTACCTTATTAATAACACTAAAAAAGTCTTCTAAAGTTCTCTAAAGTTTTATTTGCCAAAAGGTCGGGCTCTAGTCGATGAACCCTTCCGGTTCCAGAAGAAGATACTGTTGTAGTGGCTTTGGCACAGGGAGACTGGGAATGAGTGAGTGGCAGTTTTTCCCAAACTGTTTCCTCAGTGCAGACCGGGACAGATGCTGTAAACTACGTGGTTTATACTCCAGGGCAAAAAGTGACTCATAAAAGGGTTGGTAAAGCTTTAAAAAAAAAGAAAAAAATGATTAATATTTATTTTGCTTCAATATGGTACAATAATGCAAACAGTGTACATGCGTGGACTCATTTAAAAGCTGAAAGCCTTTAGCCTTGTTTTGATACACAATGTTTGAAATAGTTATGCTTTAATTAATGTTTACACAGGTTTCATATAGTATAAATGACTCACATAAAAGATATCCTCAGGTATGGCCTCAACCCATTTGTAGGTTACAGGAACAAGTGCGTATGAGTTAAACAGGATTTCCACAGTTTTAGGTGCCGCTGCACAGGCTGTCAATACCTTGAAATAAAAAAACATTAAATTAATTCATTTAAAAAACTGATATCAAAGAAACTGAAAATTCATGAGACAGCAAATTAAAAGGATAGTTCACACAAAAATGAAGATTTTATGTTTATACTGTTTACCCCCAGGGCAACCAAGAAGTAGGTGTCTTTGTTTCTTCAGTAGAACACAAATGAAGATTTTTAACTCAAACCGTTGCAGTTTGTCAGTTGTATAATGATCTATGTCCAACAGCCGTCAGCACGCGATGACTTCCAACTACACGATATGGCTTAGAGATACGCGCGAGAGATCACTTCCGTCGCTTGTATCCGATAGAAATACGCCTTATCGGGTACATTTGACCTCACTCGTCATCACACACTGACAGCTGTTGGATCGCATAGATCGCATTCGAGATAAAAAAAATGATATAAATACTGCTGGGTTTCATGCACAAACTGATCGTTTCATGACATCAATGTGACGTCACAAGCTGCAAGGTTTAATATGGATTCGTTTGTGCATGTTTTTTTTACTCTCAAAGATCTCATACTCTCATCTGTTACCATTGACATGCATTATACAACTGGCACACTGGTTGGAGTTAAAAATCTTCATTTGAGTTTACTGAAGAAAAAAAGACCTACATCTTTAATGTCCTGGGATAAGCTGATAAACATCACATTTTCATTTTTGGGTGAACTATCCCTTTAACAGACTATAAATATGCTTTTTTCAGTTGTAAGAAAATGTTATGTAATGAAATATGAGTTTTTACTGTAGAGTTTTGAGATATCTTAATGCTATTATGCTACAGTGTTATTAGTGATCACCTTCAACAGTGCTTGTGGCCAGACTTTAACGGAGCCGTGATTTAACAAGGTCTGAACAAGCATGTGAGGTTCCCATTCTTGCCGAACCACAGAGCTCTGTAGAACACTAGATAGCGGTGAACATCCGTTATAGTCAATGGCATTGATATCAGCCCCATTATCCAAAAGAAGCTTCACCATCTTATGCTGAACATTGCGGGCTGCCTTGTGTAGAGGACTGCGTCGTTCTTTATCAGCTAAATTAATGTTTGCCCCATAGGCCAGGAGGAGATGACAGAGCTCGAGGTACTGTTCATCTTGGCTGTTGGCTGTCTTTTCTGTGGCGACTCCACAAAGCACTCCCAATGGTGTTTCACCCGAAGAGCTGCTGTGGTTTACACAGGTTCCGAATCGTAGGTACAGTTGTGCATGGTGGGGAAGACCATGTCTAGCTGCCACATGCAATGGTGTTTCTTCCTCTTCTTCACTAGGTATGTTCACCTTGGCACCATATCTCACCAAGGCTTTCGCACAACTACAATAAAGAAGCACAGCAAATGCTCGTGATGAGAGATTACAAACACTGCAGTTTGAACTGATTTTTCCTAAAATGTATTATAGATAGGCCTACTTTTTGAATAATCCACCTTGCACAGCAAGAACAATAGGTGCAATAATTTTCAAGGTGAAAAACATTTTGCACTAGAGATAAAATATTATTGATATGGGTTTCGTATCAATTATTAATGTAAATTAATGTAAAATAACATAATTTGACTATATGTTCATACATAAATTTAGCATGTTTTTACCATAGACAGAGCGACACGCGTCATAATCTGAAAACCACGCCCACCGCTCTCCATTGACTTTGTATTGCATGAAGCGGTCTCCTTGTCATTTCTGACTTATAACAAAAAAAAAAAACAGAACAATGACTAAAAGCTGTGTGGAGGAAAAATGTAATCATAGAAGAAGATTTATGTTTGAGTTCATTCAGAAGTCAATGTCTGTTTGTGAAACACCTTTTCAGCTGTTCAGACACAGCTGCTGCTGAAGCAAGGGGGTAACGGTGGGACATCAAAAGTGGGAGCTTTCCCGACAAAGGGTGTCGGATCATTTAAATTATATTAGCTCCAAGGGAAGGGACCATTTACATATTGTGTCTCTGCTCATTACTCTGTGGAAAAATACTGGGGGGGGTTGCTTAAACATTGGGGTTATAAGAGCTGAATTTTCTTTGTTCTAGTCAGTTCACACCCGATGCAGGCATTATCTGGTTGTATTGACTGTGGACTCATTCTTGCAAGAATTAAATCTTTATAAAGACGCAATTGGCTAAGGTTTGTCTCTTATTCAGAAATGCAACGGAGTTAACGTTATTTTGCCGCAACAATTTGGTGTCAGGAAGTTGGATTCCTTGGATGTGCCTTCCGGAACCCTGAGAGCCGACGGTGACTGATCATCCTGGACTTTAGAGTCACAGCCTTACCTCGTCTGATTAAGGAGAAGGGCCGGCTGCTCTAGGGGTTCTGGAGGGACCACTGGAATAAGAGAAAAAGAACCCGAGGTGGCACGGGACAACTCTGGTAAGAGACAAACTTAAAAAATTCTGGGAATTTTAATGTGAATTTGGTTAAATTAAGATTTGGGAAACTAAGGGATAAACCATAGGGGGAGTCTGAGTCTGTGGCAAATGCAGCGTGAATTTATGTTTTTCTAACTGAAATCACGTGGGCGATTAAATAAGACCTAGATTGGTCTGAGAAATAAGACCTAGATTGGTCTGAGATTAAATAAGACCTAGATTGGTCTGAGAAATAAGACCTAGATTGGTCTGGGAACCATACCTAGATTGGATTGGTTCAGGTAACCAGGGCACAAAATCGGGCACTATTGCGAGTGTCCGCCCGGCTGATCTTGGGTGAAGAGATCAGATCTGTACGGAGACGTCCAACAGATTAATAGCGTGCACGCGAAAAGCCACAGAATCAGACTGCCACTATGGAAAATCCCAAAGAAGCTAGCAGAATATGATACACCGGTATTTTGTCAAATGAAAAAATTATATGGCCAGAGATGATTGGGGATATAGAGAAATTAATTAAATATCATGATTTCCAAAAGAAAAGAAACTTTGAGTCAACAGGATGAGAGTGGTGAAAGAATCTGTTGAGGAGAAAATACAAATCTAAGGGCTTTTGTGGGGGATGTGTGTGTGTGAGAATGCAAATGAAGATTGTTATAAGAAGCAGATAACAGGGAAAGGAAGATGTTGTCTGATCACACAGAAACTACAGCTGTTTAAAGATCACTGGTGAGTATTAACTTTGATTAAGCTATGGATAACAGTTTGTGGTAACAAAATTAGAGCTAACAATTTGAGAGACATGATCAGTAACTTGATCAGACCGGATAAAGATTTTGGGACGAGAGAGCTGTAAGCAGCTCTGCTCTGAAGCCAGCAATTTAAAGAAATAAGTAGAACTTATTAAGAAAATGGGCAGCAATGTTTTAATTATGTTTAGAAAATAATACGGCAATTTAACTGGCTATAAATTAATTGAGAACAAGAGAAATTCAAATTTCTAGATGTTAGTGCATAATGAATAATGAATAATCATGGGTTGTAAAATGGGTGGAATAACATTAAACCCTGAAGGAAAGACCCCAGTAACTGTGGGAATCTGATGTGATTTTTGTTTTGAAAAAGCAGATGAAAGATACCATGAATTGCTGAATGACACAGAGTGTTTTAATTGTGGTCAGCGGGGCCGTGTCCACTCACCATAAGGTGTCGAAGGTGTGACAAATGAGGCAACCACACTAAACCCAGTAAAAAGAAATGAATACAGAGATGAGATTTAAACTCTGTCTAAGAAAATAATGAAATAACAATAGGGTTATAATAAATATGTTCTTGCTCTTCTCACTTTTGCAAAACTCTGATAATGCTTATTGGACTGAATATTGGGTTGTTGAAATAACTTTAGGTAAGTTAATATGTTGGAAACCCTAGAAGTTGATGCTTTGGTTTCAAAAGATAAGCTTGTGCTGAGCTGTAATAAATGCTGATTTGCTTATCTGAATCTGGCACCACCACGTCATTTCTGGTGCTGTGGCCTAGCTTGAGTAACACACACTCAATCTGAGGGTGATTTGAAAGTGTGATTTCAGTCTAAGGATAGAGTTTAAAAGGAAAATGTCTGAAGTTTATTTGAAAACAATATTAATTTCTAACCAGATCTCACTAGCTTGTGTAAAGAGTGAAAAGTTGCAGTGCAGATGAAGATGCAGTGTGCCAGCCCTGAAGGCCTCAGAGTCTCTCTCTCTCATTCAAACCCAGCACAAAGCTGTTATCTGAGCATGTGTCATAAGTGATGAGATACTTATGGTTAAACACAGGGCATCAGTTGAAAATCATAGAGACAATGATTTGATAAAAAGGAAATTTTTGACTAATAGTTAAAGGATTGCCATGGAGGGCAATGATAGATATTTTGATGAAACAAAATGAGATGTTTTACAAAATGAGATGTTTTTACAAAATGAGATGTTTTAAAATATAGAACTGAAAATGTTGTGTCTGATCTAAGCCTTCATCATGTACAGGACCGATGGATCGAGACACAAAGGTAGCAGAACATTAAACTGAATGGACAGTTGTTCTGGCTAAATTCACTGAGTGGTGGATTTTAGTGATTTAGTTGTATTGTGATAATTAACCTGTCTCCATGTTCTACCTTTAGTAAGCAGACCAGATGGCTCTGATGACTCTTGAATGCACTCTATGCAAAGCTCCAGAAAACATCATCCTGTTGAGGGTCACAAAAAAAAAAAAAAAAAAAAAAAAAAAAATTTAAGCGATGACAAATGTGCGTGAGATGATTCGCCAAAGGCACGGGTAAGATCCTCTCTTGGCCAGCAGGAGGACAACCTAAGCCAGGGTTTCATCGACATTTGGGCACCTCCAAGAAGGGGAGTGTTTTTATGTGAGGTGTGTATGAGAGTTGAGCAGATGTCTGTGAGGCCAGCAGCATCATAAAGGGAGGAGTTGTGTTTTTGTAGGGGCCGAGAGTCCAGACAGATATACAGCAGTCCGACCCAGAGATGTTCCTCTATACCGCTCACCCAAGAACCGCTTATCCAGGGAAGACCCTGAGGGAAAGTTATGATGGTAAGGGGCATTCAAGAGCCAGCTGAGACCATGCTGTGAATTGTCATAAATTTTATGGAGAACAGAACAAAATTTGTTAATTGGTATAAGTAAAACTGTATGATATTGAACTAATATGTCTCTATCATAGTCTTAAATCCTGCAGGTCATTAGATATGGCAAAGGATCATTCGGAAACATGGTGATGGCTTTAAGATGAGGACAGCTTTTGAAGTTCAAAGAGAAGGTCTGGATAACAAAGGTATTTAAACTAAAGATTATAGTTTGTTCTGAGGTAAAGTCTCAGAGGCTGTTGAAAAGATGATCTGTGTAAGAGAGACAGACAGAGAGAGAGAGAGAGAGAGCTTGTGGAGGCGGGGATGGCACAGTGTCTGTAATCGGCCATGTTAAAGCGTAGACAAAACCAAAACAACCCAGCTGACTAAAGACAACTTAATAGTGAACAGACATGATTTGAAAATGATTAAGAAACCAAGTAGAAGCAAATTTTGAGAATGAGCAGTTCATATTTATGCCCTGATTGAGCGTAGTGTTTTATCACTATGGGTTAAGCCAAGCGACAAACTTTAAAAGAAGCGTATTATTCTGAGTGATTCTGATAAAAGATGATCCAGAACATGGACGAGCTTTAAGTGGATTGATATCCAGCTTGGTCTGTTACTGGTAATAATAATGACTACTTTTGTCATTTATGATGAGGATTTGAATTACTCTCTGGATTAGTTAAAATAGTAGCGTAAAAATTATAGACTTGAGGACAGAGACAAAATGACAAATTGGCTTAAGTCATTATCTAAATTATCCAGAGAATCCGTCACAATTATGAAAGGCCAGAGGCGAACAAAGGAATATAAACTTTAAAATGAAAAGTTTTATTTTTGTGTTTCCTCCATTAAATGGAGGCAGGACATTAATTTATCTAGAGAACTACAATTAATGTAAGAGAAAAAAAAAAAACAAAACAAGAGGCTGTGAGGTTTTCTGTGTGACTAGGATTGAGATGGAGGACAGTAATATTTTGGATTTCTGCAGAGCAGTGGACAGTGGAAAGGTGTGCCGTAGGTGAGACAGAGGACTTCACGGTGAAGGTGAGACTGCATCAAGGATCGGCTCTGAGCCCCTTCTTGTTCGCAGTGGTGATGGACAGGCTGACAGAGGAGGTCAGACAGGAATCTACATGGACTATGATGTTTGAGGATAACATTGTGATCTGTAGTGAGAGCAGGTGGACGAAAGTCTAGAGAGGTGAAGAAGTGTGTGTGTGCAGGCAGGTTGGAATGGGTGGAGAAAAGTGTCAGGTCTATTGTGTGAGGGTTACAGTAAGAATGAAAGGAGAGGTGTGCAGGACAGTAGTGAGAACAGTGATGATGTGCGGTTTGGAGACAGTCACACTGAGGAAAAGACAGGAGGTTTAAGGAAGACCAAAGAGGAGGTTTATGGATGTAGTGAACGAGGAACATGAAGGTAGGGAAAGAAGGAAAAGAAGATTCAAGACATTGAAAGGAAAATGTACTTTAAAATCCTAATTAATTGGAAAGATTTTGATAAAGAATTGGGTATTGAATATGATTAAACATAATGTCACAAGAGAAAGATGAGTGAACGAGCTGATTGAATGTAATACGAATAGATAATCATGTCGTTTTGATGAAAAGTTTTCAACATTAACAAATTTAGGTTTATGTTATAAATGGTTAGATATGATGAGTGAAATTGCAGTTGATGGAAACAGTAATTTTGAACAAAAACAGGGTGGTTTGTAAAAGAATTGTGTTGAAACAACGGACTGGAGGAAGTTTGACAAGAATATGATGTTCAGTGAGAAACTGGGAGCATTTAGATCTGAATATAAACATGAAGTTGAGTTAGAGAGGATAATGACAACCATGACAGATGCACAAAGAGAATCAGTGCATGTCAAACATACGGCCTGCACGGGCAGAGGAGTCATCTGAACTGTGGCCAAAGCACAAACTGAAGGATGTTTATATGGAGATTTAAAGCAATTAGATGGATTTTTATCTATCTTACTTATTTTTTTTGTCGTTTAATTTGAATTGGACAACATTGGGGTCTGTGATGATTTGGAATTATCAAGAGAATCAATGATTGTTTTTCTTCCTTTACACTAATCATGTATTTGGTCTCTGAGGAGTGACTGAGGGTCTGGCCTAGGGATGTGTGATGTGTCGTTAAACACTTGAAAGCAACAAGGTGTCGTGTGTTTGGATTTTGAAGGTATCACACACCCCCAAATTGACAGGAGTGCAGTAACAGAGCTTACTCATTTAGCCCGGCTTCCAGATTTGAAATACAGATTTTATATTAACTTTCACTGAAACACGAAAGAATCAGGATAAAGATTGCCTGGTTAAGACTGGAGCTTGTAGCCCTGACTGAAATATGCAAGCTGATGAAAGGTAAAAGTGTGTAACATTTTGAACAGATTTGCGTTTTGAGTTCGGAGTTGGGCATAATTTTGGGGCATTGTGGAAACACAGGAAAATTGTAATATCGGATGGGCGCCCAATTCTGAATGGTTCAACTGTGTCTGCTTCTCAAGACACAATTTTCTTGACTGGCCAGGTTGATATCTATGAATGCGCACATTAATAACAAAGATTTTATTTAAACAGGCAGATGAGATTGCGAAGGCCGAGGCAGAAGCAGTCAAAGGAACCATAATGTCTTTTTGATATTTGAAATAACCACAAAAGCTTTCACTTCTTTACAGAGAACGGAGACCTTCGCCACAACAGCGGAGAAACAGCTGTGGAAACTGTGGCTGCACTTTTCAAAATGGTGTGGTGATGGCAAGCCTTGTTTACCCCAAACATTCTTTGACCATTATGTTTAGATGGCTGCATTTATGATCAGGCAGCCAAAGGGGGAATTAGTTAAATGAAAACTGTCTAAACTGATGAAAACTGTCTGAAACTGATGAAAACTGTCTGGGGTACAGTATTTTTATGAAAAATTTTGTAGAAGGAAAGGCCTAGAGCAAATCCGAGTCTGTTCGAGACTGTTTAATAGAAGGGGTAAACAATAGCTTACATCGATATAATTTGTGAATTATTGCAAAGAAATGTTCTCTCTGTGTCTAAGATCTGTGTGCAGGTTAAGGGACTCCTTTACATAACATCAGACCAGATGTTTGATGTCGTGATACGGGACTACAGAAGGAACAGATGGAGAGTGAAAAGGTGCTTCTGATGACAAAAACGCCATCAAGGTAGCTTAGAAAGATCCCACCAGTGATCGGGGAGAAGGAGCCGAGAGGAGCTGGAGGCACACGTCTGTGCGGACGGAGGTCACACAAACATCATTTGCCGCTATCATCTCAGGAGCAGAGACACTGGCACAACGTGGAGCTGAGACAACAAGTTTAGAACCTGTTGCAAGCCCACAGAATCAGAGTTGCACAATCTACAGAGAGGTGGCGTCCTTTCATTAACAAGAGCAGAAAAGACTAATCTTCATAACTCTTTCTGGGCGTACAGCTGTGCGATTGGAGCAAAGCAAAGCCGTGGTGCCCTTTTTCGATGTTTGGACTGTGCGACTTGAGAAGAACAACATTCATATATACATTTAAAATTTTTCTTGTGAATTATCAAAGAATGATAAAAGGGGGAATTGTGGAGGAAAAATTTAATCATAGAAGAAGATTTATGTTTGAGTTCATTCAGAAGTCAATGTCTGTTTGTGAAACACCTTTTTCAGCTGTTCAGACACAGCTGCTGCTGAAGCAAGGGGGTAACGGTGGGACATCAAAAGTGGGAGCTTTCCGACAAAGGGTGTCGGATCATTTAAATTATATTAGCTCCAAGGGAAGGGACCATTTACATATTGTGTCTCTGCTCATTACTCTGTGGAAAAATACTGGGGGGGGTTGCTTAAACATTGGGGTTATAAGAGCTGAATTTTCTTTGTTCTAGTCAGTTCACACCCGATGCAGGCATTATCTGGTTGTATTGACTGTGGACTCATTCTTGCAAGAATTAAATCTTTATAAAGACGCAATTGGCTAAGGTTTGTCTCTTATTCAGAAATGCAACGGAGTTAACGTTATTTTGCCGCAACAGCTGATATGTGACAAAGTGTACAGCAAACAAGCTAAACACAACCCAGAACTTTTTATAAGCTGTTGACCGAAAAAACGAGCGTTTAAAGACACAAAAGTGGATACAGAGCGCGACATTGAGAACTCCACTAGAGGGGAACGTAATCAGCGACAGGAAATATAACGTTAATATATAAAACTGAAATTTGGATATTTTACTTAACAGTAACAAAATGTTTACTGCACATGTATATACCTGTCAGTATCCAAACATTTACCCAGTCTTGTCTCCTTAAACGCTCGTTTTTTTGGGTCATCAGCTTATAAAAACTTATTTCTGTGGTTTTTTTTAGCTTGTTTCCTCTGTTATGTGACACCCTGTCACATAGCAGCTTTTTGACATTGTTCTATATCTTTTGTTACAAGTAAATGACAAGGAGGCGCTTCACGAGCGTTGGATTGTTTCCCCCCGTTGTGGGCGTGGCCTAAATGCGCCTTGTCTCTATTATATTTTAATAAATAATGATAATGTGTATTAGTAGGCTACTATAGTGTGTATCATTTTCATATGATAATACCGTAGTGATTGTGGTGTTCTGCAGAGATGTAAGGCAGTCAGTCCCTCCTCTGTCATCTGGTTAGGATTAGCTCCATGTTCCAGCAGCAGCTCTACACATTCAGTGTTGGCGTTTGCAGAGGCCTCATGAAGTGCGGCCTTTCCTCCTGCGCTTAGGTTGGGGTGTGCGCCGTGCTCCAGTAAATACAGTAGACATTCAGTGAAACCTTGTGCAGCAGCAATACACAGTGGGCTTGTCAGCTCCCTTTTGTACTCCAAAGACCAAAGACCTGAAATGGGAAATATTACCAGACAGTTAAAATGTTTTTAATTGTTGCACACTACCGTATAGCTATACTTTTATTTAGCTCGGATGCATTAACTAGATGAAAAGTGACTGTTCATTGTTAATAAAAAAAAATCCTGAAATAATTGTATATTAAGCAGAACAACTGCTTTTAACATTGACAATAATAAGAAATGTTTCTTTAGCAGCAAATCTGCATATTAGAATGATTTCTGAAGGATCATGTGACACTGAAGACTGGAGTAATGATGCTAAAAATTCTGCTTTGCCATCATAGGAATCTAATAAATGCAGCCTTGGTGGTGAGTATGTGAATTCTTAAAAAATAAATAAATATATATATTATTGAAAAGAAAAAATAAATGAAACCACTGTGAAACCACTTATTCGTTTTTCAGAATAGATACACAATTTTTTTTTAAATAACAACATAGCTACTTCCTGACTTGCCAAAAAATACAAGAGTTTCTATCCCACAAATGACAGTTTTTACCTGAGGGTCCAAATGTGGTTTCTGTGTGAGATTGCCACTCGAGTTCCTCCCGGCTCACATTGTAAAACACATCAACGTCAATATAGTTCCTTTTAAGGAGGGTTCGTAGCCCTCTGGAGTCTCCCTTCACCACAGCTCTATAGAGCCACAAGGAGCGTAAATAAGCTCTTTCCCAATGATCTTGTCCTAACTCACAGTTATCATCCAGCAGAGCCTGCCATCCATTCAGCTGCACAGTTGAACAGAGGTTCTCAAAGCACATAGTTCTTATCATCTCCTCCTAACTTTTCAAATGGCTTATGCTTTCAAAGACTTGAGTTTATATAGTGCTAGTCATGTTTTCCTATGGCTTCAAGCACTTTTTGCCTCTATTTTTAGTAAGCCATTGTTCTCCATCAGATGGTCATAGCTTACTGGCGCCATTTTTAGTTGTTGATGTATGAGATATATGCTAAATCCTTTGAGCTGCAAAAGTCTATGTCCATTTGTTGACTTTCATTTTATTTGAATAATAGACCTGGTTTTCGGAGGGCTTTTAAGATATGTTATTGTTAAACAGATCAAATTTTATAAGCTACTTCCATGTATGCCAAAAAAAGGGCCTAACGTAACAGGTTAGATATTTATAGTAGAAGCAGAGAGTTTAATTGCAATGGCATAATCTGTGGATTGTATGAGATCATTTATTTTGAGGGCACTACAGGAAAATCTTTACTGGAATCTGCAGAATGATTGGTAGGAGTGTTGCATGGAGACCGACCCAAACAGTAACTGGGACCAGGGCTCTTGAGTATTGATCTGTGCCTGGCATTCATATGCACAGAAGATTACCCCAATCCCTTAGAAATCCTGTGTCAACTCCACAGAGATTCCTTACCTCAGTAATGCGGCATCCGCCCACAGACAGTATGAACCACAATGCCGTGAGTTAAGGGCTTTCTAAGTAATAAAAGATTTGTAGAGCATGGCACGTGTAGTCTATTTTAAAAGATACAAGCTTTGTTATCCTTGCATGAAAAGCTTCAATATGTCAGTGTGTGTCTCATCAAAAGAGAGTGCAGGGAATGTGAGGGGAGTTTGCTAGCAGACGCGCTGTCCGTAGTCGAAGCATGGATTACAGTATGACTCATATATGTAA
Organism: Gobiocypris rarus; assembly: GCA_023029165.1. Lineage (NCBI taxonomy): Eukaryota > Metazoa > Chordata > Actinopteri > Cypriniformes > Gobionidae > Gobiocypris > Gobiocypris rarus. The sequence continues at coordinate 28,917,755 of CM040910.1, forward strand.
TTTACATATCCAGTTGGTCCAAATTTACAGCAGATCATTACCAAAATGGTTAAATCTGATTACTGGTCATTAGACTTTTATGTTGTGATTATGAAAATGTCAAATTCAATTGGAAATTCATCATTTACTCACCCTCATGTTGTACCAAACCCACGTTAATCTTTGAAACACAAATTAAGATATTTTTAAGGAAAATGTCAAGCAAGTACAGTTGAGCTTCCACTTATTGTATGTGATGTGCTCAAAATATGTGCGATGAGCAATGTTTATAAGGTATACATTAAATATGTAACCTTAACTCTGTAGAAGACTTGGATTAAACCAATTTTAACAAAGTTAAAGTGTGTGTTTTAAAGTTTAGTGAAAGTCTTAGTTAAGCACAGCGACGACACGTTTTCCTTTTTGGGTGAACTATCCCTTTAATACATTATATTTGTTGATTTAAAATATCAATATTTTTACATGACCTGTGCTGGTTTAGCTGGTTGATTTTGTTGTTCACAAGCAAAACATGTATAAAAATGGCATCACTGGCTGACTATCACTTTTGCTGGTGAACAACATTGAACTGCTACACCACCTAGACCCTGCACAAAACAAAACAAACACTAGACCAGCAGAGAGGGTTTCTGGTTAAGCTATTTAAGAAGCCAGTTAAGTGAACCAGCATACCTGCCTCCAATGGGAACCAGTTTTCAAACTTCAACATATTTTGGTTGGTGTTATTCACAACCAATGCACAACTTAAGCAAGATATTGAAACTCAAGAACATGGCTGGTATATCATTGCATTTTTCTATTTTAATAAGTAAGTCATCTTTGAAACATTTTGAATGTACAAAGCTAAAATCTCCATCCTATTCATCAAATCTAACTCACCCTGTTTCTGTGCAGTCCACAGCAGTTCATCGCTCTGGAACTCTAACACTTTGTTCAGTTGCTCTGGATCAGAGAATCCATCCTGCATGTCCCTCCAGTGGTGGATTAACATGTCATTGAGAACAGGGGGACAAAGAAAGTGCAACCCTGGTTGTCTAAATTTGGTCTTTTCTTTTGTAACTCTCTGACTGCTATCTAAAGGCGACCGCCGTCTCTCTGTCAAGAATGTGGCCTTTCTGCTCACAGCCCCTTGGGAGAACATGGCTAATATTGACAACCCTTTCCACTTCTTACCTGTCGGTTTTTATGGCTATTTATATTATCACTGTTGCTCTTTATCCTGTATTTTTAGTACAAATGACATGTGATCAGCGCATATCATGGATGCCTTGATTATTGTTTTCACCAACAACACAGAGGCTGTGTTCAGAGAGGTCAGTTCGATAAATATGACAGAAGCACAGCTGAGTGGAATGCATTGCTGGTGATATCACCACTACACAAGCCAGGAATATAATTAGACTGTCCAGTTCAACAAATCATGAGGTGTGACAGCATTGTCCTCCAATCAGACTGGCCACACAGCTGCCCGGAATCTGATCCACACAGGTGCTTTACCTTGTGACCTTAATTCCAAAAGTGCCCTGAGCTGTCAACTGTAATTCCTGTGATAAGTGAAAGGGCATAATTTTCTCCTTAATGCAAACGCATTAGCTTATTTAGCATTAACTGAGCTGATTCCCTGAAACATTTGTTAAACATAGGGCTTTAGGTTTTGCTAGTATATGCAGTTCTTATGCAGTTGTGTAGGTGTAGGCATGTGAAAGTAGTCATTAGCTGTGACCTCACATGTAACTATATATAATTTAAAACATCTCCCAAAGAGCTGATGACATACCTGGGTATTTTATGGCTGTACTGATATACTGTCAAAGATGTCGAGGCAGCGAGGACAAATTCAAATTAACGGTAAATAATGGACACTAGAGGAAAATTACGTTAGATCATTTTGATGTAGGGGGAGAACGGGTATGGTTGCAACACTTTCTGCTTCAGGATCTGTAATTCCCTTAATTTATGAGCTAGAGACCTCCAACTTTTATACATGGCACAGTTATGTTTAGTTCATCTTAGGCCTAGTCCACACGTACACGGGTATTTTTAGTTTCAGTTTTCCCGCCTATTATTGGTTCATTCTGTTCTGGTGCATGTCATTAATCATCTTGTTTGAGTCACTATTTTAGTTCACAGTCTGTCTTTGTTCGGTCTACGCTTACAGTGTTGCTCCTGCCTGTCTTATAGTCATTTGTATTGTCTTCATTAAACTTCGCATTGGAATTCTATAATAGTCGTATTCATCTGCCTTCCTGCAACAACCCGTGACACACCGAACCTCAAAAAGTAAAAGAAAATGGCTTTAAGAGAGAAATGTATTGCATTGGCTCAGGAGAGCCATGATTTCTACACCTTCACTGCTGAGTTTTTCTGTCTGGCCGTCACCAGCCCGCTTGACGATGAGACCCTAAAGACCCTGTTCTGGATCAGAAAGAACTTCCACAACCCCATCAACCTTCCAGACAACACCCGACTGAGTTGGAGGGAAACCGTTGCGAGGTGTCTGGAGAGCGTGCAGCCCCGATCCAGAACTCAGCCAGAGCTGAAGTTACCACCTTTGACCACGGAAAATGGTTAAGAGCCCCCGCAGATTTTTGAGGGAACACCTGCCGCAACGAGTGAGCCAGAGCCCATGGACAGCACTCACCATCACCCTGGAAATTGTGCCCCTGAGCGAGTCTGACCAAGGGTGGAAGCCCGTGACATCAACGGCCGAGGGAATGAGAACCAAGGACTGGCTGCTGGACACCAGTGAGGACTCCCACCCAAGCCTACCCTGTATTATCTCCTTCATCGCTGTTTAAAGATTGAACAATATGGACTCTGGTTTATTATTCTTGTTGATTTGTGTGGACGGTACCCTACTCACCATTATCCTGTCTAGTCTAATATCACCTCCTCTCAGCCAGTCCTCCAGCCCTGCTGCTGCTATAGGCTTGCAGCCCTGCGCCGTCTCTGGAGATGCCCTGCAGGGACGTCGAGCCGCAGGTCGTGCAACCATCTGCAGCACTTGAGTCAGAGGATCTGGCTCCTCCCACCTTTGGCTCCTTCAGGGACCCTCTGTCTATTGACTCCACCAGTTTTCTCTCGTCCCACCGGCTCCCCCTTGGTCAGTGGTCGTTCCACTTACGCCACAGACATACGGGCCAGCCACTATCCTCCGTGCCTTCTCCCCTACGGCTGCAACTGCCTCCTTTCCTTCCTTCAGCATCGCCTCTGTCCTCGGCCTCACCGTCGTCTCCCCAGTCCTTGGGTGATCTGGCTCCACCTGCGATGCTCATTGCTGTGACATACCCTGGGTTGCCAGCACCAGCAAAGTCACTCAGCACCATCGACCCTCTGGCTGCATCATCGGATCCTTGGCCCTTGTCTCCATTGGTCTTCCCTCAGATGTCAAGAGCCATGTCTACAAGATCCTGGCTCCTCCCACCTTCATCTCTGCCATGGGCTGTTGGCTCTGGGGAGCTCTAGGTCTGCGCCATCTCTGGGTCTCATCGTCTTGTCAACGCCATCCCTGGGGTTCATTGTCATGTCATCGCCATCTCTGGGTCTCATTGTCCTGTCATCACCATACCTGGGTCACATCATCCTCTCATCACCATCCCTTTATCATCACCTCGTCCTCCTCCAAAGCCCCCACTGGCCCTCCCACTGTTCTGCCACGTCGCGACGTAGCAACTTACCGGAGGGGGGCAATATGTCATTTAGTTTGTTTTCATTTCTCTTGTGTTCCTTTGTTCAGATTCCCCGCTCATTATTGGTTCATTCTGTTCAGGTGCACGTCATTAATCATCTAGTTTGAGTCACTATTTTAGTTCTCCCTTCACAGTTTGTCTTTTGTTCGGTCTACGTTCACAGTTAGTGTGTGTTGCTCTGCCTGTCTGACATTCATTTGTATTTTCTTCAATAATCTTTGCATTGGAATTCTATAGTACCCACAATTGTTTACTACAAAAGGCACACATTTAAGTCCACATGCAATACACTTCAAAAATAGGTTTAACAATACAAAAGAACAATACAAATCAATGCCTCTCTAACAATCATTTATCTCTTTATTGAATAATTTATAATTAAATAAAAGAAAGAGAACAATGTTAATCGAGAAATTTGTTTTTATGAACCAAAATAAGTATGGAAAGTAAAACTTTCCTGGCTAACCAAAAAAATAAAATAAAATAAAAACATAAAAAAATAATGTTCTGGGAAAGTTAGAAAAATGTTAGGGGAATGTTAAAATAACATTATAATAACGTTCTACAAACCAAAACCTTTCCAAAACCACGAAAATATGATTTCTGTGCTTTCCACACTATGCTTAACCCTGGCTTAAAGGGGTTTGAACTGCGTTGTTTCATTGTTTTATTATGTTTCCTGGGGTGCACATTTAGCCCTCTGGTTTGAATGCTCTGTTTTAAGGGTCTGTTGTGAGAGTTCTGTGTAAACGCCTACTGTCATTGTTTCTGTACACTAACGAATGCTTTCATCTTCACTAACAGTGCAAACGTGATATAGTTAAGAGATTTGTTGAATAAAACAGGAGTCGCTGATAAACGCCTCACTGATAAACTCTTGCTGTTTACACAGCTGACTGACAGCTCCATCTATTGCAAAAGGGAGCCTTCTTTGATTGCTTTCTTTATAGAATTTAATCACCGTTAAATAACAGATTATCTTCATCCTACTAAGAGAAACAACGCACGTTGACGTTTAGTCACTGGTTTAATTTACTGACACACAGACAAAGAACATCTGACTACATGAATCATTACATTTCAGATCAGGCTTTAGAATTAACAGTTACTTACATGTTGCATTACTGTCCAGCCCAGGTACTGCACAATATTTTGTAATCCTCAACTGCATGTTTATTGCTTAGTAGCTCAATGGTTTAACACTAGGCCTATGTTACATGCGTCAATCGGTGGGCGGGGCTAAACAGGCAGTGCTGAAGTAGGCGTTGATATTCCTCTGCAGAGGCGGTGCTTGCCTGCCTTTGATGTCATAGATCCCCTCTTTGAAAAACCTGTGATTGTCTGGGCCTGGTGTCTACAAAAGCTTTTATTGGACTAACAAGGAAGTTTTCAGTTCTGAAACTTACAGGATATTTTTATAGTATGATGACCTCTTATATGTCAAAAGCTCAAGGAAAATTAGATTTCTCAGTTCATGATCCCTTTAATATTTGACCTATAAAGTTGGATTTATCTGATCATTATAACGTGTTTCGATTGACCTTATTTCTACATAAATGCTTTATTAGCCTCCCGAGCTCTCTATAGATCATAACACAAAACATCCGCAACATTTTATTTCATGCTTATTATGTAAAAACCTAATAATAATATTAGGGAACGTTCTGTTTGCTACAAGTTGTGTCTATGTTATTTAAAAATAACTACCCTGCAAGAGTTATTATATGATTGCAAAAAATAAAACCTAAATATAATGTTCCCCTAACGACCTAATAAAAGACATTATTTAAAAAAAAAAAAATAAATAAATAAAAATAACCAAACGGGAACCAAATACTAACACATTCTGTGTTTGCTAGGTGTTCAGCTAACCGTATTAACTATCAAATACAAGTTAAATTATTTTATCTGCAAAATAAGTGCCAAAAAAATTAATTCTTACCACAGTATATATATTTTTCTTTATAAAATAAGCATGTGCCTATTCCCAGCCTTGACAACCATTCATATGGGTTATGGGAGGAAGTGAGTAAACACTGAAATGATCATTTAATTCCTAGCTTATCCCTGATTGGTGGAATTTATGGTGTTGCAACTCTCCCTATGTACAACCTTGTCCTATCATTTGTGTTGATTGATGGGAGAAAAAAAAATCTGTTTATTTTGAAATAAGTTTGAAATTCAAACAGTAGAAAAACTTCAACATTGTGTATTCCATCATCATGCATTTTCAAGATCGACTACTGGCATGGCTGCTGTACTTACCCAACACCACAGCTGGGGGGAGCTCGACATCAGGGTCTTTCATCCAATCATCATTTGACAACTCTATGATGATATTTGGGTTTTCTTTGGTTGCCTCTGTGAGAAGGTTCTGCACACATGTAGAGTCCTCCTTATTTTGTGCTTCTTTAAGAGCCATTGTAAATTCTGATTCAGCAGGGTAATCCAATGCAATGTCGTCTGACATTGTTTCATTACACGCACTGTTCATAGGGTTTTCCCCTTTCACAATATGCCTGAGACTGTAATAAGTTTCATATGCTGTGCATCTGTTGTTGTTCTCGGTGGTTGCATCTAAATATAGACAGTCTGACTGTAAGTTGATCTAAATGTTTATAAGACTGACGCTAGCATTTATCCCGTCAAACCCAATGTGAAATCTCAGTTGGAGCAAGCAAAGAAATGTGGATTAATCGCAGTATAACAGAATATTTTAATTTGGTGCAACTTCAGAAAGTTTTAAATATACAAGCAAGGACTTGTAAGCAAAGATGTCACAGTAACAATCTGATTTAGGAGACGTTTCTAAATACAGTGCAGTGTTATGAAAGGGTGGATTATAGACACCTCTTTTCACTTGACAACATGGGGAGCAGCTGGCCAGCAGTATCAGGACAGTCAATCAAATTTGACCGCACAATAATATGCTTTTCTGAGAAGAGCAGTTCAGTGAGCTGTTAGAAGCCTTCTCATATATCTGCAATGGGTCTCTGAAGGAAGTAGAGCGACTCTGTAACGTGCATCAATATACATTACGGCTCTGAACGTGCTAAATATGAGTCAAACTAGTAGCCACCCTCCACAGTCACCAGTGTTGTCAACCGCAGCTTCAAAAATAAGCCCAAACCAAGCCCAATATAATTGTATTATTTATTATCATCAATATTATTTAAGATCAATTATTTATTATCAATAAATGAGCCTGCAACACATTAAACTGAAACCTCTCTGAGTTTTAAAATCAAAAACAGGTGGGATTTCACAAAAATCATCAAATTGCAAGAAAGGGCAGTGGGTCTCATTATATAATTAGCAGTGAACAGAATAGGTTTGGAGATGGAAAATGAGAAAAATGGATGTGAAGCCCAATTATGTAAACCCATAGTCGGAATTAGTGCACACATATTAGGAGCAGTGAATAGCAAACACACACACTGCAAACCTAGAAAAAGACTAGCCTAAGTCAAGCTATCTGTCCTAAATAGTATTAAAAATTACTAATCTCAAATGCTATTTAGGATGGATAGTATGCACATTGGGACGCAGTCAAGCACTAAGGGAGTGCTGCATAATAGCCAGATATTTATAATAAAATAAATTTGAACCATACCTACTGTTAGTATTAGTAGCCATACCTTTTTTCTTCTTCTATTTTTATAGCTTTTAATGATAAATACTCTTTGCCACACCAAAATGGGTCTTTGCCACACCAAAATGGCCCATCCTCACTGCCCCATGCATGAGCCCTAGGACTTGATGCTTTAAGGAACGAGGCACCAGAAGTTGCAGTACGGTGGCCTCACCCTTGGGTGTCTACCACTGACGGTAAAGCAGACAATCATGAAAAATAAAGATAGCCCACTGAGAGTAACTTTCACTTCCTGTCCCAGAGCCATTATCTCTTGCCGCTCAAGCCACTTCCTACTGCCGCTGCAACTCATGAGTTTCAGGGGGTCGCAGGCCCCATCCCCTCCGCCATCCTGCCGCAGAATAGCTTTGCCTGCAGAATTGTCTTGTTCTTCCAGCTTCCTTTACCGCTGCCACTTTAGCCAGGTCGGTGGCGACCCCTACGGCACTCACCATATGTCCCAGGAAAGCTATTTTTTTGGATTGAGTCGTAACCCAGCTCGGTGGATAGCAGCATAGACCATCTGGAGGTGTTTTAGTGCCCCCTCAAAGTCTGGTGCATGCATCAACAGGTCGTCCAGATGCACTACGCCAGTGGTTTTCAAACCTGTCCCATTTCAGGTCTTGCAGTCTCTAGTAATGAGCTGATGAGTTGAATCAGGTGTGATAGATGAGGGAGACACACAAAATGTGCAGGGCTGGTGGTCCTCCAGGACAGGTTTGAAAACCACTGCACTACGCAACAGTGACGAGAGACACCTCCATCAACCGGGAGCAGGTAGCTGAAGCATTACATAGGCCAAAAGGCATTACCTTGAACTGACACAGCCCTTGGCCGACGGTGAAGGCGGTCTTTGGTTTGGCCTCCGGAGCCAACTCCACCTGCCAGTACCCACTCTGGAGGTCAAGGGAGCTGAACCAGCTTGACCCCAAGATATAGTCCAGTGTGTCGTCAGCGGGGCTGCCCATGGGCAATAAGACATCTCAATTACTCGTTTTTTCCATCTCCTGGAACATTTGCTCTGCTGCGGTGTGCTTGGCCAGTGCTAGCCGGTGGGGTCGCAGGCGAATGGGCGGAGCTCCGCCTCTACTGTCCTTTGCCCCTTTTGTAGGTGAATGACTTCACGACCGATCTGAAGATATGCTCCGACCACATTTATACAGGCTCCACTCAGTGCTAAAAAGTCCAGTTCCATTATACAAGCATCCTCTATGTCTGTCAGCCAAAACTCATGAGCGAAAACACTCATGCCTACGTTACCTGCAGGCGTTTCCTTCCTTTTAGGACTGTCCACTCCCTGGTAACTGTTCTCATCTGCATCACAGTAGACGACCACCCGGCTGGCGTCGACTTTTCCTTTCCAAGCATTGTTCCCGGGCAGACAATGGAAAAGGTGGACCCCGTGTCGATGAGGACCCTGCAAGGAAAGCCATTTAGAACACAGTACATGTACAAGGCCGTTCTCTGCTCTCGTCTTGTTGCACAAAGTAACCCATACAGCACATCTCTTCAGCACTGTCAAAGTCAGTATGCTCGGCCTGGCATACTAAAAGAGGGCACCGGAATACAGACTCTGCTCGTTCTGCCTCTGCCAATGCTTGAGACAGTGTTCGTGGGCCAGATAAGCGAACATGCTGTCGCAGCCTCTCTGGAAGCAGGGCTTGCAGGAATTTGTGGAGAGCCACCTCCTCCTGTGCAGCTGCTGCAGGTAACCTCACCGCACATAGAACCACACATCAGCCACCAAAGCACCTAGACGCTCCCCTTCTTTTCTCCGCCTACCAGCCAGCTGTTCCCGTCATTGCTCTGCCGTTTGCCGCACACCAAACCACTGCTCAAGCACGCCCGTAAGTGTCTCATAGTCTCTCATCTCTGCTGATGTAAGATCAAGCAGCACAGTTGGCACATTTCTGTCATAGCTGGGAAGCTTAGCAAGGACCCGTGCTGCGCCAGACTCACTCTGTTCACCAGAATTTCCATTGCTCCACCCATAGTTCCAGTCATGGAAGGATAGTGCCTCCTCAACATTCAAACCCAGCATGTTTATTCTCACTGGCTGAAGCATCGTCCTCATCCTGGCTCACTTCCAATTTGCACGGCTCTAAAGAGGCAATTGAGCCATCACGGAATCGATCGCGGCACTCCAGCGGGCAGGTAGTTTGTGCACTGGCTCCAGCCACCTCTCTCTCCCTCAACATGGGTGTAGACATTGCGGCCGGCGTGTGGTTTTCCCCACCAAGGCAAAGCACATCGTCTCGTATCATCTCGTTGGTGGGATTGTTTGTGAAAATGTAAATACACATCTACTCACCGTCATTACTTGCATTTATTACGTCACATGCCTGCATGCTGAACGCAATTTTTTTTTCAATGAGGGGGAGAAGGAGGCAGGATGTATAAGGCGGGATCATAACAACCAACTAAAATTTTTTTTAAATAAGCCCAAAATACCACAACCTGTGACCCATGATTTTTTTAAAGCAACTTGCCAAAAAAGTAAGCCCAAAGTTGCGTGTTATACGCGGACTTGGCAACTATGCTCCTCACTTTAGACTGTGTGAGGGCCTTTAAGGAGTAGACAGAAGTGGATGGAACAAGGTGAGAAAAATGCAAAATATTTTTTAAATTTAGAAAATCGTAATAAGGGATTATCATCTATACGTAAACTCATGATTAATAATAGATTATGTGAAAACAATAAAGATATTACTGAATATGTTACGCATTTTTATAAAAATCTATATAGTTCAGTACTTCATACTATAGAAATAGATTTATTTTTGAGTAACATTTCTGACACAACAAAGAAAATAGAACGTAAATTATTTTGTGACAAAGATATTAGTCTAAAACAGATTGAATTTTTTTTATTGTAGGACTGAATGGGAATAAGTCTCCAGGGAACATTGGGCTTACCAGTGAAATCTAGAAGAAGTTAATGTTCAGTTATCTCATTTTTTAGCAGCTATGTTTAAGGAATCCATTGCATGCAGGGTATTACCTGCAACCCTCAAACAAGGTCTTATCACAATTATTCCTAAACCTAATAAGGATAAACTTAACTGGACAACTGGAGACCAATTATCCTTCTGAATAATGATGCCAAACTTTTTGCTCTAGTTTTTGCAAGAAGATTAAAGAAAGGTCTGGAAGAGATAATTGAGGAAGAACAGTCAGGGTTTATGGGAGACAGTAATAATATAATAATATCAGATTGATTTTAGGTAAAATTGATTATAATTGTAACATACCAACAGATTATTTTATTCTATTCATAGACTTTTACAAAGCATGTGATACTGTAATTTATGAGTTTGTGTTTAAAGGTATTTTGGTTTTGGAGATTAGCTACTTCCAAAAAGCTGTTATTTACAATGGGTGTAATAGTTCAGTCAAATTACTAATGGGTACAAGTGGTAGATTTGAAGTATACAGGAGGGTAGCCCTTTGTCTCCATTCTAGTTTTTATTAGTTACACAAATCATGGCCTTGCATATTAAAAAAGCAGAGTTTGAAGGTATAAGAGCATTTGAACAACTATTTAAATTGTGTCAATTGGCTGATGATAATACTATTTTCTTAAAAATCTGAAATAATAAAAGCGTTTAATTGTATTAAAGAATTTTCCTCAGTCTCAGGTCTTAAAATGAATTTAAATAAATCAAATTACATGGTATTCCTATTAAACATTCAATTACATTTTTTAGGTGTTATTATATAAAGATGAGAATGAACACATTGTGCTCAATTTCAAGTCTATAATTAACAAAACTAAAACAAGATTTAATATCTGGCTTCAAAGGGATTTATCCCTGAATGGTAGGGTCTTACTTACTTATCAAGATCTGTTTATGTGTCTCTAGCATTAGATATGCCATCTAATGTGTACAAAGAATTGGACAAAACGTTATTTAATTTTTTATGGAGGAATAAACACAATTATTTGAGAAAGTAAATTTTATGTAAACTAAAGGTGGATTATCAGTGCTTAGTTTTGAAACTTTAAACAATACATTCATGGTTAAGTGGTTAGTTAAATTCATGAAAGAAAAGGATAGTATGTGGTATACATTTCCAAAACATGTGTTTGATAGGTGGCAGATCTTCTGTTGTGATGTGATTTTAAAATTGATAAACTGCCTGTGAAGTTAGCTAAATTTCACAAACAAGCTTTATTGGCCTGGATGTTAGCAGCACAATTGTTGATTAACTGTTGACTAAGCACAATTTTTCCTTAAATAATTATATTATTTGGAATTTATTTTTATTTTTTATTAATTTATCAAAGATTTGTATACTCTGGCATTTTTGTTAATTTAGTGTTGTTGTTGTTGTTGTTGTTGTTGTTGTATTATATACTGTATACTACTACGTTTCTCTGGCTAATAAAAAATAAATAAATAAATAAAAGACTGTGCGAGGCGTGATGGCGTCATTTGCTCTCCAGTCCAGCAGATGTTAGTGTGGCGTCGCAGAGCTAGAACAGCAGCGGTTTGTTTTCCTTAGCCGTTAGCATATGAAGCTCCTGTAAAAGATGCCCGTGTCTGTCATGATGGCTGAACCCGATGAAAAGCTGCTGTTGCAGTTTGAAACTCAAGAGTTGGAGGTAAAAGCGGTCAGAGATATTGATTTATTAAAGCATGTATCTTGCGGATGTTTGTTATTTGCTAAACAGCTAACGTTACAGTATCTGGGGTTGTCAGTTGAACAACATTAGTAATGTAAAGCCAGCTCTATGCATCAGTGTAAGATAAAATAAAGATTTTTAACAATTAAACTCATTCATGTGTTTTGGAACTTGTGTGTAGAACAGCAGTGACTGACTGTTTTTATGTTTTTATCTTAGGCTCCCGGTGGCATTGCTACACCTCAGGTGTATTCTCAGTTACTAGTCCTGTATCTCCTGCATAATGACATGTGAGTATGTTACGTAAATTATATTTGATGTTATTTGATATATTATCAGTTCATTGTCATAATAATCACTTGCTTTATGCAGGAATAATGCCAGATACCTTTGGAAACGGATACCCCAAGCAATCAAAACAGTGAGTTTTATGTTTACTTCCAATTAGTCTAACATAAAGCACAATACATTTGAGTTTTGTGATACAGTTTTTGATTACAGGCAAACCCAGAGCTGGCAGCTATATGGGCGGTAGGACAGCGTATCTGGCAGCGAGACTTTCCAGGGATCTACACTGCTATTGCTGCTTACCAGTGGTCTGAAAGCATTCTCCCTGTGATGGAAGCTTTAAGAGGTACTGAGATCATGTGGCTTGGGTTTTATGCTGCATTTTATGCTGTATCCATAAAATGAAATCTATAATGAAGTTGGGTATATTGGCTTTGAACGTGTCATTTGCTCCGTAGTTATTTTTTTCTTTTAAAGGGTTAGTTCACCCCAAAAAATAAAAATAAATTCTGGCATTAATTACGCACCTTCATGATGTTCCAAACCCGTAAGACCTTTGTTCAATTTTTGAACACAAATGAAGATATTCATAGATAGACATGCAATGACCACTTTCAAGGCCCAGAAATATAGTAAAGACATTGTTAAAATGGTTACATTCTTGGCCAGATCTAGGCTCATAGCTGGTTTTGAGAATTTGTAATATTGCAAGAGTGTGATTAATTAATTGTTTATTGGTCATCTCAAAGGTGCCATAGAATGAAACTGTCACTTTTGTAGCTTTTATTGCATTTAGTGAAAAGCTGAAAAGAAAATAGCCATATTGTTATAAACTGTCTGAGTTTGAAAATGTGTAATTCGGTGACCTGTTTCAAATTGTTGTTGGTTTTGACGTAACTAGCTAGTTATTTGAATATGACCGACCCCAAGCAACATACGGAGTCCGCCCTCTTCCCAACCTGTTTTGTACACTGATAGCGAAGTGGCTAACAAAGGGTTATTTCGTTTTACTACAATTTCGTTTTACAATGAAGCGATCCTGACATGCAACCTGCTCTGTGTTAGGATGTACAGGCTCACAGGTGTCCTTACACAGAATACCAGCTTCAGAAGAAACCAAAGCAAAATGGCTTGATTTTATTTATGAAGGTAATGTCCCAGACAGAGTGGGCAATAGCTTGCTTGTGTGTGCCAAACATTTTTCGCCTGACTGTTTTTCAAACCTCGGGCAGGATGGAGCTGTACCTACAATTTGTCAGAAAGATGTATTTTTTAATAATTCTGGTTGTTTGTTTATTTTGGTTATTGTTAGCAAACGCCAACATTAGTTCCTTTAAACAGAAGTATCAAACGTTATAGGCTTAACTTACTTGAGGTAAAAGCTTTTTAATCTCAGAACAATTGGTTGTTCTCAAAATCTGTATCTTCGTCTGATACAGGCTCAAACATATAAGGTTGGATGCCTTATCTCTCCATTGTTCATGCGGACACTAGAGATCTGTTTGCTGTGTTCGCTCCCTCGCTGTGCAACAGCCAATCAGAGCAGAGCTCATTTATTATTCACGACCCTTCTAAATACGTATAACAACCCATTTCATTCTAGGGACAAATCCTAGGGTTGTAAATGGACATGTAAACAGTATCTGGAGAATTTTTGCCCTAACCTAAACCACATACCTTATATGTAGATATCAGAGAACAATTTAAAATTTTGTATCAATGAATTATATGGCACCTTCAGTCAGTGGTTCCTTTCTGACGTGAAGGTCCCCCTGTTGTCTAACAAAAAGTACTTAAAAGTAATGGCTTATAACTCTACAAAAAAAGGTATCATCAAGGTCTCATTTTATAGAAAACCTTTTAAAATTTTGAGGAAAATCATGTCAACTGGGATGCAAATTTTGTGTTGATATTTCAAAGCAATCAAAAGTTATGGCATTTGAAACCAAGGTAGCCTTTTTATCAAAAGTCCAAAAACCTCTGATGTTGTATAAGAGCCATGACTGACTGTTTTTATGTTTTTAAATGGTCAAATTCTTCTCTTAAATGTTATAAATGTTAAATTATTGAATTATTTTAAAGCATGGTACCTTTTATCTTAGGCTCCCGGTAGCATTGCTACACCTCAGTTGTATTAACTTTAGCTCATCCACAAATTTAAATTCTGCATTTACTCACTCTCATGTTGTTTTCAGAAGACTTGGGTTTGGATTACACACTCAATTAGTTATTTGTATGATGCCTTTATGACATTTTTGGGGTTTTGATCTGGACATGGTTTTAGAGGGATGATTTTTTTAATTGAGGGACCGAAATCTCTTCGGTTTCATAAAAAAATATCTAAAAATAAACAAAACGTGAGGGTGAGAATATTTTTTTGGGGGTGATTTATGTCTTATATCACAGTGAGGTGAGCCTTGGATAAAGCTCTGTATTGTGAATCATATCGTTTATATCAACGATACATATTGTTGCATTTTCATATCACGATATATAGGTTAATATTTCATTTCACCCCAATAACATTTTAATTGAATGCTTGTAAAAAAAATATCATTGAATAAATTAAAATTTACCCTAGAAAGTGGCACATATCTTACTCTCAAATTCCATTTCAAGTGGTTCATGACTAAACTTAGCTCAGACATTTAACTCTGTATATTCATAGGCCAAGTGTGAATCCTTTGAATGATGACTGCTTGTAGGCACAATTTAAATGTGGAAGTTACTTTATAATTCAAATGCAACATTTTGTTGAATCCTTTTCTTGTACTAAGGTAGCAACAGTTCTTTTGTAATCTCTTCTCTGTGTTTAATATAGTATCTTCAGGGTTCATGCTAAAACACAGCTTTCATTTGATCCCCACGTGCCAGCACCTGACCCACCCAGGCCAAGGATAGGTTAAAAATAACCCTTTCCATGTGTTCATGGGTTCCCTGTGTACTGTGTTTTTGGACATCAACAGTTGTTTTTCACAAACAAATTACTCAAGAACATTTGAACAATAAATTATTTAAAAAAATTAAATGTTCTATTATTTATGGGTTGTTCCTCCAAACCTTAAATCTTAAAAAATACTATTCCTCATAATACTAGGGAAGTTAAAAAGAATGGAGGAGGAGGCTTGTATATATTTATATTTACTTTGTTTTTAAATTGTTTTAGGCATCTGGACGTGTAAGTCAAAATAGAGTTAGTGTACAATTTATTTGTATTTTCTTGACAGGGTTTGTTTTCTTGACATGAAACTTGTTTGTCACCACTTAAATATTTCACCATTGAAATCTCACTGTACAGGAAAGGGTAGGGGTGTTATGGTATCATCATGACACAACACATGGGTTTAAAGGGGTGGGGGCATTTGCGTCTCCAAAAATGAATCTTGAAAACAAGTGGATAGGAATGTGTGCCCTGATTGGTTGGAGGAATGACATGTCATCCACTGGCTGAGGGTAGTATAAAGACCAGGGCCACTGTGTCCCAGAGCAGATCTGATAACTGCTAGGAATCATTTGCTGCTGTGCCGCAGTTTATTTTTCACATATATTTTTGAGGAGACAGCCACTGAAGTGGTTGAAGTGAAGTAAAAGGAGGCAAAGCAACCACTGACATGGACATTCAGCGAACTGCCTCTTTGTTGGGGTCTCCTGGCTCCATGGAGAGCCTTGAGAAACAGCTGAGCTGCCCGATCTGTCTGGACATGTTCACTAAACCGGTGGTGATCCTGCCCTGTCAACATAACCTGTGTCGAGGATGTGCTAGTGATCTTTATGACTCTCGAAACCCTTACCGTTTCTCTGGTGGTGTCTTTCGATGCCCTACTTGCCGTTTTGAAGTTGTTCTCGATCGTCATGGCGTACATGGACTACAGAGAAATCTTCTAGTTGAGAACATAATTGACATATACAAACAGCAGCAGGAGGGTGGAAGTGGAGGTGGTGGAAGCTCCACAGAAACTTCGATAAAACCCAAAAGCTCCAAGGAGCCAATGTGCCAAGAGCATGAGGAAGAGAAGATCAACATCTACTGCGTGACTCACCAAACTCCCACCTGCTCCATGTGTAAGGTATTTGGCCAACATAAAGACTGTGAGGTGTCACCACTTGCTAGTGTCTATCAGGCTCAAAAGGGAGAGCTGAGTAACGCCATTGATGCTCTTGTGGCAGGGAATGGTCGCCTACAAGCATTGCTCAACCAGATGGAGGAGGCCTGCACAGCCGTTCAGGACAATTCTCAACGGGCCAAGCAAAGACTTGGTGAATGCTTTGATTCTCTGTATGCAGCCTTGGAAGAGCGTAAGAATGCCCTTTTGGAACGTATTGGCAAGGAGCAGGATGAGAAGGTAGCTGCCCTCAGAAGTCTGGCTAGGCGTTATGGGGATCGTCTTCAGGCAGCCACAGAGTTGACAGACACAGCTGTGCAGGCGCTGGAGCAAAGTGGTGCCGCTGAGTTCTTGCAGGCCTCCAGAAACCTGATTGCTCAGACAAAGGAAGCGGCAAAGAGCTCGCTTGCTGAAGAAAGGCCGGAGCCAGGCTTTGAAAGAATGGACCATTTCACTCTGGATACAGAACATGTGGAGACTTTGTTGTCCAAGATGGACTTTGGAGCAGATGAGGAGGAGGAATTTGAAGATGCTGAAGATCAGGAAGAGGAGTAAATGGGTTGCAGGGAAGGACGAGTCTCTTAGAGGTTAAATAGGATGTGAGGAAGGACAAGATCAAGCAAGGATGGTGACAATGAGAAAGAAGAGGTTTTAATGTTCACATATCACTGCTAAGCAGTGTCAGCATTTCAACTCGTATCATCAGTAGAATATTTCAGATTAACTAGGTGCTGTTTTTATACTTTTTATAATGTAGTTTAAATTCTGTTGTCACTTTAGAAGTTATCTTCATACTTTTACATTTGTTTTACTCAGAAATTGATCATTGCTGTCATTTCACAATATTTGGTTATGTAGTTCTGTATGTTCAGTTTACTCAAATGTGGTTTTAATGCTTTGATATCAAATAAAATATTCAAATTTGAGATTTGAGTTTATTTATTTATAGTTTTCTAAAAAAAAATATTTTGATGTACAAACCCAGGTTAAACATTTTAGGATGCAGTTTAAATTAAGTTTATTGGACTAAACTGGTATCTGTTCTGAACTCTGTGCACTCTTTGCTCTCAGCTTTCTTCTCTGCTTAAAGGCACATGCTATTTTTAAATTGGTAAGAGGGTGAGATATGGCAGGGGGGACTTTGGGGTAGGATACCAGAATAGGACAGATGGATACTACTTCCACCTCCCCCAACACTGCCTTGCTCAGCAGCTCTTGCTATTAATGATAGAGGGTCAAGGCGAGTGAGGAGTCAGGAACTGGGAATCAGGTTGATTATCGTGGATTGACAAGCACTTGGAATAACTGTTGCTAAAAATAAACAAGCAACATATAATAAATCCCTCAAATGTAACTCTTGTGTTCAAGTCTTCTTGTTGCTTGTGAGGTGCTAAGACCAAACATTTTTCACACATCGGGTGTATTTGCTTTTCTTTCTGTAGAGGTCATCCTTGTATAACTTGTTCTTCTCTGCCTGTAATTTCCAAACAGCAGTCTTGTATTCACTGCTGACCTCCTTGGTGTTGCATTCCAGTAACTGTTAGTAAACACTGTTGCTGCGAGAGTTGCTATTTATTTAGTTCAAGGGCTGAAAGTGTTTAGAAGTGTCTGTAAGCCTTTAAATCATACTCCTCTCCATTATAGCATGTATCTCCTTTAGGTTAACCTTGGGTTGATAGATAATGTCATGCAATTCCTTTAGTGCCTTCACAACATTACTTAAAGTCTGTTTAACTAATCAGAAATGTGCCAACAAATAGATTTACAGACCTTATACCTTTCAATCCTGATAACATTAAATGCATTGTTCTCTCAATGTGTGTTATTACACTATAAAGTCATTTTTAAGCAAAACAATTGTACTTTTGTTTTCTTAATCAAATTTCTCAATGCATAATGCAACTTCAATGTGTACATTTTTCCGCTTAAAAATATTTACATGTTAATCAATGTTTAAAATGAAAAATGCACATGATTGCCTAGAAAAGGTTATTTTGTTTTGCATAAATATTTTCGAGAAAATGTTCGCTACCATTAAAAATTTGGGGTCAGTAAGATTTATGTTTTTGAAAGAAGTCTCTTATGCTCACCTAGGCTGCATGTATTCGATTAAAAATATAATAAATATTTTAAAATAAATATAATAAAACCAATAATATTGGTAAATATAATTACTGTCTCTTTTGATCATTTTAATGCATACTTGCTGGATAAAAGTATCACATTTGGAAAATCTGTGTTTTTCTTGCATTTTGTGTTTCTTGTAGAGTCCACCCGTAGGATGGCATATGGGCTTGTAGCTCAAGCTTACACCTCTATCAGTGCAGATGACTTCGCTGCCTTTGTGGGATACTCTGTAGAAGAAGCGGTCAAAGGTACATAATCCAAGACAGAGTGCCACAACACACACACAAATATATGTACTTTTATGGAAATGTCATATATTTTGAAGAAATAAATTTAAACAAGCCTGCAATTCTGTTTTGAGTGTTTTCACATGTTTGGTCATCATTAGAAAAAAAAACATTTTATTTTTCACTGTGGCTATTGGTACATTCAAGTCATGTTGAAAAAAATTGTATTTACGAGTTTGAACACTACCAAAATATCATAAATACCAATGGGACATCAGGGACTTCTTAAAAAAAAAAAATCTGTTCAAGTTGGGGGTAGTCAGTGAGAAACATGGCGGAATATCACAATATTTACAGTTGTTCAGCAGTGACACTGTCAGTAAAAATACGCTAATTGCCAGCACAAAATATGATAGAATTGTAATATTACAATATGAAAAAGCTTACAGGTGAACACGACTTCCCAACTCGTAAATGCAAACTTCCCAGGAGGTCTTTAATGCATTATATTTCTTGATCTTCTGCAAAAGCAACTTGAATTGGTTTAGAGATGTGCAAACCCTCTATTGTGCAACACAATGTAATCTAAATGTCCGTTTTTCTTTCCCTCAAGGTGTAGTTAGCCATGGGTGGCAGGCAGATCCAAACACCAGGATGATCATGCCACAGAAACCAGGTGGGGGCACTGTTTCACTTCTTATAAACAGCAAGAACAGATGTTTTTTGTCCAATCTATGACTCATTCCTCCATAAGGTTTTATTCATTGCCCCTCCTCTGTTTAAAGAGCTTGTTCCGTTGAGTTAACGGTTCTGCATGGTTCTGCATTTCATAACCTGCATGTGAATGGGTGACTTCACTCCAATTCCATTTTCATCCTGATCTCATGTTCATCTCGGATTGGCTCTCTCAGTTTCTTGAAGATTCCTTCATTTTGTAAATTACAGGAATGTCATCAGTTATTGGTCACCTTCTGTTCATAGTTCTGAATCATGCTGCTCTTTGAGTTTTGTATTTTAACGCACGCAGCTTTTTATGTGTTTGCCTTGAGAACCGTTTTTACGAGACACGTTTATTCCAAAGAAACAGGAACAAGCAGCATCTGGGTTTCTGCATGGGCCTCGTGAGACGGTGCAGATGTCTGTAACGCATTTGAGTAACTGATGATTGAAAAAATTATTCCCAGTACTGATGACCTGCAGCTTTCACTAAAAGCAGCTGAAGTTTATTAATTCAACAGTTGCCATGACATTTTTCTTTCTTTTGCTGTCGCATCTGTAACAGTCTCTCTCGCACATATTCATGTTTTTTTTTCTGTGGCACGTCTTTGTTTACATTCATATGTCTATGTGTTATAGAGCAGATCATGTTGGACTTGAAGGAATCCCCTCTCCTCTCATGTTTCTGTTCTGCCTTCCCCTCTCTCCAGATCCACCCCCGGTCTCTCTGGTTCCAAACGAACAACAGCTGGCCAGACTTACTGACTACGTGGCTTTTCTTGAGAACTGATAAGCACTCCATCCTCTCCCATCCTCTTCCTCACCACCTCTCAGATACTCCGTTTTACGGAAGAAAACCCTCTGGTGTCCAGGACCCTTCACACAAACCCATCTGTCCTGCTCAGTGATGGAGCCGCCATCTTTCTCTTCTCTGTTCAACCACAGTGATATAAGACAATTTCCAAATGGTTGTACTTGTATACATTTTACATCTGCTTTGAAATATGGCACTGCAGTCAATATTGTAAATTATTATTTTTCAGCATAAATACTTCACTATGTGCATATATTGTTCAGGCTGTTTGTGCTGTTTTGATGTTAGTTCAAAATTTGATCCGTGTGTAATTTCGGTCCAATGAAGACAATGGTTTGTGATGGTTAAGATTTCCATTTACATCTTTTGTACAAAATCACTCATCAGAATAAATCACATTTTTCATATGCGTAATTACAGTTTAATCATATTATACATTTTGGCACATCAATTAATTGAAATGACCGCTTCTTGCAATATTTAACACCAGTCACATTTTTAAGGCCATGCATACAATTATATATTATGTAAACAATATTTTCCAATCTTAATGCAGTGAAAAATTGACTGAAAGTTTTCACACAATTTCTTGTTGGAAAAATACGTTTATGGAAATTTGGTTATTAGGCAGAGTTTGCAGTGAAGGAAAAGTTCTGTTTGTGAAGAAAAAAAAACCCCACCTGAAAAAAAACCTTCGTCTTTACTAGCAAAGGAATTGTTTAACAGTGCAAACAACCGTCAGCTTAAAGCAGTTTATTTTGGGAGACGCAGAGTTGTATTTAAGATGTTTTCCACTGTCTAACAAGTGTTTTGTTGACAGTGCATCTCTGTCTGCTATTCAGATGTTTTGCACTGCCTCCTTGGTTTCTCACGCAGAGTGGTTTTGAAAAAGTAGAGGAAACGTACCAGCTGTTGGCCACTGTCACATCCTTTCAGCTTGAGAATAAAAGTGCACTCCATATGCGCCGAAACAATGGGCATGTGTGGTATGGTGAGAATATTTAACCCATCCATTTTACTCTTTTAATTTTATCTTATTGCATGTTCTCCCTCATCTTTTTACATTTTGAGGTTGCACCGACATGGTCTTAGGCCTTTAACTTTAATTGAATTTTATTTTATTGTGGAATTGTGGTTAGGTGACCTCAGGTTAAGTGTCTTGTCCAAGGGCATAATAGTCACTTGGAAAAAGCCAGATCTCTGGCACTAGGAAAGTTCACCATTTGCCCATATCTGTCTGGGATACAAATTTCAACTTTTATCTCAGAGCCTGAACCGTTCAGTTTATTATAGCTTTTTCAAGCATTTTAAAGGAGACTTGTTGTTTGAATTTACAGTTTGATCCTTTCACTTCGGTCTATTTTGTCCTATAAAAACACAAAATTAAAACATTGACCTGTGCCTCATTTTTGTGTGCATGCATTTTCTTTTTTACTTCATTATTTTATAACTTCAACATTTTTTTTTTTTTTTTTTTTTGGCAGTTCAAGTAAGCGACAAAAACTTCAAAGGACTTTTGTTTTATATATCTGAGATCATCGATGACCTCACACTACTTCAAACAGTAATAAATGCAGACCAGCTGAACTGAAGTCTGACATCAGGAGTGGTCGGGGTCACAGACACGGGCTTTACAGAAGCAGCTGGGGTGCGTGTGTGAAACGGCTCAGCCGTTTGTTAGGTTTCTACTGCAAGGCCAAATGAAACTGATACCCATTCCTAAACTTTGAAAGGCGTTTGTTTTTGTTTTTTTGCTTGATTTTATTTTTTTTATTGTACTTGACAAATGATAAATCAACATTATTATGATGGTGTTTTTCTTTGCTTAGGCCTAGTGTCTTAATAAAACAAACACCCCTGAGGTAGGCTTACAAAACCAGATCTTACCTCTTCTTTGACAGATGTTCGTAAAGTGCTATTAGCCGTTCCTAATGAGTTTGCTCTTTTCAAGGGTTAAAGGTTATGTCTGTATCCCATCATGCTACATGCCACAGAGGTGACGTGCAGTAAAGGTGAGTGGATTTCAAATCCTTCTATTCTACCCAACTCTCTCAAGCAATCCTCTTTGAAGAGATTTCGTCATCATGGATTTGTCTCTCAGCAACATGACAGCAGAATAAAGTCTGTAAATGAATCTAGGCAATGTAGCATATACCTGCTGTTTCTGCAGAAAACTACTTCGTCTCTTTGTAATACTGCACCTTTTGTCTCAATATAATACTGCACATTGTCTGCATATGTTTATAATTTCAATTCAGCACTGTAAGTGTTGCCATCCTTCAAAACTGAACTCCATCGGTCAGATCAACAGTACCGTCATCCTGTTTATGGACAGAGAGCGTTATGAACCATTGAGGAAGAAGGGTTATTTGTCAAAACACAGAGTAATAGATTTATTGTATTTAAATAAACAAAAGTCCTGCCACATGTGAAGGGAAAATGTTTCCATGTGGGTGGATGAGTCATAGGCTCTTTTTTTTCCAATCCATGAAGTTTTAAAACGGTGTGTGTGTTTGTACGAGACAGAACAATTGTTTTAAAATAGCAAAATATTCTGAAGAAGCTGTTTGTTCTGTTTGTTGCATGTGTAAAACTATGAAATCTTTTAAGTTTTTACAGTTAATTGTTGCCATTGGGTCAGGGGAGGGGTAGACGCTAGTGATTAAAGAATGTGCAGTGCTTACAAACTCACACAGTTTAAAGAGTGACTCATTTAATTTGTTCCATATGGAATTCCCTAATTTTAGCTGATCTTTGTGTATTTCACATGCCTTGTTAGTCCAGAAAAAGTCAGAGGTGGACAACATTGCTTTGTCATTATGTCTCTGTATGTAAACTACGGAAGCGGTCAGACCAACATGAAGGTGGCATCCAAATACAAAACACGCTCTCCGTAGCGAATGTTTTAGGTTCTCCTCTGCGGCGAGTTGAGCTCACACAGATTAAAAAACAATCCTTTTAAGACATTCAAACAAACTGCAGCTGCTTTTCGTTTGGCTCCAAGTCGTTGTGCATTTATTTTGTTCCAGTATTTTGATCTTAGATCTTCTTTCTGCAAACATCTATTGTCATTGTTTTTCTTTGTGCAGAGGTTTAGTTGTCATCCAAGATTGTATCCCTTTCTTAATTTAATTACTTCTGTCTTCTACGTTCTATGTTTGTTAAAATTGTTAAGCTGTCTGGGTGATGCAATGATTCATTCGGCCTGCGTTTGTGATTGCTGAGTTGACCTGAAGCCCACCCAACAGGAAACCCAAATATCCCGGCCATTTCCAGGGACCCATGCAATTATACTCTGTCAAATAAAGATGGATAACTTGACTTGTAACTTGACATTTTTTGACTTTGACATTGACCTGAGAAAAACTGGAAATAATACTTTGACGTATGAGCACTTTTTTGGCTTGACGTTTTTGCAAGATATGTACTTTTGTTAATCAATTATTAATTTGATAACATTATGTCTAATAAAATGTACATTATTATTTGATAATAATTAGGGGCTGGAAATGTAGTGGACATGAAAGAGTTAGAGGAGTTTTGTTGTGTCACATGATCACGGTGATCATGGAGGGGGGTCACATGAGGTATGAATGGGAATATCAGTCACCTGTTCAATGATTGAGAGGGGGAGAGGGGGTGAGCAGGGACGACGTATTCTTTGTTGACCACAAAACAACGTACCATCATAAAACCAGTCTATGCAATAAAGAAAAGCCATCAAAAGTAAATTTTTGCATAAAGTCCGTCTTAGTCTCTCAGCAGCGTTGATCAAGGACAGAGTAGCCGCTATAGTTTTTTTACAGAGTTAAAGCATTATAACTTTCTTATTAGGTCTAAAACACATGGTAAATAGTACAATTTTAGAGATTTCATATGCTTTTTTCGTAGTTTTATATTTTTATCATGGAGGTCATGAAAATCGCAGTCGAAGAAAGAAGATAAGCAAGCAAGCAATCAAATACTTGTGTTGCCTGAAAGTACTAATGTGCATAATTAAGAAGCCTTTTTTTAGATTAATGTGTACAACTTCATGGACCGTCCCTGTGAGTACTATTATTTAGCAGTATTTATTTTTAAACAGAGTGCTGGGTGATAGCGAAGAAAAACGAATAAGAATAATGGGACATCTCATTTTCAACACGTTAAATGTTGCTGAGAAAGTTCTTGTTATTCCAGCCACTACTCCACAAAGTTTAGAGTCATTTTCCATGGGCTTCAAACGTTAACATGTTGAGGCCAAAAAATTACATAATGCTCCCTAGAAGCTGAAGTCTGTCAGGATATGGAAAGGCAGATGTACTAACCATGCAGCCGAAGCAGCCAAAATTCTCATCACAATTAGTTCCAATCATTTGCTTGCTATTTTTCCATAGCAATCACTGAGATAGAGTGGGTCATTTAGAATAATCAGTAGCACAAGAAAGTGGATATTTCACAATATTTAACTAGAAAAGTCCATACTTGCATGTAAAAAATACAGATATCTGTGGAGAAAGCATTCTGCCCTTCTTCACCTTTTCCCAGGTCATGTTGGACCTGAGAATGGGAGCATATGGTGTCTCATTGCTGACTGACTTTTTTTTTTCCTGAACCAAAATGGAGGCAGATGAGAAGCATCAGGATGTTAGTCAGAGGAAAAAGCCTTTTCCCATCTTTCATCTGGAGCAGGGGGATGTCTGTGGGTTGAGGGCTAATCAGTGTTCTGGAGGTAGAAGTCCAAAGATGAGTGTGGGATGTGTTTTTGGTTATATTGAGGTGGACATAATGGTCCGCTGTTCAATAAATAAAAAATGGACAATTATATGCTTAGCTATGTAAAAAAATCTAAATAATTATTGCTGTCTCTAAGGCATCTCTGTTGCTATTGCTTAATCTCGTTTTATATATATTTTTAACTTTTTAAATATTATTGGTGATTATACTATTCTGACAGCAGATTTCCCTGAAAGATGTTCAGCAAATGCCACAGGAGCCTAATTGCTCAATTTATACTCAAAACAGCAAAAATGTGTTGTTTATATCTATGGGTTCATATGCATAATAATGTTTGTACACTCATGAAGTAATGTTTAGTACAGTTTAATTAGTGGACTTTGTCTTTCAGAAAAGAAGCAAACAAGCAATCTGCTGTGATTTTTTTTTTTGTTTTTTTTTTTGCATTCAAACATCTGTTTAACATAATTATGATAGACTATTTTCCCTCAAAACATTTCGTCATTCAGTGGGAAAGGAAAATGAGGTAAGGCCAAAACTATAAAAAAAAAATCAGTTTGTTTGAAAAAAAAAAAAAAAAAACCATGTTGATCATCAAACAGAATATTGGACATTTGGGTAAATACAATTTATAGCAATAACCAGAAAGTAAATATTTTTGAATCTTCTGAACATATATAGAACAAATAGATTTTTATTTTGATAGTTGTTTTCTTGACCATCTCATTTGTTCGTTTATTGTTAGCTAACACCAAATGCAAAGCAAAATGCATAACAAATTGCAGAAGAGTCAAATTACACTATAAAGGTGCCAATGACCTTGGAGAAAGATACGGTGTCAGTGCCATGAAATGCTTGGCCCCCATGATCAGACAAATGAAGACGGTTTTCCTGTGTAGTTGCAGATTAATTGGATTTATGGTGAGCCTTTTATGATTTGAAATATATAGTTGGTTTTTGTATTTATTGCACCCATGGAAAGCCAAAATGCCACTACAATGAGTCATACACGAGCCGGGGATAAACTCAAAGCTCAAAGTCACAGAGCAAAGGAGCTTGAACTCTCATCTGAATTCAATTGAAAAGAACCAGGAGAACAAAATGCACACTCTATTACTTACACGGACATCTCAACCACACTGACATTTTGTAATCCCATTTTTGTTGACATTCAGAGTGTAGTCATATGCTGTAGCCCCTTTGTGTACACAAGGGAAATTCTTCCCTCCCTTTTACACTCCTTTTTTGAACTCCTTTCCTCATACTTTAAAATAGTGGCTGAAAAATAAATACAAAAATTCAGTATAAAATAGAAAGATTTTATCACGTTAATCACGTTTTTAATGTTGTTTGTATGTTTATGTGGTGTTTTAATATGCTTTAAGACAAACCATGTGAACTCAAAAACACGGTTTGAAATCTCTGGTGTTTCTTACGTTACAAACTATAACCAGTCACATCAACGCGGTCTGGCTTTAGTATAGGCTATCGCTTCGTTACTAACGTAACCTCGGTTCCCTGAGAAGAGGAACGAGTATTGCGTTTGCTAACGCCACGGGGAATTCCTTTCCTCGAGATATTGAAGCAAAATTTTTATCCTAAAAATTACCATATAACACGCAGTGCAGCTGCACAGCTGCACAGCAGGAAGCTGCTGCGTGCTGATTGGCTGTGCCGCTGCAACTGCAGCAACCTATGGCGAGACCGCTGGGCGGACGGACCAATCGGGTCCTCTATATTCCCGCCACAAGGGGCAACAGAATTTGCATAGCCAAGGGTACATAACTCCTGTCTCGCTAGGTTAGTCAGGTTAATCGACTGAAGCGACTCCAGAGAAAGCAAAGACGGCAAGCAAACGCAATACTCGTTCCCTCTTCTCAGGGAACCGAGGTTACGTTAGTAACAAGCCGCCTCTTCGAGAGTACTCGTGTGCTTGCTAACGCCACGGGAACCAATGCAAAACGCCTTGCTTAACGGCTCTGAAGCCCGGAGACACCATACCCCAGCCGACCTAAGTGGGCCGTAACATGGTATCATGAAGTCCAATATAAGCCAGACCTGAGTCGGGCCATTTAATGAAGTAACACATAAGATACAATATATATATATATATATATATATATATATATATATTGAGTAGACCAGACATAGTCAGGTCATGAATAGTGAATGACCAGATAACTGAGTCATATAAGTGCTTATGACTTATACAAATACTTTACCCAGGCCAGAATACCGAGCCTTAATGGGTCAGATGTATTTACACAGCAAGAAGCCCAGCCTGTAGGGCAGGAACCTCTAAATTATAAAACCTGATAAAAGTGGACGGTGAGGCCCAGCCTGCCGCACAGATATCATTCAAAGAAATGCCAGTAGACCAAGCCCCACGAAGAGGCCATGCCTCTAGTCGAATGGGCTTTGACGCCTAAAGGGCAGCTGAGATTTTTAGACTCATAAGCCAGTGAGATAGCATCCACTATCCAACGTGACAAGGTCTGCTTTGAAACCGCAGACCGCGTGGTGCGGCCGCCAAAGCACACAAAGAGCTGTTCAGTGTGCCTGAAAACAGCAGAACGCTCTATGTAATTCTCAGCGCCTGACAGGACAGAGCAAATTAGCATCCTCTTCATCTAACGATGATGAAAGTGCTGAAAGTGAAATGACCT
This sequence comes from Gobiocypris rarus, assembly GCA_023029165.1. Classification (NCBI taxonomy): domain Eukaryota; kingdom Metazoa; phylum Chordata; class Actinopteri; order Cypriniformes; family Gobionidae; genus Gobiocypris; species Gobiocypris rarus. Next base: position 28,945,360 of record CM040910.1, read on the forward strand.
GTGCTCTGAACGGAGTTGAAAGCACTTTAGGTACGTGATCCATGCCTTGGTTTGAGGACGACTTTAGAATCGCTTTGGCCCAAATTCCAGACAAGAGGCGCTCACAGAGAGCGCGTGCAGATCACCCACCCGCTTAACTGATGCAATCGCCAGCAGAAAAGCGGTCTTTAGTGACAGGAGCTTTAAGCTCACCGAATGCAGAGGCTCGAATTTAGAACCTTTCATGGCATCCAGGACTGTAGACAAGTCCCATATAGGAACTGAAGGGGGGCGAGGTGGGTGAAGCCTTCTAGCCCCTTTAAGGAAGCGCACGATAAGATCGTTCTTTCCCAGTGACAGTCCGCTCACTTGAATGTGGTGCGCTGCTATAGCGGCCACATACACTTTGAGCGTGGAGGGGAACGACCGCCCAACAGCTCTTGTAAAAAAATGAGCACCTCTGACACTTCACAATTGTGTGGGGTCAGGGTCCGTGTTTTACACCAGTCTGAAAAGACTGCCCATTTGCCTGAATAGAGCCGCCTGGTCGCGGGGCTCTAGCTTCAGCAATAGTGTTTAATACATTTTCAGAGAGGTTCTCATGTACCCGTTGATGGGCCAGACATGAAGCGCCCATAGATCGGGACGGGATGCCAGATCTGCCGTTTCGCCTGCGTGAGGAGGTCTCTCCTCAGCGGAATCGGCCACGGAGCAGTATCTGACATCTGACTTAGCAGTGAGAACCATGGTTGATTTCTCCAAAGCGGGCTATTAAAAGCACAGCGCAGTTGCTCTCCCAGATCCTCTCTATAACCTGAGGTAACATTGAGACTGGGGGAAAAGCATAAAGAGGAAGATTGGGCCATTCGTGGGCCAACGCATCCTTGTGCTTGGAGAAATATGTTAGGCATTGAGCATTGTCTTGTGAGGCGAAAAGATCCACTTTTGCCTCTCCAAACCTGCCCCAAATTGTCTGAATTGTGTGTGGGTGAAGAGACCACTCTGCTGGGGACACTTTGTCCCTGGACAGCATGTCCGGACCCAAATTCAGAATGCCTGGCACATGAGTCGCCTCAGCGAACTCAGGTTGCGCTCTGCCCATATTAGGAGTTTTTCCGCCATTGCGCAGATTGAAAGATCTTAGACCCTGGCGATTTATATAAGCTACCACCGACCTGCTGTCCGCTCGACTAGGACGTGGTGGTGCTTTATGTACGGAAGGAAAGCTCTTAGCGATAACGTGACCGCTTTCATCTCTAGACAGTTTATGTGAAGGCTCTTTCCGAGTCTGACCAGAGACCGGAGACTGGCCTGCCTCGTGAAGGGCTCCCCAACCTAGGTTGGATGCATCTGTCGAGATAACCTTCCACTTCGTAACAGTGCCTAAGCTCACCCCGCCTGATACCAGACAGGATTTTTCCAAGGAGCCAGAGCCAAAACACAGCTGTGATCTACCTTGATTCGTAATCGCCCGAGAGCCATGCGTGAGCTGGAACGCGGCGATTCAGCCAGCGCTGTAATGGGCGCATGTGTAACAGACCAAGTCTGAGAACTGGGGCCGCCGAGGCCATGAGACCCAACATCCTCTGAAAGTGTTTGAGAGGGGTGAGTGCACCGACCTGAGGGAAACCACTGTTCTGAACAGAGAGCGCGCTGTGACGTCAGCCGCGCTGCTCATCTGCAGTGAGTCCAATACTGTTCCCAGAAACGAAATGTTCTGTGTGGGAGACAATGAGCTCTTTGCCACGTTGATTCTGAGGCCCAAACATTTCAAATGGTTGAGAAGCCAAGATCTGTGGTTTAATAACTGTATCTCTGACTGAGCTATTATGAGCCAGTCGTCGAGATAGTTGAGAATTCTCATTCCCAAGCCTCAGCGGGTTAGCGCCGCTTCCATGCACTTCAGAACGTATGGGGGGCCAGAGATAGACCAAAGGGTAGCACCCTGTATTGGTATACTTTCCTCGGCGAATCTCAAGAATGGCCTGTGATGAGGGGCTATCTGTATGTGGAAATAGGCATCCTCTAGATCCACAGTGAAAACCAATCTCCGGCGAACGTGCGCGAGGATTTGTTTTGTTCTCAACATTCTGAACGGGCGCTTCATAAGGGCTTTGTTCAGGTGTCTGAGGTCTAGGATGGGTCTGAGACCACCGTCCTTTTTTGGTACAAGGAAGTAGCGACTGTAAAAGCCCGACTCGCTCTGTGAGGGGTGCACGGCTTCCACCGCCCCTTTTATTAACAGTTTTGATATCTCGGTTCGAAGCACGTGACTTGTGTCGCTTCTCACCGTTGTGGTCTGCGTGCAAACTGTAGCGAGTAACCTTGTTTTATTATGTTCAACACCCATTTTGAAATGCCGGGGATGGCCTGCCAGGCCTCGCCTTCAAGCCAGGGGCTGGATTAATTTGTGGGTCGAGTCGCTGAGTAACAGGGACTCGTGGCCCGATAATGTTGCGTTAGAGTGGCACTTATGAGGGAATTGTTTCCCGCCGCCTGAGTACAGGGGGCTGGGGGACATAGAATATAGGTGCTTGTGTACAGGCGAGCGCGTTTGAGCACGGGCTCGTTGTCTGTGGGGATAGTGTTTCCAGCCACCTGAGTGCAGGGAGCTGGGGAACATGGGGGAGTGATTGAGTGTAGGGGTACATGCTTTTTGCTGGCACACTGCCTACAGAGAAAAACTCTTTCGTGACCCATGTGGTCGCCGTAAAACGCAGCGTTTGTGTACAGGCGAGCGCGTTTGCTTGCGGGCTCGTTGACTGTGTATGTGATGTTCCCAGCCACCTGATTGAAGGGAGCTAGGGAACGTTTTTGAAGAGAGCGAGGTGGTAAACCGGCCGGGCGGGCATTATCCAACCTCTCTCGTGCCTCTGGCTAGGACGGCTTCGGGCGGCTCAGGTTTCGACACATTGCTGGGTCGGGACCTCGACGCCCGGAGGTTTGCTGCGGCTCGTAGAGCGGGAGCGCTGTCTGGGCTTGAAGCCCGCGAGGTTGTTGAGCTGGCTGCGCCGCTTGGTGGGCTGGGCCGGTCCAGCTTTAGCATGGCGGCTAGTAGAGGAGCTGAACGCTTGGGCAGGAAATGTCGCATTGCCTGTGAAGCCTTTTGTGCCTCAGTGAAGCGCCCGTGAATCCAACCACGGAGGGACCGAATAGTCCTGAAGGCGACATGGGCGCGTCCAGGAAAGCAGTCTTGTCCGAGTCCTTCATCTCGGTTAGGTTAAGCCACAGATGGCGCTCCAATACCGTCAAGTTGGCCATACATCTGCCGACGCCTGGGCGTTGGCCTTTGTGGCACGCAGGGCCAAGTCAGTGGCGCCGCGCAGATCCCTCAGAACCTCGTTATCCGGGACAGACTCATCCAAGGAACGGAGGAGTTTGGCCTGGAAGACTTGAAGCACCGCCATAGAGTGAAGCGCTGAAGCGCGCCTGGCCGGGCGGAGGCGTATGCTCGACCGGCGAGGTTGGAAGTAGTGCGGCAGGCTTTGGAAGGGTGCACAGCCTTAGACTGCCATCCTCTGGCGGAGGGCGGCAAAGGTGTGCGGCGACGGCTTCCTCGAGGGGAGGAAGGGCTTGATATCCTCTTTTCTGAGCGCCATCGACCACCGAGAGCGCTGAAGAAAAGGAGGACTTGGCGCGAGAAGAAAATGGCGCCTTCCACGACTTGGTTAGTTCCTCGTGGACTTCCGGAAAGAAGGGAGCGGGTTTTTGAGCGTTGGTTGGCGACGGTTCTCGAAAAACCACTCGCCAAGTCTGCTTCTCGTGGGCTCCTCGGTTGAGACCAGTCAATGCCGAGGTCGCCCACGGCCTTGGTGAGCAGGCGATGAGCTCAGCGCCCACCGAGGTTTTGCGCCGCTGGCAGTCCGCGTCGAAGTGGCGTGCTCCGAGACGGTATCCGACCACCCGCTGGATGCAGCAAGAGAAAGGCTGTCATCCTCCTCTTCTCCGGTCCGCCAAGGAAACAGCAGCCGCCAAACGAGGGGAGCTGTGCTGTTCCTCGACGAACATGACAGGCGATGGCGAGGCACGCTGGGAAATGACCGCGTGTGCTCGCCAGAGCGCCCGGGGCCTCTGGTCGCGACGCTTTTTCCGTGGCTCGAGAGGCTGAGAGCAAGGGACGGGATTCAGGTCGAAACTGGCGAGCCGAGCCCAAGGGTCTGCAGCGCCAGTTCGCCGTGACCGGGCAGCCGCCTGGTTGAGTGCAGCTCGCGCGTGGTCTCGCCCGAGACATGATGCGCAGATGATGTGTCGATCCTCGTCCCGCAAGAAAACCTCTGCACGAGGCACAAGAATGAGACATAGTAATTGTAAAAGGATATATGCCGGATGGCGCAGCTGGAAGGCAGGCTGAAGGCGGAGATTCCGACGCCTCAGGCTGCAGAGTTCCGCTGGAGTGCGTGTCGACGGCAGGCTTCAATCAGAGCTCAGCGAGGTGAGTCGCTGAAGAAGAATTAATCTGACTAACCTAGCGAGACAGGGAGTTATGTACCCTTGGCTATGCAAATTCTGCCCTTGTGGCGGGAATATAGAGGGACCCGATTGGTCCGTCCAGCGGTCTCGCCATAGGTTGCTGCAGTTGCAGCGGCACAGCCAATCAGCACGCAGCAGCTTCCTGCTGAGAGCTGTGCAGCTGCACTGCGTGTTATATGGTAATTTTTAGGATAAAAATTTTGCTTCAATATCTCGAGGAAAGGAATTCCCCGTAGCGTTAGCAAACGCAACATCTGAGTACTCGAAAGGAACATTAATACACTGCAAAGCAGGGAGTCTCAAGCAAAGCCAGATTATCCGGTATTTTTCTGTTGATATGAAAACTCTGGTATATTTTTAACAATATATTAATATATTGTAAATTATGTGTTTTATGTGAAAAATTTCGCATTTTGCTGTGTTCCAAAGTTCAAGCTTAATGAACTCTAAGCTGCGAATTCGCATCACGTGATGATGTTTGACCAGTAGAAGATTGATATAGAGGGTATGCATCAACGTCACTTTCCCACTGGTACACACCACTTCAGCCAGAACTGAGTGGCAGAAGAGCAGCTGCATGAATGGAGTCAATAGGGAAAACGTGAGTAAAACAAGCGGTTCAAAGATATTTGAAATTGAACAGACATTGCTTTACTGTTTTCAACCCCCTCTTTTCTTACCAGAAGGGCCATTTGGAATTCCTAAAGACAAAGAGATGCCTGTAGGCCAGTGTGTCACCTTTACAGTATAGGGGAAGATGTGATTATCTGATTGGTCAGTTTAAATTTATCACGTTTGGGTTTAGTCACATGGTCAAGAAAAGGATAAAAGAAGATTGAAACTGTAGCTCTGACTCTTGATTCTCTGGCTCCTCTCTCTTCTTGGGCCGGCTCATTCTTCTATCTTTTAAGCCTCTCCTCCTCCCCTCTCTCCTCTCTCTCTCTCTCTCTCTCTCTCCTCTCTCTCTTTCTAACTCTCTCTCCCTCCCTCTCTCTCTCTCTCTCTTTCTATCCCCAGGTAACATTCTATTCATGCTGGGTACAAATAATAAGATTTTATCATATCATACATATATTTTTTTAGTGTAAACCAGATTTTGTTATTATTACAAAATTCTTTCAGTTACAATGATTTGCTATAGTTTTGATTCAGTATTAACTTTATGTCTTTTGCAATACAATATAGTCACATTATAGCAACGCTCTCCCACAATTTTTGCTATTGTAACTGCGCTTTTTTCATCGTTGGTATAAGTTGCAGTGGGTGGTAATAGATGAGAAATGTACAGTTTTCTATTATCTTGCTGATAAAATTTCTTCAGCTGCAACCCAGCAGCCTGAACCACTGTAGGCGATCCACCCTTACATGGTTAACAGTTTAAGCTAAAGGTTGGACTTCATATAGTTTTCCACAACTTACCAAAGATCCAGTAATCCATGGATATTGACATGTAGCCAGGAATCGTGTTCCTGAGATTAATATGAGCCTGATTTAGATACCCTACATAATATTTTTTCAGACAGCAAAAGAGCGCTCCTTTTTAATCACTAAAAGTTGTCACTCATTCAATGAACGTGATCTTACAAAGTTTCGTTATATTATTCAGTGACTACACAATTAATCTTTTATTTACATAATGTCTACACTTAGATAGGATTTGCGTGCAGAACTCTATTATGTCCGTCTCCGTCTCAGTCACGGTGGTCTGGAGAGGGGCACAAGGATGTCCATGGGGTCCATGACTAAGCCTCCTGACCCACCCTCTGGACCGGGGTCTGGTTTTATGTGTTTTTAGCAGCATTCACTCTTTTTGCCACTCAGCGGGCATAACTGCAGTCACTCTGGCTGATGGTAACGTCACATGCATATCCTCTATATCACGGCGTGACCTCTTGGCTGAACTAAAAAAACCCCGATATTTTTGCAGTAAAGTGTAATTTTGTTACATTTTGAATGTAGTACCAGAGCCTTTCTTTTTGGCTCTGTGTAGTACTATTTGTGATTAGACGCTTCAGAGGTTGATGTCATATCTCGACCGTTGCAGTATGCGAAGCAATTACTCATACTCAAAATCTAGTGTGACCGCGGCTGAAGGATGCTGATTTTTATAAGGCAGACTGAGATGGCAAACAGGAACATGGTTTGTGTAACATTAACAACACATTATTATGTGTTTGATAATATAATCAAGCAGAAGGCAAATCATATGAATTACTGAATGTGTCCGATGTTGTAAAGAGCGATAGGCTACCATTGTGCAACATTCACTATAGTAAAGTTGGCCAAGTGGAGTGAGCTGTTGTGAGTGGAGGCGGGGCTAATTTGCATATTCCATGTATATAAAGCAAGGGTGTAGCTGTTTTAAGGCATGAATAATTTTTTGTTCAAAGGAAAAAATGTTTGTCATTTTGGTGATCAAAGATGAGTTCTGATGGATAAAAATATCGACTAAAGGGGGACTTTTTAAAAAGCATTTGTTCTTTAAATGGTTACAGATTCAGAGACACTGTATGAATATAATTCTGTTTTGACTATTTATTTCAGCCCTATTAATAGTAAATTCTTCTTGCTTTTTCTTTAAAATGTAAAACCTAATAAAAATATTATTTTTATTGTTATTTATTTATTTTTTGCATTTGGTAGACCCTTTTATACAAAGCAACACTACATTGAAGGCACACATTTTATTCAACAGTGCATTGTGCATGCACAAGAAAGAGTGCTTCTCTTATAAGAAAAATAACTAAATAGGACCATAGTACTTTATAAAACATACATTAGTGAGAGCAATGAAACGAGACACTGATGAAGTGCAGAATAACATCTTTCAATCACAATGAATCATTGCATAAAAACAGGATTTTAAAAATTCACAATATAAAAACGGTAAAATACAACGGCGATGAAAATGAAAAACTGGCATTCAGCTCTGCAGGAACCTATTAGAAAGCACTGATGCAATTCTTATACAGTAAACCGCAGCATGGGAAGGGGGCCATGGGGACTGCTGCAAAGCCCAAAAGGCCACGTGCAGATTGTTCAGGATTGAACATAATGCATATATGCTGTTGTGATGGATTAACAAATAGACTGGCAGAGAAAACTCCAACACATGTGCATAACAAATCAGAAAGAGACCCTGTGTTAAGTGTTTATATGGTGATATAAGACGTGCCGATTGACGCAAAGTTTAAGAACGGAAAAACAGATAATAATTCATGCATTATTGCCTCAGCTGTTGATGGAGATTATACACTTTGCCATTTTAAGCAATTTACTAATAACCTCATTTTGTGAATATAAATGACTGGAACCCTTTTCCAGATGTTTAATAAGGAAGTGCTCTTATGAAAACATGCTGTATTTTTAAATTCAGAACTTCTAAAGCGGGTCACATAGAGTTCAGAGTGAAATGTTCCTCAAATTCTATGGCAACTGGTGATAACAAACGTTGATTTATAAAACGTCTGTTGATGAAGCTCCCTGTCCTCCCCAAACAGTCTTGATTTGGGGTAATTTCCATCGTAATAAAAAATATACAACTGTTCGCAGGAGAGGAAATTACAGTCTTGGTGCAACAGATGAATTTAGAAGCTCACCTCTTTTTGAAATACACTCAGGTTCCTGCACTTTGAATGAGTTGATTCATTTTATTTTATTTTCAAAGTCTGAACCATGTACCAAGTTGTGGAAGCATGCAGGTTAAAGGAAGGAGACAGTCTTGTTCATGGAATTATGAAATATAAGCTGCTAATGCTTGCTTACTGCATTAAACACAATGCTCTCCCTTGAGAGTGCAAAGGTCACATCTGTCCATTTTATTTCTTGTTCTCTTATCAGTATTTAGATTGAATGTTCAGAGTCATAAAAAGGAAATTCCTCTCAGAATAACTCACAGCAGCCTAGCAGGAGTAAAATCACTTTTAAGCTACTGATGCATTACAAATAGTAAAGAAAGAAAGGACAAAGTTTTATATAAAGACTAATTTATTTATATCTTCCCTTTCCAAGTGAAACAAAAAACAAAACAAAAAAAAAAACACTGCCTCCAAAAAATACAGTTTGAAAAAGTACATTCTAATTGCTTTTTGAAATCAAAACTTGTGCAATGATTCCAAAAATGCAGTTATTTAAAAAATGACATTTGATTCAGATGATGGTCATTTTATAATTGCCTAATTTGCAAACATCAACATAGCATTTGCTTGGAGATTCAGTGGAGAACTCCAGCGGTATGACCAGAAATAGCAATTAAGATTCTTCCTTCCAAGCAGTAAAAACGTAATAAGGGGACTGCAGTAGGAGCAGACTTTACTAAATGGAACTAAACATGTGAACCTGTCTCATAACTACAAAGATTTATTGATTTGTTTTGATCAAGATATTTCCACAAACAAACCATGTGATTAAAAAAGAAAAACATTCTTTAAAAAATAAAACATAAAAAAAGCTATTTTGCCCTGGACATTTACACTGGGTTTCATTCAAACCCATACACACATTAAAAAATAAAACAATTTTAAAAACATATTAAAGAAATGATTGTAGCACCAGCATGAAACAAATAAACTTGTTCTGCTTTTTTTCTTATGTGGAAAATACTACTTCAAGGTTTTCTTTGGATCAAATCCTCTGGCAGGGTCCAGTGCAGGCATCTTGGCTGTGGTGAAGCTTCTAGTTTTAGGTGCTATTTCCTCTGAGTGTTGTCGGCGGTTAGCTTACAGTCTCCATTAGTTCCTATGTTTTAACTGCAGCGATGATCCCTTGTTTAACAGGTGCTGTTGAAAACAAATAATGTTAAAGTCATGCCTTAATCAATCTTTACACAATCACTTTGACATTGAATTTCTTGAAGTAATCTCACCCGCTTTTCCACAGGCCTTCTCACACTCATCTTGTGTATCAAAGCGATTCTGGTTCCCTCCACAACCTCCGTACCAGAAGCGAGTACAGTTTCCACTAAGTGGGTCATAATGCCATTTAAGAACAAATTTAGCACAGGAGCCTTCTTCTTTTGGTAGCTTGCAGATATCCACACAGGAGTGCAGGGCAGCTGTTAGAGAGCATACGGAGGAATGCGAAAAATGACAATTTAATGCAATATCTAATAATTTGTTAAGAGATTCTGGATCTTCAGGGTGATTTTAGAAAATGTGCATGTTTGCTTTGTTAACTAGATGGCTTCAAGGTTTGTCCCCTGTGGACGCTGGCATTTTATATGTTATGTCATCTGCAATATAATTTCATGCAACATTGTTCACTTGATACAACATTTACACTATGATTCTTTCCAGAGGTCATCAAAAAGTGGCTTGTGGTAAAGTATTGCTCACTAAGCAAAGTGAGTTGCATAAGTAAGTGTCTTAACATTTTCAAAGGTCTTTGGCAAAAAGCCATATTTTGCGCATTATTATCCATGAATCCTGTTTCTTGTGTAAAACAATATACTACAAATAATCTGATCTCTTCTGAACTGCAAATGTATTACTTCCAATACAGCATATTTTTAATCAAGTGGCCTAGAACTTAAACATTTCATCACTCTTGAAACATTTTCAATAGGTTTCTAGGTGGACTGGTGAACTGACCTGGAGCTGGTGCTGGGGGGAGAACAGCTTTCACATGCTCGTCACTTGCTTTATGCCCAGACACTGTGGTAGTAAGAAAAAAATAATTGAGTTTTCAATCATTTTCCTATCTTTCATTTTATTGCACTTCCTTTTAAGAGTACTTGGTAGTAGCCACGAGGTAAAGTCTATAGGCTAATACGACAGTTATTGCAGGGGAGTTACTGGGTGAATCATACAATGATATTTGAGTAATACACTGTATTAAGTTTGCTGTAAATTATTTACATTAAATAAATCATCTTATTGACAAGTAGTCTAATTTTGTAGAAAGTTTGTTCTAATTTAATCCTATTTTGGGATTTCAGAGTTTAAGACCTTGACATGAGTACTGCAACTTGTAACCTGCTTTTCATAGTCTCCTAAATTGAGATAACAGGGCAAATCGACTGCTGCAGTGTTCAAGTCAAGGGGTCAAAGGGCGCACATACCTGTCTTCATGCAGCGTTTGAGGCAATCTGCCTCAGTCTCAAACCTATTGTCATTTCCTCCACAACCTCCATACCAGAACTGTGTACAGATTCCATTCTTTCTGTCAAAGTACCACTTAGCTTGGTAATCTTTGCATGGCAGTCCAGAGTCAAAGTCAAGTGAGCATGGGTCCATAAAATTGTTAACTGAAACATGCAAACACAGAAACAAACAAAGAAGGTTTATCATGAAAGAGGAAAGACAAAGACAGTTAGTGCTGTCAGTAAAATGAACAAATAGTCTGTAAATATTAGGTGATTGTTATAGCGTATTTAAAGGGATTAGCTAATTATTTTAACGGGTTAGCAAAATCAAGAAAATGCAAACCATGTGTCAATTTCAAATCAAAGCTTGCCTTCAAACGGTAATGTTAAACCTTTGTTACTTGTAAGTGCATTCACTTTAGTATTATCAGCACTGTTGGTCCAATAATCTGATTATTGCAACAAAAAACCATGAGAAAAAACAGTGACCCTGTTTGCAAAAGCACTTTGAAACACAAGTTCATTTGATTTATATGCTGTACACTCGCCATCTGCAGGTAATTAGTGTGATGTCAGTCTCATTAACTGTGTCTGTGCTAGGGCCATCTCACAAATGTCAGCTTCATAACCCCTATAGAGTAAACATGCCTTTTATGTGAAACAACTATTGTTTTCCTTCAAAGTAAGTATTGCACTTTGTTAGTGGGTTATCAAGGCAAATAATGTGTAGTTCAATATAATCTAGTTTAGTTTATTTTTATTTTTTTATTGATGCATTCATGTTAAAAGTCAAACTGCCCTTAAGGAAATGGGGTTCCCTATAACACACTTATGAGACAATGATCTCATTGCTTTGCAATGCCAAATGCCTCCATCAGAACAGAATGAAGAAATCTTTTACTGTAGAGATTCTCCAAAACTCCAACACTACAAAACACTTTTTAACGTGCACTTTTTAATCAGTACAAATAATACTGTATATGCAGACATTTCATTGTTGATCTTGCACTAGACTGATACACAAGAAACCTCTAATGCTTTTTTAGCATGATTTAATGATTTGTTGTATTCTCCCAAAACCCCCACAATGCTGCTTTGATGTATGATTTAAACAAGATGTTCTCAAAAATTCAAATATAAAACTTGTCTGAGAATCGCACAAACAAGTAAATGAAAAACATTCATTCATTTATGCTGACGCATAGGCTGTTTTGTTTGTGGAGCGGTATCACAGAAAATATCATGTTTTACATATTAGGCTATATTTGACATGCACAAATACTTTTTTTCCCCTGATATACAGTAGACCATAGGGTTTATCGTCTGCATCACGTACCTATTTCTGGTTTACTTAAGGGTGCAGAGGACACTACCCCCATTGCTTCACTCGGAGCAAGAACCTTCTGTTCTGCCGTTTCTGTTCAAAATGTCCAATAAGAAAATGAATTAGATCTCACAGAGAGTATTGTTTTCAGCCAACAATAATGCATTCATATTTAAACGCTGAACTAAACTATAACAGTACTAAAGCTAGGGCCATCAAAATAAACAAAGAGGAATACACTAAGAATTAATTTCATCTGTTGATAGTGTTTGTTTTTTACAAACCGATTCCTATTACAATTCTGTCAGGAACACTATCGTCAAAGATGATTGACAGTTAGCATAAAGTTTGGATTGGTGGTATGATTCTGTTCTGGGCAAGAACTCATGCAGCTGCAGCATGGATAAGAGCAGGGAGAGCAGTAACAACCCCCTTAGGGTAAACAGGACAGAACCAACATAATGTATTGCAGATATCATTAATGTCAATATTAAATGTACAAAATAATTTGGGAATTTAGTCTGATTCAAGTGGAATCAGAATTCCAAATCCTGACTGGACGAGAGGATGAGCTGTGGATGGAGGAGGGTAAATGAGCTCTGGAAAAATGTGATAGCTGCTGATAGTACTGAAGCTTATATATGGATGCTGTGTTAGACATCGTATTCCTATAGGAAGACGTGATGATCAGCTGACAGTAAGCTGATGCGAGCTTGACTAACGTGACCTGCCAGAAATGACACTACGGCTGATATACTGTGCTGTGCCCATTCTACTATATTATATTAAAAAGCCTCTTGTTTATATGATATAGGGAAAAAACTTGGCGTTGCTTACTAATTTCTGGTTTACTTAAGGGTGCAGAGGGCCCAGTCTCCATTACTTCACTTGGAGTAATAACCTTCTGTTCTGCTGATTCTGTTCAAAAGAAATCGGAGGTTAACTAAATCCTGCAGGGATCATAGTTTTCAGTAATCACAAATGCATTCATACTTATCAAACTCCGAACTATGTACAGGGCACGGTCTATCAAAATACAGTATTCACAACGCATTCTTTCTTATATAATATTCAGGAAAAATTGTAATCTATTCTGTCACTTACTAATTTCTGGTTTACTCAAGGGTGCAGTGGACATCAATTCAATCATTTCACTGGCATTATGGATTTTCTGTTCTGCTGATTCTGTTAAAAAGGACAAATTTAAGATTTACTTTTAACAGTGCTCAGTTATACTAATCAAAAGTGCAAAGATATATATATATATATATATATATATATTTTATATACTTGTACAATCTGTGGAGCAGATTCACTGTCACTTACTTGTTTCTGGTTTACTCAAGGGTGCAGTGGGCACAATCCCCATCACATCACTTACAGTAAGGACCTTTGGCTGTGCTGATTCTGTTCAAAAGGATGAACATGAGGTTAATATCATCCTGCAGAGCCCAACATTAAAAGAGCAGTTCACACAAAAAACGACATTGCATTAAATAAATCACTCTACTGATATTGGAAACCTGTATGATTTTTCATGATACGTGAACATGAAAGATGCTATTTAGCAGGACATCCAGTCTGTTCTTTAAAAAGAAATAAAAATAATTAAACAAATAAGAACTAGGATTGACCAATCCCCCCAAAAGCTCTAAAGAGTAGTCCTTATGTCTTGCACTATGTAAGTCAGACACTTCCGGGCGCTGTTCATGCGGCGACTGGCTGGGCTGCGTGTGTGCTTCACTTGTATGTTAATGTGTTTTTAAGTGTTTCCATTTTATTTTATTATTCTATGCATATATTTATTTTGTGTGTGGAAGTTTTTTAAGCCAACTAAAAAGCCACCCAATAAGTTTTCTGAGAAACAGACAATAAGTTGCTGTTCACTGAAAATGTTGTCTTTACAGGCCGCAAATCTCCTTCACTAACCAAATAAGGTTTTAGTGCAGTTTCTTCTCCTTTTGTGGAGTGTAGTATACTGTGTTTCTAGCTGTATGCAGATGAGGAAACTCTTGTATCATCTGTCATATTTTTACCACAATTAATCTGCAGCAGAATTTCTGTATAGCAACTTAATACATCTTTGTTCTATACACAGTATCTAGAAATTCTGTTAAAACTTAATTTGTGTTCCACTGAAATAGTAAAAAAAAAAAACCATACTACTTTTTAGGAGAGTAGATTACAATTTACTTTTTTTTTTAACTAACTGGTCCTTTAAAGCATACCTTTCCATGTCATTACTTATCATTTCATAATCTTAACTACATGACAGTACGTTGCTTTAATTCATTATCTCACAAACAGTAATTTATATGAAAAATATAACAAGCTTACTTGTGGGAACAATGCCTTTGTATGTGCTGGCAACATGACCATTCACATTGTGAGTGTTGACCACTACGTGATAGGTTTGGGCTGCCTCCAGCTCGGTAATGGAGAGATGGCTGCCGGTCACATTTTTTCTCAGTACCAGGCTATGATCCTTCAGACGAGTCACAGTAACCTCATGGGTTGCTTTAGAATCACCACTCAACCACTGTAGGGAGAATCCGCTGGAGGTGACGTTAACCAGATGCAGTTCCTCCATGCCTGTTTATGGGCAAACACATTCACACAATGTGACATGAATTAAAGCCTAAACATTGTTTTTTAAACAAATACACATAACCTACAGTGCATACTGTCAGTACCTTTATGTTTTCTATCATGAACCTCCTGCTGTCCATAATGCTTCTGGTGTTTCCTGGAAAAATATGTCAAAGAGATATTCACACACTATATTGACAAACTTAGTATTAACATGCATTAAATTACTTAGCAACTCATAGACAGGTTTTGCCTGTCTATGCAGGAGCAACATCAAATGCGTGCATGTGTGGTTTACAAGGAACACTACTCATATGTATACTCACTCCTCTGTTTGTGGTAAAGTGATTTGCTCTTTTTGTGGCTGGTCATTTAGAGACCACTGGCACTTCTTAGAGACTTCAGGCGACAGATAAAAAGCATTTTCAACTATAGAGAAAAAATAAAGTAACTGTCAGTAACAGGCTAATAGATCATTGGACATAACATAACTTTTCTAAACATTTTGAGAACGTTAAATGATTGCTCTAACTTACGGCCGAGGTACTTGGGCAACAGTCTGGCAAATGTCTGAATATGGTCATCATAGAAGCCTGTAGGTCTATCCACCCTCTTAAAGAACACATCTGAAGGCTCGCTTGCAATTTGGGCCAGGACACGAATATCACCTGCACTGAACAGCTTTCCAACTGCCATCACCACTATGAAGTACCCTTTGCATTTAACTTCTGTGGCGGCCCTTATTATCCTCTCCTCATGCAGTTCAACTGGTCCAGTCACCAACAGAACTAATACCTTCAAGTGGCGGGGATGTGGGGCCTTCTCAAACACATGTTCAACGGTCCCTTCAAGAGCAGCTGCAAGGGCAAGCCCTCCCTCCAACTGGTGCACCTTATCCTGTAAGAAGCTTTGGACACTGTTTGGTGACTTGTGATCTGTCAAACCAAAGGCCACGCTGATGGGAATGCCACTACCATTGTGCAAGTATTCATAAGGTGCATGCTGGACAAGTGCCACTCGAGCATGATGGGTAGTGCTGGTTGGCTCAGGGGACATCTCTAGATTTTCTATCATTAGAGCCACATATTGCTTTATCTCTAAGAAGACGGAGGGCCAGGTGCTCTCTGAGCTATCGAGAATGAAGGCCATGTCGATGTCCAAGTCAGTGGCGGGATTCCTCCGGTCTCGGACTCCACGTGGAGGAATATAATCACAGATCTGATCTGGGGCACAGAAGTCTAAAAGAATTGTGACAGATGAAATATTACATTCAAACATTCTCTTTTGCTACTGTTAAAAAGTTAATATTCATGGTTTGATTTAAATTAGTTTGGTGGCTTTTCTTTTTATGCTCAACTGCGGTAAACATGATAACAAATTTACCCAGGCAGATATGGCAGGTCATGATCTTCTTGATTACATTTTTGTATTCGGCACTTCCAGGTGAAGGTAGGACAATAACCTGGGCTAATGCAGTGTTGTTAAGCTGAAACAGAGTAAATGTAACATAATGATATGCTTCAATTTACACCATCTTATCAGAACATCGGTTATGTCAAGTTTTCACTTAATTTACTACTGTTGCACTAAAACACTTATAAAATCTGCCAGGTAAATTTTATGTAGTTAATTACAGTTAATTTTTCCAAGAGGTTCTTCCAAATTAGCTGCAAACTTATTTGGAAGTTAGCGCACTGAAGGTGGGAAGTTACTTGACACATTTTTTAATCACAGTTGTTGTGCATATGACCTGAAATTTTTAAGCTTAACTAAGTATTAAAGGATTAGTTCACTTTAAAATGAAAATTACCCCATGCTTTACTCACCCTCAAGACATCCTAGGTGTATATGACTTCCTTCTTTCTGATGAACACAATAGGAGTAATATTAATAATTATCCTGATGTTTACAAGCTTTATAATGGCAGTGAACAGAGCTCACAAGTTTGAAGGTCAAAAAAGTGCATCCATCTATCATAAACATAAATAAAGGCCTTCTGAAGTGAATCAACGTTTTTTTTTTGTTTTTTGTTTTTTATATCCATACTTAAAACTTAATAAAGTAAAATATCTAGCTTCTGCCAGACCGCCTTCCATATCACTGTCATTATAATTAAAGCTTGGAAACATCAGGATATTTCTTAATATGACTCCAGATGTGTTCATCAAAAAGAAGAAAGTAATTTACACTTAGAATGGCTTGAGGGTGAGTAAATCATGGAGTAATTGTCGTTTTAAAGTAAACTAATCCTTTAAGGCAGAGCCCAACACCAAAGTAAAGTTACACAATATTTCGGTACACAGAGGTCAAGCTTATACTGTATACTGGGGCAATGAAACAACTACTCTCACGATGGCCCATCATGGGATGGCTACACATTCTGAACAGAATTCTAAAGTGTAAAGACAAAGTGCATTCATTCAAGGACAGCTGATGAAGCCACTTAGATGAGTGACTAAATGGAAAAGGAATTAAACTAGTTCTTATTCTTAAAGACACCAATTACAATATTTGCCCTTCTGCTGCTCCTACCTGCAAGGCTCTCGTGAGTTGACGATCTTCGCGGTTAAGAAGGAATACAGAGTTAATTCCTGCATCGTAGAGGCGCAGAGCAGCGGCACTGAATTCTTGTGTGACAGTAACAGGTCCGTTGACAAAGAAAACAGCAACCTTGCGCACAAGGAAGCCACTGCGAACTCTCTTGAATGTGTTCTGTGCAACGAAGTTCATGGCTGTCTCCAAGCTGCGCTGCTTACGGGTCTGCAGAGCCTGGAGCCCTTGAACTCGCTCAACAAGTGCTCGCTTCTTCTGGGTATCTGCAAACCGTATCTCGGTAGTCACCTCATTGTTGTAGAGCGCTAGAGCAACACGGGCACCTCGGGGACAATTGCTCTCAGCAATAGTGATGTCACTGACCAAGCGAAGAACAGTGTCCCGCATATTGTTGAAAGCAGGGCGTGATACACCATCTGATGCATCCAGGGCAAAGGCCAACTCAGTGGGGTATAGGGGACATTCTTGAGCACCTGAGGAATTAAATATTCAAAAGCTGAACTGGAAGTACATTATTACGTAATAAGTGTTTGTAACACTATCAGCACAGTGCAAATGCAGAAGAGATTGTTCAGTGTTCACTTACCATAGCAGCAAGCTATAAAAAAGAAAAAAAAAGAAAAAAAAGAAAGATTTCAAAACCTTAAAGTATAACTATAAGAAAGACAACAACTAGTCATTTACAACTATAACTCAAACAATAAAAATGGAAATACTGGAGAGTCAATATACTTACGACAGTTATCCCTGATTTTCTTGACCAGATCACATTGCTGTAAGGACAAAAAACTTTTTTTTGCATTCATTTTCCAAAAGTTTAAGTAGGAATAAACAATAAAGACAATTATATAAAGTGAAAGAAAGGAAAAGTACATACCACCGCACCAACTCCTCTGGGTCCTTTAAGGCCCTGTTTTTGACAAAAGAAAAAAATATCAGTGGTGAAAAAAAAGAAACAGTTTCTCAACAGCTGAACACAGCTGGGTAGACCGATCTAGATTGATTCCAAAGAGCATTTTTGTGCGCCAAACTAATGTCTGTCACTAGTTTAAAAAAAATAAAAATCAACAGCTTGAGTAAATCAAAGCTCATCAAATTGCACACTTTGTAAGAAAGAACATCTCTAGTTTCATGGCTCAACTGAGCGACATTGTTCATATAAAGTCAACATTCCTGTTGTTAAAGATTTGTAGCAGATTTGATCTAAAAACATAAAAAACTGTATTATATCAAAGTATGGTGCTTACATAGGGCCCTGGGTATCCAATATCTCCCTTTTGACCAGGCCCACCACGTCCTCCTGAGGTACCCTACACAAACATATTATCTATCATTACCAGCAATATGAACATAATGACCTCATGAAAAACAGTTAAATCAAGATAACTCACCCTCTGGCCATTGTTTCCTCTAGGTCCAGGTCCTCCTTTTGAACTAGGGTCACCTGCCACACCCTTTCAAGATTAAGATTTAACATCTAGTTACTTCTATTGTTTTGCACAGCAGAACTTTAAAGGGAGTACATTAGTATGAAAACTATTGTATATCTTGTAAAACATTCAAGGCTGCAATGCAGACAACTTCAGTAATCTCACCTTTAGACCAGGAAAACCAGGGAAACCTTCATCACCCTAAAACAACATTACATTATGTTTAGAGTAAAATACATTTTGAGTAAATAGTACTTAAGCACTATACTAACAAATTGTTATACACAAACACACACTCACCTTTCTTCCTTTAGGACCAGGTACACCAAACCCATCTCGTCCATCCTCACCCTGTATACACAGGAAATCTCCTTAGTTTTACTCTCATTTGCATTGTGAATTTAACTACCCATCTATAACAATCTGCTAATATACTGTTGATTGGTCTTATAAATGAGAAATGTTTTGAAATTTAAATGTTAATGCTTATAATTATTCTATCTATTAATCAATGTCTCACCACTATGCTAATGTTATTATTTTTTTATTTTTGCTACAATGTATTTGGTATGACTGGTGCAGACTGTGACTCCTCACTTACAGGCTCCCCGCGGGGTCCCTGGGGTCCAACAACACCTTTAGGTCCTGGCTCCCCTGGTTCACCCTTTAAAGTGAAAGTGAATAAAAAAAATTCTAATTCTAATTTGATAAATAATAAGGTATAAAAGGTGCAATGGTGATACACAGAGAAGTTAAGAAAGTTAAGATAACACTAGTGTAACAGCTGAAAGAGCACCCTACTTCTCACACTTATGCACTGAAAAAAAAGTGAGTTAATTTCCTCTGCCCAAATTGTACAAATACAAACTCCCCAGAAAACTTTGCTTTAGGTCGACAGTAAGATGTTTTCTTTAAAAAATTGCTTAAGCTTGCCAATGGTAACTGGAGTATGAGAGTTTAACTATTTGGCAAAGGAATTGCTGATGCTAAAGATGACCAGTACCTTACGGCCAAGGGAACCTCTTCTACCCTTTTCTCCAGCAGATCCTGGCAGTCCTCCTGGCCCCTAAAAATAAATAGAAAATAAGAAGAATGCTTTCCTCATATAAGGCAGGATATTTTTCTTTTCATTTGTTAAGTAATAACCCCAAAAAATGTTTAGTGCAAGTATAAAGTTATCAAACATTTTGTCTGCAGCCAAATTACAATCCCTTTTTTAGTAGCAGAGATAACGAGGAAAATAACATGCTTAAACTTTTTCTCTTACCCTTGGACCAGGGTTTCCATCCTCTCCTCTAATACCGGGTGCTCCATTTGGTCCAGCGGGACCCTAAAATAAGTACAGACACATTATATTTCTATTATGTATTATATATTTTTTCATTTGATAATAAAACTCCAGGAGAAGTGTGCAAATATGCATGAAAAAAACAGATTGGAACCATTATGTTCGCATATATAACATGTCATGGGTCATTTTTTTTGCACAACTGCTTTTTACAACTTATTCATTTACCCGAGGTCCTCCAATTCCCGTCTCTCCTGCTAAACCATCACTTCCGGGCCTTCCAGCCGCACCCTAAAAATGCAACAGGGCCATCAATAAATGTAATAACATTTAAAATAAAAAAAACAACAGTTGAAGAAGTTCTTGTTTATGATGGAAAATAATGTTTATCTCCATCAATGACATGGAATAGCGTATGTCTACTCACAGCTTGACCAGGAGGCCCCCTTCTACCATCAGAGCCCTTTTTCAAAAGAGAAGGTGAAAAATATTATGAACAGAACATCTGTCAATCACCATTTCATGGTCTGATATAAAACATTTCAAATCATGCAATAGATAACAGGGCTTAAACTTGAGGTAACAAGTACTAATCTGAACGGTTATTAAAGCCAAATTAGAAATTTAGAAGTTTATCCCATAATAGTGTACACATTTCTTTAGACTCTTTAGGTCCTAAACATTTGATTGAGCCGAGGGGTTTTAAGAAAATATTTATGAACTGGTTAAGTTAGAAAAGACCATCCCTTTGGTCAAGGAAGCTTACCCGTCTGCCTGGTTCACCAGGACCTCCTCTATTTCCGTCCACCCCTGGCTCTCCCTGAAGAAAACACTTCAATGAACTCCAAAAAATGCATTACAGTTGTGCATTTTATTCACAAAGAGACAAACACATTTTATAGAACACACTGTCAAAACGTGCAGATACTAGTGAGTCTTACAGAGCTTGACCATGACCAGAAATTGAAATAACATGTAATGAGAAATAGTAGTCTAACTGAATGAGAAGTAATTAATATAACAATTTATATGACATTTAGATGAGATTATTGGGCAGAACTATCAATTAAACTAAGCTGAAGCTTTTTACTTTACAATATTGATGCATGAACATTTTCTACGGTCCTGACCAGGCACAATCAAATAAATAGATGAATCCAACGGAATGACTGATTAACTAAGTTAAAAAAAGAATTGACCATACCGCTGGGCCAGCATCGCCTGGGTCACCTTTTGGTCCCCTCTGGTTGTTGTCTCTTCCTGGGGTGCCCTATAACAAAAACAACATAACATTTTAAGACTAACTCATTCTGAATTACGACAAATTCTTGAGTAATTAAGACAGAGGACATTTCTGACTGTTTATATATAACATACTGGATCACCACGTATTCCTGTCTGACCAACATCTCCTGCCTGGCCTTTGGCCCCTTTAGGCCCCTATAAACATACACAAAAAAGATCAGATAAACTCTTATTTATTTATTTATTTATTTTACATTTGTTCTCCACATTACTCTATCTATGACTATATTCTACATGACTTACCCTTTGGCCAGGGTTTCCTCTATCTCCTAGAGGGCCAACAACACCACTTGTTCCCTGAAAGACAACAACAGATTGTATCTGGCATTCACTAAAAACACTGACTGCAAACCATTGTACAATGGATCACTGATAAAGGTTTTCTGAAAAAAAAAAAAAAAAAATGCATTAAACATTTTTGCTAGACAGCACTGTACCTCTTCTCCATTGATTCCATCTAAACCAATCTCTCCAATTTCACCCTAAAATAAAAATGTTTCATTAATTAAACATATTCTTTTAATATGATAAAATGTAAATGTTAATGTTTATAACATTAATATATATATAAAAGGTATTCTTACTTTTTCACCATTGTACCCTCGAGATCCCTAAAAAAGCATTGGATAAGTCAATTAATATGTTCTAGCCATAATATGCCTTCTTAAGTGAGATTTACTTAAAATGTACTTACTTTAACACCTCTTTGACCTGGACATCCTTGGAATCCTTGAGTTCCATTTACACCAGGTGGACCTCTCTCTCCCTGTAAAAATATAGATGATCACAATCATGAGAACATACCACATGCACAAACATTTAACAAAATGTTGTCTTCTAATTAAACGATGCACATTGAGGTAATGACAATGGCCAAGTTTAAGGTTGCTGATAGACAGATAGGAGATATGGGAGAGGATTCATTTAATTTTAAAGCAAATACATTAAATAAATAAAAGTAACACCAGTGTTATGGTTTAAATGAATAAATTATCACATTATTTGTAATCTGATTACACAACATGCATTACTTGTAAAACGTTACCCCAACAATGTACAAAGGTACTGTATGTATAGTATCTGTCTATTTATTCTATTTATTAGTGCATTCTGGAAAATAGGTTTAACTGTAGTAAGAAATTAGAATCAAATGAGAAGCTAGATGTGGAATCAGAGACAAAAGAGAGTGAAAAAAAGATGCCTTTAAAATAATTTTAGAAATTCATAGTAGATAACGAATATATGCTCACCGGGCCACCTTCATCACCAGGATGTCCACTGAAGCCCTGACCACCAGATTGACCCTATAGACAAAAACACATGGACACATGGACAAGAGTCAACACTGGGAAATAGAATTTTAACTGTATTCTAGCCTAAAATATGTTGTTTCTTAAAGAAGAATGAATTTGACCTTTGGTCCAGGAACACCAGAAGCTCCTCTGTCCCCTCTCTGGCCATTACACTTGCATGGAACAGAACAGCATTCCCGCTCAGCAATGTTATCCTTAAAAAGAGATTATTATTATTATTTATTTTTTTACAATCATAATTATTTTAGACAAACATATTTATCCCTTTTTGAGCGGAGGAGTGACGGTAGCATAATGGTGAAGGACGAGAGAGGACCAGGCCTGGACTTTTTGTTATGTTTTGTTTATGTTTTTGTGTATGTGTTATGTGTATGTGTTTTTACTTTCATTTTTTGTTTATTCATTTATTAAAGTCTTTGTTAACGTTCGCCGGTTCCCGCCTCCTTCCTCCTTGAACAAAGAACTTCATTACAGTCATCCCTTTGTTTGCCTATTTAACTGAGCAATGAGGACAGTTCTTACCAGTTCTTCTAGAAGCTCATAATCCAAGTCCATGAGGTTGACACGCAGAGGTCGTGTGTACCTGAAGCCACGACCAAATTCCAAGAGAACAGCATCTTCAAATCGTGGTACTTTCTCC
Source organism: Gobiocypris rarus (assembly GCA_023029165.1). NCBI lineage: Eukaryota > Metazoa > Chordata > Actinopteri > Cypriniformes > Gobionidae > Gobiocypris > Gobiocypris rarus. The sequence goes on from CM040910.1 coordinate 28,968,333, forward strand.
AGTGCAACAAGAATGAAACTACTAACACCTTTTAAAAAGAAAGAAAAGCTATATTGAAATGTGAGTGGTAACATATTGTGAGATGTCATGTGACATCGCCAACAGAAAACATTCCAAAAGTATTGGAGAATAAATAACTAAATAAACTGATACAATAATAATCATTAAGAAACTGATTGTATCATTAAAATCTACTGATATTTGATTGTAAGTTACACAGTTCATCAGACATTTTCATATTTACATGTATAATCATGATTGCACTTACCAGCTAAACGCATCAGTTCAACTCGCTCTTTCAGGATGTTGTACTGGGCATCTAATCCATCAGTTAAGTGGATCACAACCTTTATGAATGTAAAACCACAATTAATTTAATTTATAGCACAGACACATTTGATAAATATACAGAGATAATACATACAATAGGTTAGATTTTGAGGTTAAAGCTTCCCCCTGAAAGAAAAGGATGTACCTTGATACTGTCTGAAGGCTGATTCTTCAATCTATCAGCATAAGCCTTGATTGTGGCACCATTCAGAACAAAAGGTCCACGATTTTGGAGGGCCTTGAAGGGCTCAAGAAGCTCTGTGTATCTGTTGGTGAAGTCCAGCTGAACAGGCTCTGAGGCAGAGTCCATTGCTAACATGCCCACTTGTATCGAGGGAACCTGGCCAGAAGTGCAGCTGATGGGCTGTATCTGGGTAATGCGTTGGAGAATAGCAGCCACCTTTGACTCTAGTGATCTCTGAGCAATAAAAATGTTCTGCACACCCACATCAAACCCTACAAGAACATCCAACTTGCATGCTGCCAGGGAGTAGAAAGAGATGGGGATTAATGACAAACAAGAGTAAAACACTGTTTACACTTAAACTGAACACTTAAACTTTCACTTGATAAAACAACAACAACAACAACAACACACAAACCTCTTGGAGTATCCTTTACTCCAGTGCACAGTCCTATTCCTTTCACCTCATCATCAAGTGTTTCCAAAATCTGCTCATTCAGCTCAGAGAGCTCTTGGAAGGTGCTTGCCCGGGCCACCGTAGTAGCTTCACTGCCCAAATTATTGATCTCGTCCTCAATATCACCCACCCCAACAGCATAGATGCGCACACCACTGGCTTTGAGACCTAATGCTGCTGTTTTGCTGTCATCCCTTGACCGTCCACCAGTGACTACCATTAGGATCTGTGGAATTCCCTCATCCTTCCGACTGCCTCTTTCTTTTACAAAATGTGTTTTCTGAACATGGCGAATGGCATTGCCCGTTTTAATTTCTCGACCTCCCTTGTACTCTGCTAGAGTTATAGCATTGATAATATCATCCTTATTTTTGTAGGTGTTGAGGAAGAATACATCGGTTACATCAGTAGCATAATGTGCTAGACCAATCTGAAGTTTGTCTCTCTCAGTAAAGAACAGGTCAATTAAATTGAGAATGAATTCCATGACCTCTTTGAAATTTTCCTTGCCAAGATTGATTGAGCCATCAACCAAAAAGACAATGTCAGCAGCCTTGGCCTGTGGGAGTCCAGCTACAGGGAAAGCAGACAAAATAAAACATTTAGAGCTTATTGTTATACACGCACTGTGTACAGTGTGTCTAACATAGCAATAACATTAATACACCACTTACTTGGCTCTTCAAACACAGTGGGAGGTACATCTGGAATCGTTCCATTAAGTCTGGCAATAAACTTGCTCTGTATGTTTGGAAGATTTGGGAAAGTAGTCACTTGCAGGACGTCATCAGAACTGGTGGCAATTTGTGCCAGCTGTCTTGTGTCTGCATTTTCTGCACCAATTCCTATACAATTGACCAGAGAGCCTTTGAGAATTGGGCCATAAGAAGATACATCGGATGTTGACCTTCCACCAGTGAGCACAACCAAGTGCTGGGAAGCCTGTGCTAGACGTACCCCAGCAGAAGCCTGGAGCTCATTTCGAATCACATATTTTATTGCCTCAGCTAGATCAGCACCACGTCCACCCATGTGACGCAGTCTTTTGATTGCAGAGATGACCGATTGCTTGTTGTCGTGGGAGTTCAAAGAGAATTCAGTTTTAGGTCTTTGACCATACTGTACCAGAGCCACGCGAACTTGGTCAGGTCGTACATCAAGCTGATCAACCACTTTCAAGATAAAGTCGCGAATGTGAGCAACACCACTTTGTCCAACACTGTCAGAGCCATCAATGAGGAAGATGATGTCCTTTCTTCCAAAATTAAGTGTGACTGACAAGAAACAAAAAAGAAATTAACTAGTAAATGTACTGCATATTCTGTTAACGATATGTGCTTGTGTAAAAATAAGCATGACATTACTAAATTGGGCAGGAAATATTCTGATAATGTTGATTAATCTGAAATAACTTTTTAATAAAACCATAAAAAGCAGAATACCTTTTGGAACCGGTGGGTTCGCAATTTCTTTACTGGTTATGGTACTGACTTTGGTCAAAAGCTGTTGTTCCACACTTGGAAGTTGCTGGAAGTCTCTAATGGTGTATGTTAGTTCTGGACTAAAAGAAATTAATTTGAGCTCCTGTGCATCAGCATTATGAGCTCCAACTGCTAAGGGAGCAACAGGGCTTAACTTCAGTTGGTTAGCAGGACCAGATACGTCATCATTTGACTTTCCTCCGGTTACCAGGATGAGAAACTGGGGCACACCCTCTTCTACACGGCTTCCGGCAGATCTTTGATAGATGTTCTTCGATACAAATTCCAGAGCTTGGCCAGTGTTAAGCTGATTGCCACCTTTGCTTCTCATTCTTCGTATTGCTTGACGAACTTCGTCCTTGGTAGAGTACTCATTGAGGAGAAATTCCATTTTGGGATCATCACTGTACTGCACAACTGAGATCCTCACATTGTCGAGACCCACATCCAATTTCTCCACCACTCGCTGAACCATGTCTCGTATGGCAGGGAACTCAGTGCGCATTTTTGTTGTGCCATCAATAAGGAAAACAACATCCCTCTTATCTCCACCAGGTACTGAAATTGTAACATCTGTAACCTCTGTAAATAAAGAGAAAAAAATTCTACATAAAAATATTTATGACAATAAAAATATCCATAACCATAATACATAGAATTAATTAAACTGATTATTGCACAAATTAAACTGACAATCTGGCCTAGTGGTAATTTCGTTGGCTATATTTTTATTTAGTCTTAGACATTCTCTTGATTTGTGCTTATAGGTGAAAATGCAACAAAACTAGACTAAAATGCTCAGACATTTAGTCGACTAAAACTTGACTAAACAAAAAAGGACAAGGTTGACTAAATATGGTAAAAACTAAAAAGCACATTTGACACAGAGTTGCAAAAATTTTAAGTTTTTAACGTTGTTTATAAGTCTATGTGTTTTTAAAAAAATGCTTTATGTCAAACCATGTGTAAATTCATAAGTCAACACCATTGCTGAGTAGTTTCTCCTTAAAACTGCAATAAAAAGAAGACGCGGTTTGAAATCGCTGGTGTTTCTTATGTCACAAACTGCATTGTAACCAATCGTGTCAAAGTGTGGGCGGGCTTTAGCATATTATCATTAACTATGCTGCAAAGCAGGGGAGTCTCAAGAGAAGCCAGGTTATCCTGGTATATTTTTCTATTGATTGTTTATTTTGTTTATTTAGGAATATAGTGGGTGAATTATGTACTGTATATGATGTACATTATAAATAGTTTTAAATAGTTTAAAGCATTTCTAAGGATACTGATTTTAAGGAGGCAGCTGTCTGACTCTGAGATATTATATATTGGTCTCTTTATATGGATTAACTGTAATTTAATTACAATACAGACTTTAATAATATAATACAATTTATTTTATGAACCTTTTCAAACGTTCAAGAGCATAATTCAATGTAATCCTTCCTAAAAAAAACAGCATGGATTGTGATAAGCATATGTTTTGTTTTAGATGCTGTTCCCAACATATAACGCTGGTGTTGATAGTAATCTTCTTTACTAGGTTAAACAGCAAGTCTTCCATGGTCAACCAGCAATAAGTGACAGAACATACTGTATGAGCAACTTTACAAACTTACAAGTTTTCCTCATCCACTATAGCTGGATCATTACTAAAATCAAAAACCAGGATGAGGCATTGAATTTCATGCTGGTCTTTTCAACGGTATTATAACATCAACCAAGAAAACCAATTATGAAATGGTTGCAATTACCTGTAGGGTATACAGGGCGCAAATTGGCTAACTCCTCACTAGATAGCTCAGTCAGGGTGGTGATGAGTGTGTCCTGAATTGTATAAAGTCCAGGCAAGTCATCAACTGTGTAGGCAAATCTGGGGACATAGGAGGTAACTTGTAATTCCTGAGTGCTCACGTCTCTTGTTCCTATGCTAAGGGGGACAATTCCTGACTGTTTCAGTGCAGTTGCAGATGGTCTTATATTGTCTGTTGCTTTTCCTCCTGAAACCACAATAACAAATTGTGGAACTCCCTCCTGTTTCCTTCCACCACGTCCAGAAGCCAGAACTTCACGTCCAACAAAGTCAATGGCCCGACCAAGGTTGCGCTGTCTCCCACCACGTTGTCGGAGTTCCTTGATGCCATTTAGGACACCTTCTTTGGTCCTATGTGAATTGAGGTATATGTCTGCATATGGAGAATCTCCATACTGCACGACGCCTACACGGATCTTGTTCTCACCAACATTGAGGTTCTCCACAACTCTGCGGACAAACTCCTGGATAATTGGGAACTCTCTGCCAACACCTTCAGAGCCATCAATCACAAAGACAATGTCCTTCTTGGGTCCTTCTGACTCCACTAATAAAAAAAGAAAAAAAGGAAAAAAAAGAAAAAAAAGAAAAAAGATTAATAATTAATAAATATAAAATTATGCTGATTGGATGAGGGACAAAAACACCTAACAAAAACAGAGATATTAATATAATCAAATAAACAACACTTTGCCCTTGATCATTGAACGTGACTAATTTGCACTTGATTCCAACATCTATTTTATAAGACATCGTATCAGCAAGTGAAGTTTGTTCTGTTTCTTTACCTGTAATTGACTAATATGCCAATTGTAATTTTCAGCTGAATTTCTATACCCAAAATTGTTAAGATAATAAGACAGCATTTCAAAAAACAATAATAAAAAACAAAAAGAAAACAACAACAACAAAAGCAACAAACTTATTTTAGAACTGAACTTTAGAAGGTGAATATTACTGTGTGAAATGGTTTGCAAATGAAATGTTCATTGCTTAAATATGCAAAGAGGATAAAACTGTAGTCCTGGAAAGAAAAACAACAACAACAATAACAACAAACTATTATATTGGAACTAAACTCTAGAAGGTTAATATGTATTACTGTGTGAAATGGTTTGCAAATAAAATAAAAATAGTCACTGATTTAAATGGGAAAAACAAACAGATTAAATTGAACATTACATATTCACAAAACGTTAACAGCAATGGTGGTGCATGCAAACAAGCATGCATATAAGTATACCACATTCAATATAAAATGTAGAATATAATTAATCTCTAAAAACAGCAATGAAAAAATTAAAGCTACAAGCATCGATGAAAGGGTCCTTGCACCCGGTGGCCTCAGGAAAACCGTGATTAGTGGGTAACATGCATTTAAGCAGGAAAATATAAAAGAAAAATGGTCACTTCAGTGTCACTTCAATGGGCCACACTTCCTGCTACCAGCAGGTGGTGCTTGAGTATATCCGAATATTGCTATGCAGATGTCTTCAGGCCAAGACTATCATTAAACAGGAAGTTGTTGTAAATCAGGCATACAGTGTCCGATCTGCCCCAAACTTCACATGTTTAGTGACATAAATCGCATACATTAGCACTTAGCCAAGTGTTGCTTGACTTAATGTGTTTCTAGCATGTTTGGGACTTGATGGTATATTTAAATGTGTTTCTGGGAGCGAATTACAGTGTAAAGCATGCCATTTCCTGTTCCCAGCAGGTGGCGCTATGACTAACTAATTTTGGCATATAGATGTCTTCAGGTCAGGACTCTTATCAAACAAGTGAAGTTTGTGGCGTATCAGACATTGTATGATTGACTTACAACAGCTTCCTGTTTCATAATGAAACATCATATTTTGTCAGGGCGCCACGGACATGCCCTTCAGCGAGAACTCAAGATCTGTCAAATTTAACACGACCAAGGCCTTTAGATTAGACTGACCAAATATGATGCTGATCTGGTTATATCATTATGAGGAGTTAATCACAGTGTAAAACATGTAATTTCCTGTTGCCAGCAGGTGGTGCTATGACTAACTAATATTGGCATGTAGATGTATTCAGGTCAGGACTCTTATCAGACATGTGAAATTTGGGGCGTGTCGGACATTGAATGCCTGACTTACAATAGCTTCTTGTTTCATGGTGAAACATCAGACTTTGTCAGGCCGCCACGGACACGCCCTTCAGGGAAAACTCAAGATCTTCGCAATTTAACATCATTTTGCAAAGAAAATTGAAAATATCTCACTTCCTGTTGGTTTTCAGATTTCGTATCAGGAGACTTTATTGTAGGTATTGGGCAGTTACATGTGTCTACAGAAATTCATACCTGTACGTGAAACGTAGCAGGAGGGGCACTTCGTTGAAATGTTGTAGGTGGCGCTATCGAGCCATTTTGCCACGTCTGATTCTGAAACCCATATCAGACGTAAATTTTTGTCACTTCTGACATGTGTGTGCAAGTTTCATGAGTTTCCGAGCATGTTTGGGCCCTCAAAAATGTGATTTGAATAATAATAGGCTGAGCAATTCCAATAGGGTCCTCACACCATCGGTGCTCGGCCCTAATTAAGGTGTTTTCATTTCAAAACAGTAATGTTTTGGAAAAAATACACAAAGTACAAACTTCTGTGCACATTAAAGGAATAAATGAATAAAGAGATATGGGAACAATTAGCTTTGAAACTCTCTAACAAAGATGCAAACTGCAAAAATCATACATTCAACAAGGTGGGCTGGGTTGTTGTCAGCGTGCTGCAAGGTGGTTGAATGACGCTTCTTACTGACTAAAGTAAAATACCCATACAACAATTAGCTTTGAAACTCTCTACAATATGGTACATAGATATGATGTGGGTTCCTCCATCAATAAAAGATTGAACATTTTTGCTAATTTTGATGAAATCTCTCCGCAACAAGCCAGCAACCTATAGGTAACATTCATGTTTTAAGAAAAATTGTGAAGGATATTTCACGCAAAGGTGTTTACATACTACAGGTAATACTTACCTTAGCAAGTAGCAAGAATATTTTGTCTCCTTCTTACCTACTACTGTAGTAGTGATGGGTGTGCCCTCTACAAGTACTGCATTAATGTTGGTGAAAAGCTGCTGTTGGACACTGGAAAGATCAGCGAAGTCACCCACTGACAGTGCATAAGTAGGCTCTTGGGAGATCCTCTGAAGTTCCCTGCTGTCTGAGCTCCTCGAGCCTAAGGCAAAGATAAGCACTCCCAGCTCCTTCAGGGATGAGGCTGGTGTGTCAACATTATCAAACGACTTTCCACCACTCAGCAGAATCAGTAACTGAGGCACACCTTCTGCAAGTCTGCTTCCAGAGGAGGCAGTGAAGACATTGTCCCTCACGTACTGAAGAGCTGCCCCTGTGTTGAGGGGTCTCCCTCCTTTGTGCCTCAAACCCCTGAGCGTGTCAAGCACGTCCTCCATTCTTGTGTATGTGTTCAGATAGAAATGGGCCTCTGGATCTCTGCTGTACTGAATCACAGACACACGGTCTCTATTCTCCGACACATTCAGTCTCTCCACAATCCTCTCAACAAAGGCACGCATTGCAGGGAAAGATCTCCTTGTGCCATCAGAACCATCAAGCAGGAATACAATATCCCTCCTAGCCATCCTTCGTTCAGCTATGGGTAATGGAATGAAACATAAAGTCACGTGAGCCCTGGGTATCTGATATTTCCTGTGGGCGTATGTGTGCTCTAGTCGGCAACTACAAAAGGGAAACAATACTACTGGCCATTCAGGTATTTTACAGCCAATCAAATGGTCAAATGTTATTACAGTCTGTTAAAATAGCATCTCATTTTGGTCAGAGAAAAAACTGCCTAAACTTAATGAAGATGGCATGACAAAATTAGGTCTATAATTTAAAGAAACTTTTTATCAAAAGACATAATTTGTGCCCAAAAATTATAAGCAAATAAACAAACATTTGAAAAATCAACACTGCTTAATACCCCAAAGAGTTCAAACCCATGGCTTTGTTATGATAATTTCCCATACGTCTGCTAACATGCAGTGCTAAAAAACCATTTAGGACCTAAGGCACGCTTTGCAAGGGCTCATTGTGCTTTTTATGAGGGACGTGTGTGAATCTGTCTTACCCGCCACAGTAGGTGTCATCGGCTTGACTTGTGCCAGCACATTGTTGAGGGAGCTGATAAACTGCTGCTGGACACTGGGAAGGTCAGAGAATTCATTGATGGACTGTGCATAAGAAGGAACAGTGGCAATTCTCTGCACCTCTCTGATCGAATTTCTGGTGCCGATGCCAAGAATCAAGATTCCGCTCTCTTTCAGGGCATAGGCAGGTGCATCTATGTTATCGCTTGACCGTCCTCCACTGAGGAGGATAAGAATCTGAGGGACACCCTCTTGCTTTCTACTCCCCGCAGAGGCGGTGAAGACACTGTCCCTGACGTACTGGAGAGCTGCCCCCGTGTTGAGGGGTCTCCCTCCTCTGTGCCTCAGGCCTTTGAGAGTGTTCAGGATTTCCCCTTTTGTTGCATAGGTATTCAGATAGAAATTGACCTCAGCGTCCCTGCTGTACTGCACCACAGACACACGGTCTCTGTTTGCCTCTATGTTGAATTGCTCCACTACTCTTTGCACAAATTCGCGCACCGCTGGGAACATATCTCTAGTGCCATCTGAACCATCCAGCAAAAACACTACATCCTTTCTGGGTATGGCGTCATCAGCTAGGAAAAGAAAACAGCGTCATTAACACCGAGTAATTTCAAAACATCTTTAGAATGTCACATTAGCTGGACCACCTCATCGACTACGTAAGCTTTAGGTGATGGTCCCACTGCTCAAAACTACATAGGGAGATCAACCAAGCGCAGCCTGTGAGCTAGCTGTAGTAAAGTTCTGCTATGCACATACCGGTGAGAGTCGGGGAAGTTGGAGTGATGGTCATTGCAACCTCCTGGACAGAGGCAAGCAGCTGCTCTTGGACATTTGGAAGCTCACTGAAGTCGGACACGGAAAGAGCGTAATTGGGGTCGTATGAGACTCTCTGCAGTTCTCTGCTATCAGATCCTCGATCCAATTCCAAAGGTCAAGACGCCAAGCTCTTTCAGAGAGGAGGCTGCTGCATCAACACTGTCAAATGACCTTCCACCGCTAAGCAGGATAAGTATCTGCGGCACACCCTCCAGCCGTCTGCTGCCGGTGGAGGCAGTAAAGACATTGTCTCTGACGCTGGAGAGCTGCCCCGTGTTGAGGGGTCTACCTCCTTTGTGTCTCAGACCTCTGACATGCTCAAGAACGCCTTCCTTTGTCGAGTAGCTATTCAGATAGAAATGGACCTCGGCTTCTCTACTGTACTGCACCACAGAAACACGGTCTCTGTTTGCCTCTATGGTGAATTGCTCTACTACTCTCTGCACAAAATCACGCATAGCCGGAAAGAATTCCTAGTGCCATCTGAACCGTCCAGCAGAAACACTACGTCCTTTCTGGGTGTGGCGTAATCAGCTAGGAGTGGGGGAAAACAGCATCATTAATACCAAATAACGTCGATTACGTTCACAGACCTTCACAATGACACATCAGTTCATGGCCCCATTACCGGTCTAAGCCCCATTAAGTGTCTAAGCTGTTCGTAAACAAAGTAGGGACATCAAGTGGAAAGACAAAACACGGCGTATTGTTAAGTTCTGCCATGCACGTACCGGTTACAGTCGGTGAAGTTGGAGTGATGGGACTTGAAACAGCCTGGACAGAGGCCAGCAGCTGCTCTTGGACATTTGGAAGCTCACTGAAGTCGGATACGGAAAGAGCATAATTGGGGTCGTATGAAATTCTCTGCAATTCTCTGCTATCAGAGCCCTCGATCCTATTCCAAAGGTCAAGATGCCAAGCTCTTTCAGAGAGGAGGCTGCTGCCTCAACACTGTCAAATGACCTTCCCCCGCTAAGCAAAACCAGTATCTGCACACCCTCCAACCGTCTGCTGCCGGAGGAGGCAGTAAAGACATTGTCTCTGACGTACTGGAGCGCTGCCCCCGTGTAGAGGGGTCTGCCTCCTTTGTGCCGCAGACCTCTGACACCCTCAAGAATTTCTTCCTTTGTCGTGTACGTGTTTAGATAGAAATGGGCTTCTGGGTCTCTGCTGTACTGGACCACAGAAACGCGATCTCTGTTCTCAGCTACTTCCAATTTCTCCACCATTTTTTGCACAAATTCTTTCATGGCTGGGAACCCATTCCTAGTGGCATCCGATCCATCCAGCAGGAAGACAACATCTCTCCTCTGTCTCTGCCCTCAGCTAAGAAACAGACATTCATGGGTCAGATGGGGGGCATTGTAAAGAGAGAGAGAAAAAAAAAACACACACAATGCATTACACACTTGGTGCTCAATCATGCTTTTTGTGTTTTCGTTATCGCGTCACCTCCTTTATGTTTTACTCTTCAGGAAGAAATACATTTTCTCTCATTTGAACTAGAGGAACAATAAGGCACATGCCTCTATGACCATCATAATACAATGGGAGGAACTACGGGTAGGCGGTTTAGCTTTTTCTTACCTATCGTCGTGGTAGTGATAGACGGGCCCTCTACAAAGACCGTGTTAATGTTGGTGAAAAGCTGCTGTTGGACACTGGGAAGCTCAGTGAAGTCACCAACTGAGAGTGCATAACTAGGCTCATGGGAGATCTTCTGGAGTTCCCTGCTGTCTGAGCTCCTCGAGCCTATGGCAAAGATAAGCACTCCCAGCTCCTTCAGGGATGAGGCTGGTGTGTCAACATTATCAAACGACTTTCCACCACTCAGCAGAATCAGTAACTGAGGCACACCTTCTGCAAGTCTGCTTCCAGAGGAGGCAGTGAAGACATTGTCCCTCACGTACTGCAGAGCTGCCCCTGTGTTGAGGGGTCTCCCTCCTTTGTGCCTCAAACCCCTGAGCGTGTCAAGCACGTCCTCCTTTCTTGAGTATGTGTTCAGATAGAAATGGGCCTCTGGATCTCTGCTGTACTGGATCACAGACACACGGTCTCTATTCTCAGACACATTCAGTCTCTCCACAATCCTCTCAACAAAGGCATGCATGGCAGGAAAGAGCTCCTTGTGCCATCTGAACCATCCAGCAGGAACACTACATCCCTCCGAGCCATCCTTCGCTCAGCTATGGGTAACGGAATGAAACACAAAGTCACGTGAGCCCTGGGTATCTGATATTTCCTGTGGGCGTTTGCGTGCTCTAGTCGGCGACTACAAAAGGGAAACAACGGGGCTGTCCTTTCAGCTATTTTACAGCCAATCTAACGGTCAAATGTTTTTACTGTACGCTAAAATACTATCTAATTTTGGTCAGAATAAAACTGCCTAAACTTAATGAATGTCACATGACTAAATAAGGGCTATAATTTAAAGGATCTTTTCATCAAAACTTATGAACAAGCGAACGAGCAAACACTTGAAAAATCAACACTGCTTACCGCCCCAAAGAGTTCAAACCCATGGCTATGTTAGGATAATTTCCCTCGCCTCTACTAACATGCATTGATAACATAAACCGTTTAGGGCCTATGGCGCGCTGTGCAAGGAGGGCTCAGTGTGCTGTTTTCTGGGGACGTGTGTGAATCTGTCTTACCCGCCACAGTAGGTGTCGTCGGCTTCACTTGTGCCAGCACATTGTTGAGGGAGCTGATAAACTGTTGCTGGACACTGGGAAGGTCAGAGAATTCATTGATGGACTGTGCATAAGTAGGATCGGCGGCAATTCTCTGCACCTCTCTGCTCGAATTTCTGGTGCCGATGCCAAAAATCAAGATTCCGCTCTCTTTCAGGGCAGAGGCAGGTGTGTCTATGTTATCACTTGACCGTCCTCCACTGAGGAGGATAAGAATCTGAGGGACACCCTCTTGCTTTCTACTCCCCGCAGAGGCGGTGAAGACACTGTCCCTGACGTACTGGAGAGCTGCCCCGTGTTGAGGGTCTCCCTCCTCTGTGCCTCAGACCTCTGACAGTGCTCAGGATTTCCCCTTTTGTTGCGTAGGTATTCAGATAGAAATTGACCTCAGCGTCTCTACTGTACTGCACCACAGACACATGGTCTCTGTTTGCCTCTATGTTGAATTGCTCCACTACTCTTTGCACAAATTCGCGCACCGCTGGGAACATATTTCTAGTGCCATCTGAACCGTCCAGCAAAAACACTACGTCCTTTCTGGGTATGGCATCATCAGCTAGGAAAAGAAAACAGCGTCATTAACACCGAGTAATTTCAAAACATCTTTAGAATGTCACATTAGCTGGACCACCTCATCGACTACGTAAGCTTTAGGTGATGGTCCCACTGCTCAAAACTACATAGGGAGATCAACCAAGCGCAGCCTGTGAGCTAGCTGTAGTAAAGTTCTGCTATGCACATACCGGTGAGAGTCGGGGAAGTTGGAGTGATGGTCATTGCAACCTCCTGGACAGAGGCCAGCAGCTGCTCTTGGACATTTGGAAGCTCACTGAAGTCGGACACGGAAAGAGCGTAATTGGGGTCGTATGAGACTCTCTGCAGTTCTCTGCTATCAGATCCCCTCGATCCAATTCCAAAGGTCAAGACGCCAAGCTCTTTCAGAGAGGAGGCTGCTGCATCAACAGTGTCAAATGACCTTCCACCGCTAAGCAGGATAAGTATCTGCGGCACACCCTCCAGCCGTCTGCTGCCGGTGGAGGCAGTAAAGACATTGTCTCTGACGTACTGGAGAGCTGCCCCCGTGTTGAGGGGTCTACCTCCTTTGTGTCTCAGACCTCTGACACGCTCAAGAACGTCTTCCTTTGTCGAGTAGCTATTCAGATAGAAATGGACCTCGGCTTCTCTACTGTACTGCACCACAGAAACACGGTCTCTGTTTGCCTCTATGGTGAATTGCTCTACTACTCTCTGCACAAAATCACGCATAGCCGGGAAAGAATTCCTAGTGCCATCTGAACCGTCCAGCAGAAACACTACGTCCTTTCTGGGTGTGGCGTAATCAGCTAGGAGTGGGGGAAAACAGCATCATTAATACCAAATAACGTCGATTACGTTCACAGACCTTCACAATGACACATCAGTTCATGGCCCCATTACCGGTCTAAGCCCCATTAGGTGTCTAAGCTGTTCGTAAACAAAGTAGGGACATCAAGTGGAAAGACAAAACACGGCGTATTGTTAAGTTCTGCCATGCACGTGGTTACAGTCGGTGAAGTTGGAGTGATGGGACTTGAAACAGCCTGGACAGAGGCCAGCAGCTGCTCTTGGACATTTGGAAGCTCACTGAAGTCGGATACGGAAAGAGCATAATTGGGGTCGTATGAAATTCTCTGCAATTCTCTGCTATCAGAGCCCCTCGATCCTATTCCAAAGGTCAAGATGCCAAGCTCTTTCAGAGAGGAGGCTGCTGCCTCAACACTGTCAAATGACCTTCCCCCGCTAAGCAAAACCAGTATCTGCACACCCTCCAACCGTCTGCTGCCGGAGGAGGCAGTAAAGACATTGTCTCTGACGTACTGGAGCGCTGCCCCCGTGTAGAGGGGTCTGCCTCCTTTGTGCCGCAGACCTCTGACACCCTCAAGAATTTCTTCCTTTGTCGTGTACGTGTTTAGATAGAAATGGGCTTCTGGGTCTCTGCTGTACTGGACCACAGAAACGCGATCTCTGTTCTCAGCTACTTCCAATTTCTCCACCATTTTTTGCACAAATTCTTTCATGGCTGGGAACCCATTCCTAGTGGCATCCGATCCATCCAGCAGGAAGACAACATCTCTCCTCTGTCTGCCCTCAGCTAAGAAACAGACATTCATGGGTCAGATGGGGGCATTGTAAAGAGAGAGAAAAAAAACACACACAATGCATTACACACTTGGTGCTCAATCATGCTTTTTGTGTTTTCGTTATCGCGTCACCTCCTTTATGTTTTACTCTTCAGGAAGAAATACATTTTCTCTCATTTGAACTAGAGGAACAATAAGGCACATGCCTCTATGACCATCATAATACAATGGGAGGAACTACGGGTAGGCGGTTTAGCTTTTTCTTACCTATCGTCGTGGTAGTGATAGACGGGCCCTCTACAAAGACCGTGTTAATGTTGGTGAAAAGCTGCTGTTGGACACTGGGAAGCTCAGTGAAGTCACCAACTGAGAGTGCATAACTAGGCTCATGGGAGATCTTCTGGAGTTCCCTGCTGTCTGAGCTCCTCGAGCCTATGGCAAAGATAAGCACTCCCAGCTCCTTCAGGGATGAGGCTGGTGTGTCAACATTATCAAACGACTTTCCACCACTCAGCAGAATCAGTAACTGAGGCACACCTTCTGCAAGTCTGCTTCCAGAGGAGGCAGTGAAGACATTGTCCCTCACGTGCAGAGCTGCCCTGTGTTGAGGGGTCTCCCTCCTTTGTGCCTCAAACCCCTGAGCGTGTCAAGCACGTCCTCCTTTCTTGAGTATGTGTTCAGATAGAAATGGGCCTCTGGATCTCTGCTGTACTGGATCACAGACACACGGTCTCTATTCTCAGACACATTCAGTCTCTCCACCATCCTCTCAACAAAGGCACGCATGGCAGGAAAGAGCTCCTTGTGCCATCTGAACCATCCAGCAGGAACACTACATCCCTCCGAGCCATCCTTCGCTCAGCTATGGGTAACGGAATGAAACACAAAGTCACGTGAGCCCTGGGTATCTGATATTTCCTGTGGGCGTTTGCGTGCTCTAGTCGGCGACTACAAAAGGGAAACAACGGGCTGTCCTTTCAGCTATTTTACAGCCAATCTAACGGTCAAATGTTTTTACTGTGCGCTAAAATACTATCTCATTTTGGTCAGAGTAAAACTGCCTAAACTTAATGAATGTCACATGACTAAATAAGGGCTATAATTTAAAGGATCTTTTCATCAAAAGACATAAAATGTGTCCAAAACTGATGAACGAGCGAACGAGCAAACACTTGAAAAATCAACACTGCTTACCGCCCAAGAGTTCAAACCCATGGCTATGTTAGGATAATTTCCCACGCCTCTACTAACATGCATTGATAACATAAACCGTTTAGGGCCTATGGCGCGCTGTGCAAGGAGGGCTCAGTGTGCTCTTTTCTGGGGACGTGTGTGAATCTGTCTTACCCGCCACAGTAGGTGTCGTCGGCTTGACTTGTGCCAGCACATTGTTGAGGGAGCTGATAAACTGTTGCTGGACACTGGGAAGGTCAGATAATTCATTGATGGACTGTGCATAAGTAGGATCGGCGACAATTCTCTGCACCTCTCTGCTCGAATTTCTGGTGCCGATGCCAAAAATCAAGATTCCGCTCTCTTTCAGGGCAGAGGCAGGTGTGTCTATGTTATCGCTTGACCGTCCTCCACTGAGGAGGATAAGAATCTGAGGGACACCCTCTTGCTTTCTACTCCCCGAGGCGGTGAAGACACTGTCCCTGACGTGCTGGAGAGCTGCCCCGTGTTGAGGGTCTCCTCCTCTGTGCCTCAGACCTCTGACAGTGCTCAGGATTTCCCCTTTTGTTGCGTAGGTATTCAGATAGAAATTGACCTCAGCGTCTCTACTGTACTGCACCACAGACACACGGTCTCTGTTTGCCTCTATGTTGAATTGCTCCACTACTCTTTGGACAAATTCGCGCACCGCTGGGAACATATTTCTAGTGCCATCTGAACCGTCCAGCAAAAACACTACGTCCTTTCTGGGTATGGCGTCATCAGCTAGGAATAGAAAACAGCGTCATTAACACCGAGTAATTTCAAAACATCTTTATAAATGTCACATTAGCTGGACCACCTCTTTGAATACATAAGCTGTGGGTAATAGTCCCACTGCTCAAAACTACCTCAGGGAGATCAACCAAGCGCAGCCTGTGAGCTAGCTGTAGTAAAGTTCTGCTATGCACATACCGGTGAGAGTCGGGGAAGTTGGAGTGATGGTCATTGCAACCTCCTGGACAGAGGCCAGCAGCTGCTCTTGGACATTTGGAAGCTCACTGAAGTCGGACACGGAAAGAGCGTAATTGGGGTCGTATGAGACTCTCTGCAGTTCTCTGCTATCAGATCCCCTCGATCCAATTCCAAAGGTCAAGACGCCAAGCTCTTTCAGAGAGGAGGCTGCTGCATCAACACTGTCAAATGACCTTCCACCGCTAAGCAGGATAAGTATCTGCGGCACACCCTCCAGCCGTCTGCTGCCGGTGGAGGCAGTAAAGACATTGTCTCTGACTGGAGAGCTGCCCCCGTGTTGAGGGGTCTACCTCCTTTGTGTCTCAGACCTCTGACACGCTCCAGAACGTCTTCCTTTGTCGAGTAGCTATTCAGATAGAAATGGACCTCGGCTTCTCTACTGTACTGCACCACAGAAACACGGTCTCTGTTTGCCTCTATGGTGAATTGCTCTACTACTCTCTGCACAAAATCACGCATAGCTGGAAAGAATTCCTAGTGCCATCTGAACGTCCAGCAGAAACACTACGTCCTTTCTGGGTGTGGCGTAATCAGCTAGGAGTGGGGGAAAACAGCATCATTAATACCAAATAATAATGTCGATTCGTTCACAGACCTCCACAATGACACATCAGTTCATGGCCCCATTACCGGTCTAAGCCCCATTAAGTGTCTAAGCTGTTCGTAAACAAAGTAGGGACATCAAGTGGAAAGACAAAAGCGCGTATTGTTAAGTTCTGCCATGCACGTGCGGTTACAGGCGGTGAAGTTGGAGTGATGGGACTTGAAACAGCCTGGACAGAGGCCAGCAGCTGCTCTTGGACATTTGGAAGCTCACTGAAGTCGGATACGGAAAGAGCATAATTGGGGTCGTATGAAATTCTCTGCAATTCTCTGCTATCAGAGCCTCGATCCTATTCCAAAGGTCAAGATGCCAAGCTCTTTCAGAGGAGGCTGCTGCCTCAACACTGTCAAATGACCTTCCCCGCTAAGCAAAACCAGTATCTGGCACACCCTCCAACCGTCTGCTGCCGGAGGAGGCAGTAAAGACATTGTCTCTGGCGTGCTGGGCGCTGCCCCGTGTAGAGGGGTCTGCCTCCTTTGTGCCGCAGACCTCTGACACCCTCAAGAATTTCTTCCTTTGTCGTGTACGTGTTTAGATAGAAATGGGCTTCTGGGTCTCTGCTGTACTGGACCACAGAAACGCGATCTCTGTTCTCAGCTACTTCCAATTTCTCCACCATTTTTGCACAAATTCTTTCATGGCTGGGAACCCATTCCTAGTGGCATCCGATCCATCCAGCAGGAAGACAACATCTCTCCTCTGTCTACCTCAGCTAAGAAACAGACATTCATGGGTCAGATGGGGGGCATTGTAAAGAGAGAGAGAAAAAAAAAACACACACAATGCATTACACACTTGGTGCTCAATCATGCTTTTTGTGTTTTCGTTATCGCGTCACCTCCCTTTATGTTTTACTCTTCAGGAAGAAATACATTTTCTCTCATTTGAACTAGAGGAACAATAAGGCACATGCCTCTATGACCATCATAATACAATGGGAGGAACTACGGGTAGGCGGTTTAGCTTTTTCTTACCTATCGTCGTGGTAGTGATAGACGGGCCCTCTACAAAGACCGTGTTAATGTTGGTGAAAAGCTGCTGTTGGACACTGGGAAGCTCAGTGAAGTCACCAACTGAGAGTGCATAACTAGGCTCATGGGAGATCTTCTGGAGTTCCCTGCTGTCTGAGCTCCTCGAGCCTATGGCAAAGATAAGCACTCCCAGCTCCTTCAGGGATGAGGCTGGTGTGTCAACATTATCAAACGACTTTCCACCACTCAGCAGAATCAGTAACTGAGGCACACCTTCTGCAAGTCTGCTTCCAGAGGAGGCAGTGAAGACATTGTCCCTCACGTACTGCAGAGCTGCCCCTGTGTTGAGGGTCTCCTCCTTTGTGCCTCAAACCCTGAGCGTGTCAAGCACGTCCTCCTTTCTTGAGTATGTGTTCAGATAGAAATGGGCCTCTGGATCTCTGCTGTACTGGATCACAGACACACGGTCTCTATTCTCAGACACATTCAGTCTCTCCACCATCCTCTCAACAAAGGCACGCATGGCAGGGAAAGAGCTCCTTGTGCCATCTGAACCATCCAGCAGGAACACTACATCCCTCCGAGCCATCCTTCGCTCAGCTATGGGTAACGGAATGAAACACAAAGTCACGTGAGCCCTG
Organism: Gobiocypris rarus; assembly: GCA_023029165.1. NCBI lineage: Eukaryota > Metazoa > Chordata > Actinopteri > Cypriniformes > Gobionidae > Gobiocypris > Gobiocypris rarus. Next base: position 28,986,790 of record CM040910.1, read on the forward strand.
GGTATCTGATATTTCCTGTGGGCGTTTGCGTGCTCTAGTCGGGGACTACAAAAGGGAAACAACGGGGCTGTCCTTTCAGCTATTTTACAGCCAATCTAACGGTCAAATGTTTTTACTGTACGCTAAAATACTATCTCATTTTGGTCAGAGTAAAACTGCCTAAACTTAATGAATGTCACATGACTAAATAAGGGCTATAATTTAAAGGATCTTTTCATCAAAAGACATAAAATGTGTCCAAAACTGATGAACGAGCGAACGAGCAAACACTTGAAAAATCAACACTGCTTACCGCCCCGAAGAGTTCAAACCCATGGCTATGTTAGGATAATTTCCCACGCCTCTACTAACATGCATTGATAACATAAACCGTTTAGGGCCTATGGCGCGCTGTGCAAGGAGGGCTCAGTGTGCTCTTTTCTGGGAACGTGTGTGAATCTGTCTTACCCGCCACAGTAGGTGTCGTCGGCTTGACTTGTGCCAGCACATTGTTGAGGGAGCTGATAAACTGTTGCTGGACACTGGGAAGGTCAGAGAACTCATTGATGGACTGTGCATAAGTAGGATCGGCGGCAATTCTCTGCACCTCTCTGCTCGAATTTCTGGTGCCGATGCCAAAAATCAAGATTCCGCTCTCTTTCAGGGCAGAGGCAGGTGTGTCTATGTTATCGCTTGACCGTCCTCCACTGAGGAGGATAAGAATCTGAGGGACACCCTCTTGCTTTCTACTCCCCGCAGAGGCGGTGAAGACACTGTCCCTGACGTACTGGAGAGCTGCCCCCGTGTTGAGGGGTCTTCCTCCTCTGTGCCTCAGACCTCTGACAGTGCTCAGGATTTCCCCTTTTGTTGCGTAGGTATTCAGATAGAAATTGACCTCAGCGTCTCTGCTGTACTGCACCACAGACACACGGTCTCTGTTTGCCTCTATGTTGAATTGCTCCACTACTCTTTGCACAAATGCGCGCACCGCTGGGAACATATTTCTAGTGCCATCTGAACCGTCCAGCAAAAACACTACGTCCTTTCTGGGTATGGCGTCATCAGCTAGGAATAGAAAACAGCGTCATTAACACCGAGTAATTTCAAAACATCTTTAGAATGTCACATTAGCTGGACCACCTCATCGACTACGTAAGCTTTAGGTGATGGTCCCACTGCTCAAAACTACATAGGGAGATCAACCAAGCGCAGCCTGTGAGCTAGCTGTAGTAAAGTTCTGCTATGCACATACCGGTGAGAGTCGGGGAAGTTGGAGTGATGGTCATTGCAACCTCCTGGACAGAGGCCAGCAGCTGCTCTTGGACATTTGGAAGCTCACTGAAGTCGGACACGGAAAGAGCGTAATTGGGGTCGTATGAGACTCTCTGCAGTTCTCTGCTATCAGATCCCCTCGATCCAATTCCAAAGGTCAAGACGCCAAGCTCTTTCAGAGAGGAGGCTGCTGCATCAACACTGTCAAATGACCTTCCACCGCTAAGCAGGATAAGTATCTGCGGCACACCCTCCAGCCGTCTGCTGCCGGTGGAGGCAGTAAAGACATTGTCTCTGACGTACTGGAGAGCTGCCCCCGTGTTGAGGGGTCTACCTCCTTTGTGTCTCAGACCTCTGACACGCTCAAGAACGTCTTCCTTTGTCGAGTAGCTATTCAGATAGAAATGGACCTCGGCTTCTCTACTGTACTGCACCACAGAAACACGGTCTCTGTTTGCCTCTATGGTGAATTGCTCTACTACTCTCTGCACAAAATCACGCATAGCCGGGAAAGAATTCCTAGTGCCATCTGAACCGTCCAGCAGAAACACTACGTCCTTTCTGGGTGTGGCGTAATCAGCTAGGAGTGGGGGAAAACAGCATCATTAATACCAAATAACGTCGATTACGTTCACAGACCTCCACAATGACACATCAGTTCATGGCCCCATTACCGGTCTAAGCCCCATTAAGTGTCTAAGCTGTTCGTAAACAAAGTAGGGACATCAAGTGGAAAGACAAAACGCGGCGTATTGTTAAGTTCTGCCATGCACGTACCGGTTACAGTCGGTGAAGTTGGAGTGATGGGACTTGAAACAGCCTGGACAGAGGCCAGCAGCTGCTCTTGGACATTTGGAAGCTCACTGAAGTCGGATACGGAAAGAGCATAATTGGGGTCGTATGAAATTCTCTGCAATTCTCTGCTATCAGAGCCCCGATCCTATTCCAAAGGTCAAGATGCCAAGCTCTTTCAGAGAGGAGGCTGCTGCCTCAACACTGTCAAATGACCTTCCCCCGCTAAGCAAAACCAGTATCTGCGGCACACCCTCCAACCGTCTGCTGCCGGAGGAGGCAGTAAAGACATTGTCTCTGACGTACTGGAGCGCTGCCCCCGTGTAGAGGGGTCTGCCTCCTTTGTGCCGCAGACCTCTGACACCCTCAAGAATTTCTTCCTTTGTCGAGTACGTGTTTAGATAGAAATGGGCTTCTGGGTCTCTGCTGTACTGGACCACAGAAACGCGATCTCTGTTCTCAGCTACTTCCAATTTCTCCACCATTTTTGCACAAATTCTTTCATGGCTGGGAACCCATTCCTAGTGGCATCCGATCCATCCAGCAGGAAGACAACATCTCTCCTCTGTCTACGGCCCTCAGCTAAGAAACAGACATTCATGGGTCAGATGGGGGGCATTGTAAAGAGAGAGAAAAAAACACACACAATGCATTACACACTTGGTGCTCAATCATGCTTTTTGTGTTTTCGTTATCGCGTCACCTCCCTTTATGTTTTACTCTTCAGGAAGAAATACATTTTCTCTCATTTGAACTAGAGGAACAATAAGGCACATGCCTCTATGACCATCATAATACAATGGGAGGAACTACGGGTAGGCGGTTTAGCTTTTTCTTACCTATCGTCGTGGTAGTGATAGACGGGCCCTCTACAAAGACCGTGTTAATGTTGGTGAAAAGCTGCTGTTGGACACTGGGAAGCTCAGTGAAGTCACCAACTGAGAGTGCATAACTAGGCTCATGGGAGATCTTCTGGAGTTCCCTGCTGTCTGAGCTCCTCGAGCCTATGGCAAAGATAAGCACTCCCAGCTCCTTCAGGGATGAGGCTGGTGTGTCAACATTATCAAACGACTTTCCACCACTCAGCAGAATCAGTAACTGAGGCACACCTTCTGCAAGTCTGCTTCCAGAGGAGGCAGTGAAGACATTGTCCCTCACGCACTGCAGAGCTGCCCTGTGTTGAGGGGTCTCCTCCTTTGTGCCTCAAACCCTGAGCGTGTCAAGCACGCCCTCCTTTCTTGAGTATGTGTTCAGATAGAAATGGGCCTCTGGATCTCTGCTGTACTGGATCACAGACACACGGTCTCTATTCTCAGACACATTCAGTCTCTCCACCATCCTCTCAACAAAGGCACGCATGGCAGGGAAAGAGCTCCTTGTGCCATCTGAACCATCCAGCAGGAACACTACATCCCTCCGAGCCATCCTTCGCTCAGCTATGGGTAACGGAATGAAACACAAAGTCACGTGAGCCCTGGGTATCTGATATTTCCTGTGGCGTTTCTAGTCGGGCGACTACAAAAGGGAAACAACGGGGCTGTCCTTTCAGCTATTTTACAGCCAATCTAACGGTCAAATGTTTTTACTGTACGCTAAAATACTATCTCATTTTGGTCAGAGTAAAACTGCCTAAACTTAATGAATGTCACATGACTAAATAAGGGCTATAATTTAAAGGATCTTTTCATCAAAAGACATAAAATGTGTCCAAAACTGATGAACGAGTAACGAGCAAACACTTGAAAATCAACACTGCTTACCGCCCAAGAGTTCAAACCCATGGCTATGTTAGGATAATTTCCCACGCCTCTACTAACATGCATTGATAACATAAACCGTTTAGGGCCTATGGCGCGCTGTGCAAGGAGGGCTCAGTGTGCTCTTTTCTGGGGACGTGTGAATCTGTCTTACCCGCCACAGTAGGTGTCGCTGGCTTGACTTGTGCCAGCACATTGTTGAGGGAGCTGATAAACTGTTGCTGGACACTGGGAAGGTCAGAGAATTCATTGATGGACTGTGCATAAGTAGGATCGGCGGCAATTCTCTGCACCTCTCTGCTCGAATTTCTGGTGCCGATGCCAAAAATCAAGATTCCGCTCTCTTTCAGGGCAGAGGCAGGTGTGTCTATGTTATCGCTTGACCGTCCTCCACTGAGGAGGATAAGAATCTGAGGGACACCTCTTGCTTTCTACTCCCGCAGAGGCGGTGAAGACACTGTCCCTGACGTACTGGAGAGCTGCCCCCGTGTTGAGGGGTCTTCCTCCTCTGTGCCTCAGACCTCTGACAGTGCTCAGGATTTCCCCTTTGTTGCGTAGGTATTCAGATAGAAATTGACCTCAGCGTCTCTACTGTACTGCACCACAGACACACGGTCTCTGTTTGCCTCTATGTTGAATTGCTCCACTACTCTTTGGACAAATTCGCACCGCTGGGAACATATTTCTAGTGCCATCTGAACCGTCCAGCAAAAACACTACGTCCTTTCTGGGTATGGCGTCATCAGCTAGGAAAAGAAAACAGCGTCATTAACACCGAGTAATTTCAAAACATCTTTAGAATGTCACATTAGCTGGACCACCTCATCGACTACGTAAGCTTTAGGTGATGGTCCCACTGCTCAAAACTACATAGGGAGATCAACCAAGCGCAGCCTGTGAGCTAGCTGTAGTAAAGTTCTGCTATGCACATACCGGTGAGAGTCGGGGAAGTTGGAGTGATGGTCATTGCAACCTCCTGGACAGAGGCCAGCAGCTGCTCTTGGACATTTGGAAGCTCACTGAAGTCGGACACGGAAAGAGCGTAATTGGGGTCGTATGAGACTCTCTGCAGTTCTCTGCTATCAGATCCCACTCGATCCAATTCCAAAGGTCAAGACGCCAAGCTCTTTCAGAGAGGAGGCTGCTGCATCAACACTGTCAAATGACCTTCCACCGCTAAGCAGGATAAGTATTCGCGGCACACCCTCCAGCCGTCTGCTGCCGGTGGAGGCAGTAAAGACATTGTCTCTGACGTACTGGAGAGCTGCCCCCGTGTTGAGGGGTCTACCTCCTTTGTGTCTCAGACCTCTGACACGCTCAAGAACGTCTTCCTTTGTCGAGTAGCTATTCAGATAGAAATGGACCTCGGCTTCTCTACTGTACTGCACCACAGAAACACGGTCTCTGTTTGCCTCTATGGTGAATTGCTCTACTACTCTCTGCACAAAATCACGATAGCCGGGAAAGAATTCCTAGTGCCATCTGAACTGCCCAGCAGAAACACTACGCCCTTTCTGGGTGTGGCGAATCAGCTAGGAGTGGGGAAAACAGCATCATTAATACCAAATAACGCCGACATGCTCACAGACCTCCACAATGACACATCAGTTCATGGCCCCATTACCGGTCTAAGCCCCATTAAGTGTCTAAGCTGTTCGAAACAAAGTAGGGACATCAAGTGGAAAGACAAAACGCGCGTATTGTTAAGTTCTGCCATGCACGCATCGGTTACAGTCGGTGAAGTTGGAGTGATGGGACTTGAAACAGCCTGGACAGAGGCCAGCAGCTGCTCTTGGACATTTGGAAGCTCACTGAAGTCGGATACGGAAAGAGCATAATTGGGGTCGATGAAATTCTCTGCAATTCTCTGCTATCAGAGCCCTCGATCCTATTCCAAAGGTCAAGATGCCAAGCTCTTTCAGAGGAGGCTGCTGCCTCAACACTGTCAAATGACCTTCCCCCGCTAAGCAAAACCAGTATCTGCGGCACACCCTCCAACCGTCTGCTGCCGGAGGAGGCAGTAAAGACATTGTCTCTGACGTACTGGAGCGCTGCCCCCGTGTAGAGGGGTCTGCCTCCTTTGTGCCGCAGACCTCTGACACCCTCAAGAATTTCTTCCTTTGTCGTCACGTGTTTAGATAGAAATGGGCTTCTGGGTCTCTGCTGTACTGGACCACAGAAACGCGATCTCTGTTCTCAGCTACTTCCAATTTCTCCACCATTTTTTGCACAAATTCTTTCATGGCTGGGAACCCATTCCTAGTGGCATCCGATCCATCCAGCAGGAAGACAACATCTCTCCTCTGTCTACGGCCCTCAGCTAAGAAACAGACATTCATGGGTCAGATGGGGGGCATTGTAAAGAGAGAGAGAAAAAAAAAACACACACAATGCATTACACACTTGGTGCTCAATCATGCTTTTTGTGTTTTCGTATCGCACACCTCCCTTTATGTTTTACTCTTCAGGAAGAAATACATTTTCTCTCATTTGAACTAGAGGAACAATAAGGCACATGCCTCTATGACCATCATAATACAATGGGAGGAACTACGGGTAGGCGGTTTAGCTTTTTCTTACCTATCGTCGTGGTAGTGATAGACGGGCCCTCTACAAAGACCGTGTTAATGTTGGTGAAAAGCTGCTGTTGACACTGGGAAGCTCCAGTGAAGTCACCAACTGAGAGTGCATAACTAGGCTCATGGGAGATCTTCTGGAGTTCCCTGCTGTCTGAGCTCCTCGAGCCTATGGCAAAGATAAGCACTCCCAGCTCCTTCAGGGATGAGGCTGGTGTGTCAACATTATCAAACGACTTTCCACCACTCAGCAGAATCAGTAACTGAGGCACACCTTCTGCAAGTCTGCTTCCAGAGGAGGCAGTGAAGACATTGTCCTCACGCACTGCAGAGCTGCCCCTGTGTTGAGGGGTCTCTCCTCCTTTGTGCCTCAAACCCTGAGCGTGTCAAGCACGCCCTCCTTTCTTGAGTATGTGTTCAGATAGAAATGGGCCTCTGGATCTCTGCTGTACTGGATCACAGACACACGGTCTCTATTCTCAGACACATTCAGTCTCTCCACCATCCTCTCAACAAAGGCACGCATGGCAGGGAAAGAGCTCCTTGTGCCATCTGAACCATCCAGCAGGAACACTACATCCCTCCGAGCCATCCTTCGCTCAGCTATGGGTAACGGAATGAAACACAAAGTCACGTGAGCCCTGGGTATCTGATATTTCCTGTGGGCGTTATGCGTGCTCTAGTCGGCGACTACAAAAGGGAAACAACGGGGCTGTCCTTTCAGCTATTTTACAGCCAATCTAACGGTCAAATGTTTTTACTGTACGCTAAAATACTATCTCATTTTGGTCAGAGTAAACTGCCTAAACTTAATGAATGTCACATGACTAAATAAGGGCTATAATTTAAAGGATCTTTTCATCAAAAGACATAAAATGTGTCCAAAACTGATGAACGTTAACGAGCAAACACTTGAAAATCAACACTGCTTACCCCCGAAGAGTTCAAACCCATGGCTATGTTAGGATAATTTCACGCCTCTACTAACATGCATTGATAACATAAACCGCTTAGGGCCTATGGCGCGCCAGCATGGAGGGCTCAGTGTGCTCTTTCTGGGGACGTGTGTGAATCTGTCTTACCCGCCACAGTAGGTGTCGGCTTGACTTGTGCCAGCACATTGTTGAGGAGCTGATAAACTGTTGCTGGACACTGGGAAGGTCAGAGAATTCATTGATGGACTGTGCATAAGTAGGATCGGCAATTCTCTGCACCTCTGCTGCTCGAATTTCTGGTGCCGATGCCAAAATCAAGATTCCGCCTCTTTCAGGGCAGAGGCAGGTGTGTCTATGTTATCGCTTGACCGCCCTCCACTGAGGAGGATAAGAATCTGAGGGACACCTCTTGCTTTCTACTCCCCGCAGAGGCGTGTGAAGACACTGTCCCTGACGACTGGAGAGCTGCCCCCGTGTTGAGGGGTCTCCTCCTCTGTGCCTCAGACCTCTGACAGTGCTCAGGATTTCCTTTGTTGCGTAGGTATTCAGATAGAAATTGACCTCAGCTCTACTGTACTGCACCACAGACACACGGTCTCTGTTTGCCTCTATGTTGAATTGCTCCACTACTCTTTGCACAAATTCGCGCAAGACCGCTGGGAACATATTTCTAGTGCCATCTGAACCGCCCAGCAAAACACTACGCCCTTTCTGGGTATGGCGTCATCAGCTAGGAAAAGAAAACAGCGCCATTAACAGTAATTTCAAAACATCTTTAGAATGTCACATTAGCTGGACCACCTCATCGACTACGTAAGCTTTAGGTGATGGTCCCACTGCTCAAAACTACATAGGGAGATCAACCAAGCGCAGCCTGTGAGCTAGCTGTAGTAAAGTTCTGCTATGCACATACCGGTGAGAGTCGGGAAGTTGGAGTGATGGTCATTGCAACCTCCTGACAGAGGCCAGCAGCTGCTCTGGACATTTGGAAGCTCACTGAAGTCGGACACGGAAAGAGCGAATTGGGGTCGATGGAGACTCTCTGCAGTTCTCTGCTATCAGATCCTCGATCCAATTCCAAAGGTCAAGACGCCAAGCTCTTTCAGAGAGGAGGCTGCTGCATCAACACTGTCAAATGACCTTCCACCGCTAAGCAGGATAAGTATCTGCACACCCTCCAGCCGCCTGCTGCCGGTGGAGGCAGTAAAGACATTGTCTCTGACGACTGGAGAGCTGCCCCGTGTTGAGGGTCTACCTCCTTTGTGTCTCAGACCTCTGACACGCTCAAGAACGCTTCCTTTGTCGAGTAGCTATTCAGATAGAAATGGACCTCGGCTTCTCTACTGTACTGCACCACAGAAACACGGTCTCTGTTTGCCTCTATGGTGAATTGCTCTACTACTCTCTGCACAAAATCACGATAGCCGAAAGAATTCCTAGTGCCATCTGAACTGGCCCAGCAGAAACACTACGCCCTTTCTGGGTGTGGCGAATCAGCTAGGAGTGGGGAAAACAGCATCATTAATACCAAATAACGCCGACATGCTCACAGACCTCCACAATGACACATCAGTTCATGGCCCCATTACCGGTCTAAGCCCCATTAAGTGTCTAAGCTGTTCGTGAAACAAAGTAGGGACATCAAGTGGAAAGACAAAACACGGCGTATTGTTAAGTTCTGCCATGCACGCATCGGTTACAGTCGGTGAAGTTGGAGTGATGGGACTTGAAACAGCCTGACAGAGGCCAGCAGCTGCTCTTGGACATTTGGAAGCTCACTGAAGTCGGATACGGAAAGAGCATAATTGGGGTCGATGAAATTCTCTGCAATTCTCTGCTATCAGAGCCCTCGATCCTATTCCAAAGGTCAAGATGCCAAGCTCTTTCAGAGGAGGCTGCTGCCTCAACACTGTCAAATGACCTTCCCGCTAAGCAAAACCAGTATCTGCGGCACACCCTCCAACCGTCTGCTGCCGGAGGAGGCAGTAAAGACATTGTCTCTGACGTACTGGAGCGCTGCCCCCGTGTAGAGGGGTCTGCCTCCTTTGTGCCGCAGACCTCTGACACCCTCAAGAATTTCTTCCTTTGTCGTGTACGTGTTTAGATAGAAATGGGCTTCTGGGTCTCTGCTGTACTGACCACAGAAACGCGATCTCTGTTCTCAGCTACTTCCAATTTCTCCACCATTTTTTGCACAAATTCTTTCATGGCTGGGAACCCATTCCTAGTGGCATCCGATCCATCCAGCAGGAAGACAACATCTCTCCTCTGTCTACGGCCCTCAGCTAAGAAACAGACATTCATGGGTCAGATGGGGGGCATTGTAAAGAGAGAGAAAAAACACACACAATGCATTACACACTTGGTGCTCAATCATGCTTTTTGTGTTTTCATATCGCACACCTCCCTTTATGTTTTACTCTTCAGGAAGAAATACATTTTCTCTCATTTGAACTAGAGGAACAATAAGGCACATGCCTCTATGACCATCATAATACAATGGGAGGAACTACGGTAGGCGGTTTAGCTTTTTCTTACCTATCGCCGTGGTAGTGATAGACGGGCCTCTACAAAGACCGTGTTAATGTTGGTGAAAAGCTGCTGTTGGACACTGGGAAGCTCAGTGAAGTCACCAACTGAGAGTGCATAACTAGGCTCATGGGAGATCTTCTGGAGTTCCCTGCTGTCTGAGCTCCTCGAGCCTATGGCAAAGATAAGCACTCCCAGCTCCTTCAGGGATGAGGCTGGTGTGTCAACATTATCAAACGACTTTCCACCACTCAGCAGAATCAGTAACTGAGGCACACCTTCTGCAAGTCTGCTTCCAGAGGAGGCAGTGAAGACATTGTCCTCACGCACTGCAGAGCTGCCCCTGTGTTGAGGGGTCTCCTCCTTTGTGCCTCAAACCCTGAGCGTGTCAAGCACGCCCTCCTTTCTTGAGTATGTGTTCAGATAGAAATGGGCCTCTGGATCTCTGCTGTACTGGATCACAGACACACGGTCTCTATTCTCAGACACATTCAGTCTCTCCACCATCCTCTCAACAAAGGCACGCATGGCAGGGAAAGAGCTCCTTGTGCCATCTGAACCATCCAGCAGGAACACTACATCCCTCCGAGCCATCCTTCGCTCAGCTATGGGTAACGGAATGAAACACAAAGTCACGTGAGCCCTGGGTATCTGATATTTCCTGTGGGCGCTTATGCTCTAGTCGGCGACTACAAAAGGGAAACAACGGGGCTGTCCTTTCAGCTATTTTACAGCCAATCTAACGGTCAAATGTTTTTACTGTACGCTAAAATACTATCTCATTTTGGTCAGAGTAAAACTGCCTAAACTTAATGAATGTCACATGACTAAATAAGGGCTATAATTTAAAGGATCTTTTCATCAAAAGACATAAAATGTGTCCAAAACTGATGAACGAGCTAACGAGCAAACACTTGAAAATCAACACTGCTTACCGCCCAAGAGTTCAAACCCATGGCTATGTTAGGATAATTTCCCACGCCTACTAACATGCATTGATAACATAAACCGCTTAGGGCCTATGGCGCGCTGTGCATGGAGGGCTCAGTGTGCTCTTTTCTGGGGACGGTGTGAATCTGTCTTACCCGCCACAGTAGGTGTCGCTGGCTTGACTTGTGCCAGCACATTGTTGAGGGAGCTGATAAACTGTTGCTGGACACTGGGAAGGTCAGAGAATTCATTGATGGACTGTGCATAAGTAGGATCGGGCGGCAATTCTCTGCACCTCTCTGCTCGAATTTCTGGTGCCGATGCCAAAAATCAAGATTCCGCTCTCTTTCAGGGCAGAGGCAGGTGTGTCTATGTTATCGCTTGACCGTCCTCCACTGAGGAGGATAAGAATCTGAGGGACACCCTCTTGCTTTCTACTCCCCGCAGAGGCGGTGAAGACACTGTCCCTGACGTACTGGAGAGCTGCCCCCGTGTTGAGGGGTCTTCCTCCTCTGTGCCTCAGACCTCTGACAGTGCTCAGGATTTCCCCTTTTGTTGCGTAGGTATTCAGATAGAAATTGACCTCAGCGTCTCTACTGTACTGCACCACAGACACACGGTCTCTGTTTGCCTCTATGTTGAATTGCTCCACTACTCTTTGGACAAATTCGCGCACCGCTGGGAACATATTTCTAGTGCCATCTGAACCGGCTCCAGCAAAACACTACGCCCTTTCTGGGTATGGCGTCATCAGCTAGGAAAAGAAAACAGCGCATTAACACCGAGTAATTTCAAAACATCTTTAGAATGTCACATTAGCTGACCACCTCATCGACTACGTAAGCTTTAGGTGATGGTCCCACTGCTCAAAACTACATAGGGAGATCAACCAAGCGCAGCCTGTGAGCTAGCTGTAGTAAAGTTCTGCTATGCACATACCGGTGAGAGTCGGGGAAGTTGGAGTGATGGTCATTGCAACCTCCTGACAGAGGCCAGCAGCTGCTCTGGACATTTGGAAGCTCACTGAAGTCGGACACGGAAAGAGCGTAATTGGGGTCGATGAGACTCTCTGCAGTTCTCTGCTATCAGATCCCCTCGATCCAATTCCAAAGGTCAAGACGCCAAGCTCTTTCAGAGAGGAGGCTGCTGCATCAACACTGTCAAATGACCTTCCACCGCTAAGCAGGATAAGTATTCATGCACACCCTCCAGCCGCCTGCTGCCGGTGGAGGCAGTAAAGACATTGTCTCTGACGTACTGAGAGCTGCCCCGTGTTGAGGGGTCTACCTCCTTTGTGTCTCAGACCTCTGACACGCTCAAGAACGTCTTCCTTTGTCGAGTAGCTATTCAGATAGAAATGGACCTCGGCTTCTACTGTACTGCACCACAGAAACACGGTCTCTGTTTGCCTCTATGGTGAATTGCTCTACTACTCTCTGCACAAAATCACGCATAGCCGGGAAAGAATTCCTAGTGCCATCTGAACTGGCCCAGCAGAAACACTACGCCCTTTCTGGGTGTGGCGAATCAGCTAGGAGTGGGGAAAACAGCATCATTAATACCAAATAACGCCGACACGCTCACAGACCTCCACAATGACACATCAGTTCATGGCCCCATTACCGGTCTAAGCCCCATTAAGTGTCTAAGCTGTTCAGAAACAAAGTAGGGACATCAAGTGGAAAGACAAAACGCAGCGATTGTTAAGTTCTGCCATGCACGCATCCGGTTACAGTCGGTGAAGTTGGAGTGATGGGACTTGAAACAGCCTGGACAGAGGCCAGCAGCTGCTCTTGGACATTTGGAAGCTCACTGAAGTCGGATACGGAAAGAGCATAATTGGGGTCGTATGAAATTCTCTGCAATTCTCTATCAGAGCCCTCGATCCTATTCCAAAGGTCAAGATGCCAAGCTTTTCAGAGAGGAGGCTGCTGCCTCAACACTGTCAAATGACCTTCCCCGCTAAGCAAAACCAGTATCTCATGCACACCCTCCAACCGCCTGCTGCCGGAGGAGGCAGTAAAGACATTGTCTCTGACGACTGGAGCGCTGCCCTGTGTAGAGGGGTCTGCCTCCTTTGTGCCGCAGACCTCTGACACCTCAAGAATTTCTTCCTTTGTCGTGCACGTGTTTAGATAGAAATGGGCTTCTGGGTCTCTGCTGTACTGGACCACAGAAACGCGATCTCTGTTCTCAGCTACTTCCAATTTCTCCACCATTTTTTGCACAAATTCTTTCATGGCTGGGAACCCATTCCTAGTGGCATCCGATCCATCCAGCAGGAAGACAACATCTCTCCTCTGTCTACGGCCCTCAGCTAAGAAACAGACATTCATGGGTCAGATGGGGGGCATTGTAAAGAGAGAGAGAAAAACACACACAATGCATTACACACTTGGTGCTCAATCATGCTTTTGTGTTTTCGTTATCGCCACCTCCCTTTATGTTTTACTCTTCAGGAAGAAATACATTTTCTCTCATTTGAACTAGAGGAACAATAAGGCACATGCCTCTATGACCATCATAATACAATGGGAGGAACTACGGGTAGGCGGTTTAGCTTTTTCTACCTATCGTCGTGGTAGTGATAGACGGGCCCTCTACAAAGACCGTGTTAATGTTGGTGAAAAGCTGCTGTGGACACTGGGAAGCTCAGTGAAGTCACCAACTGAGAGTGCATAACTAGGCTCATGGGAGATCTTCTGGAGTTCCCTGCTGTCTGAGCTCCGAGCCTATGGCAAAGATAAGCACTCCCAGCTCCTTCAGGGATGAGGCTGGTGTGTCAACATTATCAAACGACTTTCCACCACTCAGCAGAATCAGTAACTGAGGCACACCTTCTGCAAGTCTGCTTCCAGAGGAGGCAGTGAAGACATTGTCCTCACGCACTGCAGAGCTGCCCCTGTGTTGAGGGGTCTCCTCCTTTGTGCCTCAAACCCTGAGCGTGTCAAGCACGCCCTCCTTTCTTGAGTATGTGTTCAGATAGAAATGGGCCTCTGGATCTCTGCTGTACTGGATCACAGACACACTCTCTATTCTCAGACACATTCAGTCTCTCCACCATCCTCTCAACAAAGGCACGCATGGCAGGGAAAGAGCTCCTTGTGCCATCTGAACCATCCAGCAGGAACACTACATCCCTCCGAGCCATCCTTCGCTCAGCTATGGGTAACGGAATGAAACACAAAGTCACGTGAGCCCTGGGTATCTGATATTTCCTGTGGGCGCTTATGCTCTAGTCGGCGACTACAAAAGGGAAACAACGGGGCTGTCCTTTCAGCTATTTTACAGCCAATCTAACGGTCAAATTTTTTACTGTACGCTAAAATACTATCTCATTTTGGTCAGAGTAAAACTGCCTAAACTTAATGAATGTCACATGACTAAATAAGGGCTATAATTTAAAGGATCTTTTCATCAAAAGACATAAAATGTGTCCAAAACTGATGAACGATAACGAGCAAACACTTGAAAAATCAACACTGCTTACCGCCCCGAAGAGTTCAAACCCATGGCTATGTTAGGATAATTTCCCACGCCTACTAACATGCATTGATAACATAAACCGCTTAGGGCCTATGGCGCTGTGCATGGAGGGCTCAGTGTGCTCTTTCTGGGGACGTGTGAATCTGTCTTACCCGCCACAGTAGGTGTCGTCGGCTTGACTTGTGCCAGCACATTGTTGAGGGAGCTGATAAACTGTTGCTGGACACTGGGAAGGTCAGAGAATTCATTGATGGACTGTGCATAAGTAGGATCGGCGGCAATTCTCTGCACCTCTCTGCTCGAATTTCTGGTGCCGATGCCAAAAATCAAGATTCCGCCTCTTCAGGGCAGAGGCAGGTGTGTCTATGTTATCGCTGACCGCCCTCTCCACTGAGGAGGATAAGAATCTGAGGGACACCTCTTGCTTTCTACTCCCGCAGAGGCGGTGAAGACACTGTCCCTGACGCACTGGAGAGCTGCCCCGTGTTGAGGGGTCTCTCCTCTGTGCCTCAGACCTCTGACAGTGCTCAGGATTTCCCCTTTGTTGCGTAGGTATTCAGATAGAAATTGACCTCAGCTGCCTCTACTGTACTGCACCACAGACACACGGTCTCTGTTTGCCTCTATGTTGAATTGCTCCACTACTCTTTGACAAATTCGCAGACCGCTGGGAACATATTTCTAGTGCCATCTGAACCGGCCCAGCAAAAACACTACGCCCTTTCTGGGTATGGCGTCATCAGCTAGGAAAAGAAAACAGCGCCATTAACACCAGTAATTTCAAAACATCTTTAGAATGTCACATTAGCTGGACCACCTCATCGACTACGTAAGCTTTAGGTGATGGTCCCACTGCTCAAAACTACATAGGGAGATCAACCAAGCGCAGCCTGTGAGCTAGCTGTAGTAAAGTTCTGCTATGCACATACCGTGAGAGTCGGGAAGTTGGAGTGATGGTCATTGCAACCTCCTGACAGAGGCCAGCAGCTGCTCTTGGACATTTGGAAGCTCACTGAAGTCGGACACGGAAAGAGCGTAATTGGGGTCGTATGAGACTCTCTGCAGTTCTCTGCTATCAGATCCTCGATCCAATTCCAAAGGTCAAGACGCCAAGCTCTTTCAGAGAGGAGGCTGCTGCATCAACACTGTCAAATGACCTTCCACCGCTAAGCAGGATAAGTATCTGGCACACCCTCCAGCCGCCTGCTGCCGGTGGAGGCAGTAAAGACATTGTCTCTGACGTACTGGAGAGCTGCCCCGTGTTGAGGGTCTACCTCCTTTGTGTCTCAGACCTCTGACACGCTCAAGAACGCCTTCCTTTGTCGAGTAGCTATTCAGATAGAAATGGACCTCGGCTTCTACTGTACTGCACCACAGAAACACGGTCTCTGTTTGCCTCTATGGTGAATTGCTCTACTACTCTCTGCACAAAATCACGCATAGCCGGGAAAGAATTCCTAGTGCCATCTGAACTGGCCCAGCAGAAACACTACGCCCTTTCTGGGTGTGGCGAATCAGCTAGGAGTGGGGAAAACAGCATCATTAATACCAAATAACGCTGACACGCTCACAGACCTTCCACAATGACACATCAGTTCATGGCCCCATTACCGGTCTAAGCCCCATTAAGTGTCTAAGCTGTTCAGAAACAAAGTAGGGACATCAAGTGGAAAGACAAAACGGCGTATTGTTAAGTTCTGCCATGCACGCACTGGTTACAGTCGGTGAAGTTGGAGTGATGGGACTTGAAACAGCCTGACAGAGGCCAGCAGCTGCTCTTGGACATTTGGAAGCTCACTGAAGTCGGATACGGAAAGAGCATAATTGGGGTCGATGAAATTCTCTGCAATTCTCTGCTATCAGAGGCCCTCGATCCTATTCCAAAGGTCAAGATGCCAAGCTCTTTCAGAGAGGAGGCTGCTGCCTCAACACTGTCAAATGACCTTCCCCCGCTAAGCAAAACCAGTATCATGCACACCCTCCAACCTGCTGCCGGAGGAGGCAGTAAAGACATTGTCTCTGACGACTGGAGCGCTGCCCCCGTGTAGAGGGGTCTGCCTCCTTTGTGCCGCAGACCTCTGACACCCTCAAGAATTTCTTCCTTTGTCGAGTACGTGTTTAGATAGAAATGGGCTTCTGGGTCTCTGCTGTACTGGACCACAGAAACGCGATCTCTGTTCTCAGCTACTTCCAATTTCTCCACCATTTTTTGCACAAATTCTTTCATGGCTGGGAACCCATTCCTAGTGGCATCCGATCCATCCAGCAGGAAGACAACATCTCTCCTCTGTCTACGGCCCTCAGCTAAGAAACAGACATTCATGGGTCAGATGGGGGGCATTGTAAAGAGAGAGAGAAAAAAAAAACACACACAATGCATTACACACTTGGTGCTCAATCATGCTTTTTGTGTTTTCGTTATCGCGTCACCTCCCTTTATGTTTTACTCTTCAGGAAGAAATACATTTTCTCTCATTTGAACTAGAGGAACAATAAGGCACATGCCTCTATGACCATCATAATACAAATGGGAGGAACTACGGGTAGGCGGTTTAGCTTTTTCTTACCTATCGTCGTGGTAGTGATAGACGGGCCTCTACAAAGACCGTGTTAATGTTGGTGAAAAGCTGCTGTTGGACACTGGGAAGCTCAGTGAAGTCACCAACTGAGAGTGCATAACTAGGCTCATGGGAGATCTTCTGGAGTTCCCTGCTGAGCTCCTCGAGCCTATGGCAAAGATAAGCACTCCCAGCTCCTTCAGGGATGAGGCTGGTGTGTCAACATTATCAAACGACTTTCCACCACTCAGCAGAATCAGTAACTGAGGCACACCTTCTGCAAGTCTGCTTCCAGAGGAGGCAGTGAAGACATTGTCCCTCACGTACTGCAGAGCTGCCCCTGTGTTGAGGGGTCTCCCTCCTTTGTGCCTCAAACCCCTGAGCGTGTCAAGCACGTCCTCCTTTCTTGAGTATGTGTTCAGATAGAAATGGGCCTCTGGATCTCTGCTGTACTGGATCACAGACACACGGTCTCTATTCTCAGACACATTCAGTCTCTCCACCATCCTCTCAACAAAGGCACGCATGGCAGGGAAAGAGCCCTTGTGCCATCTGAACCATCCAGCAGGAACACTACATCCCTCCGAGCCATCCTTCGCTCAGCTATGGGTAACGGAATGAAACACAAAGTCACGTGGAGCCCTGGGTATCTGATATTTCCTGTGGGCGCTTATGCTCTAGTCGGCGACTACAAAAGGGAAACAACGGGGCTGTCCTTTCAGCTATTTTACAGCCAATCTAACGGTCAAATGTTTTTACTGTACGCTAAAATACTATCTCATTTTGGTCAGAGTAAAACTGCCTAAACTTAATGAATGTCACATGACTAAATAAGGGCTATAATTTAAAGGATCTTTTCATCAAAAGACATAAAATGTGTCCAAAACTGATGAACGAGCGAACGAGCAAACACTTGAAAATCAACACTGCTTACCGCCCAAGAGTTCAAACCCATGGCTATGTTAGGATAATTTCCACGCCTCTACTAACATGCATTGATAACATAAACCGTTTAGGGCCTATGGCGCGCTGTGCAAGGAGGGCTCAGTGTGCTCTTTTCTGGGAACGTGTGTGAATCTGTCTTACCCGCCACAGTAGGTGTCGTCGGCTTGACTTGTGCCAGCACATTGTTGAGGGAGCTGATAAACTGTTGCTGGACACTGGGAAGGTCAGAGAATTCATTGATGGACTGTGCATAAGTAGGATCGGCGGCAATTCTCTGCACCTCTCTGCTCGAATTTCTGGTGCCGATGCCAAAAATCAAGATTCCGCCTCTTCAGGGCAGAGGCAGGTGTGTCTATGTTATCGCTTGACCGTCCTCCACTGAGGAGGATAAGAATCTGAGGGACACCCTCTTGCTTTCTACTCCCCGCAGAGGCGGTGAAGACACTGTCCCTGACGCACTGAGAGCTGCCCCGTGTTGAGGGGTCTTCCTCCTCTGTGCCTCAGACCTCTGACAGTGCTCAGGATTTCCCCTTTTGTTGCGTAGGTATTCAGATAGAAATTGACCTCAGCTCTCTACTGTACTGCACCACAGACACACGGTCTCTGTTTGCCTCTATGTTGAATTGCTCCACTACTCTTTGCACAAATTCGCACCGCTGGGAACATATTTCTAGTGCCATCTGAACCGGCCCAGCAAAACACTACGCCTTTCTGGGTATGGCGTCATCAGCTAGGAAAGAAAACAGCGCCATTAACACCGAGTAATTTCAAAACATCTTTAGAATGTCACATTAGCTGACCACCTCATCGACTACGTAAGCTTTAGGTGATGGTCCCACTGCTCAAAACTACATAGGAGATCAACCAAGCGCAGCCTGTGAGCTAGCTGTAGTAAAGTTCTGCTATGCACATACCGTGAGAGTCGGGAAGTTGGAGTGATGGTCATTGCAACCTCCTGACAGAGGCCAGCAGCTGCTCTGGACATTTGGAAGCTCACTGAAGTCGGACACGGAAAGAGCGTAATTGGGGTCGTATGAGACTCTCTGCAGTTCTCTGCTATCAGATCCTCGATCCAATTCCAAAGGTCAAGACGCCAAGCTCTTTCAGAGAGGAGGCTGCTGCATCAACACTGTCAAATGACCTTCCACCGCTAAGCAGGATAAGTATCATGCACACCCTCCAGCCGCCTGCTGCCGGTGGAGGCAGTAAAGACATTGTCTCTGACGCACTGAGAGCTGCCCCGTGTTGAGGGGTCTACCTCCTTTGTGTCTCAGACCTCTGACACGCTCAAGAACGCCTTCCTTTGTCGAGTAGCTATTCAGATAGAAATGGACCTCGGCTTCTACTGTACTGCACCACAGAAACACGGTCTCTGTTTGCCTCTATGGTGAATTGCTCTACTACTCTCTGCACAAAATCACGCATAGCCGGGAAAGAATTCCTAGTGCCATCTGAACTGGCCCAGCAGAAACACTCACGCCCTTTCTGGGTGTGGCGAATCAGCTAGGAGTGGGGAAAACAGCATCATTAATACCAAATAACGCCGACATGCTCACAGACCTTCACAATGACACATCAGTTCATGGCCCCATTACCGGTCTAAGCCCCATTAAGTGTCTAAGCTGTTCGTGAAACAAAGTAGGGACATCAAGTGGAAAGACAAAACACGGCGTATTGTTAAGTTCTGCCATGCACGCATCGGTTACAGTCGGTGAAGTTGGAGTGATGGGACTTGAAACAGCCTGGACAGAGGCCAGCAGCTGCTCTGGACATTTGGAAGCTCACTGAAGTCGGATACGGAAAGAGCATAATTGGGGTCGTATGAAATTCTCTGCAATTCTCTGCTATCAGAGCCCTCGATCCTATTCCAAAGGTCAAGATGCCAAGCTCTTTCAGAGAGGAGGCTGCTGCCTCAACACTGTCAAATGACCTTCCCGCTAAGCAAAACCAGTATTCTGCACACCCTCCAACCGCCTGCTGCCGGAGGAGGCAGTAAAGACATTGTCTCTGACGCACTGGAGCGCTGCGGTAGAGGGGTCTGCCTCCCTTTGTGCCGCAGACCTCTGACACCTCAAGAATTTCTTCCTTTGTCGTGGTACGTGTTTAGATAGAAATGGGCTTCTGGTCTCTGCTGTACTGACCACAGAAACGCGATCTCTGTTCTCAGCTACTTCCAATTTCTCCACCATTTTTGCACAAATTCTTTCATGGCTGGGAACCCATTCCTAGTGGCATCCGATCCATCCAGCAGGAAGACAACATCTCTCCTCTGTCTACGGCCCTCAGCTAAGAAACAGACATTCATGGGTCAGATGGGGGGCATTGTAAAGAGAGAGAGAAAAAAAAAACACACACAATGCATTACACACTTGGTGCTCAATCATGCTTTTTGTGTTTTCGTTATCGCGTCACCTCCCTTTATGTTTTACTCTTCAGGAAGAAATACATTTTCTCTCATTTGAACTAGAGGAACAATAAGGCACATGCCTCTATGACCATCATAATATAAATGGGAGGAACTACGGGTAGGCGGTTTAGCTTTTCTTACCTATCGTCGTGGTAGTGATAGACGGCCTCTACAAAGACCGTGGTTAATGTTGGTGAAAAGCTGCTGTTGGACACTGGGAAGCTCAGTGAAGTCACCAACTGAGAGTGCATAACTAGGCTCATGGGAGATCTTCTGGAGTTCCCTGCTGTCTGAGCTCCTCGAGCCTATGGCAAAGATAAGCACTCCCAGCTCCTTCAGGGATGAGGCTGGTGTGTCAACATTATCAAACGACTTTCCACCACTCAGCAGAATCAGTAACTGAGGCACACCTTCTGCAAGTCTGCTTCCAGAGGAGGCAGTGAAGACATTGTCCCTCACGTACTGCAGAGCTGCCCCTGTGTTGAGGGGTCTCCCTCCTTTGTGCCTCAAACCCCTGAGCGTGTCAAGCACGCCCTCCTTTCTTGAGTATGTGTTCAGATAGAAATGGGCCTCTGGATCTCTGCTGTACTGGATCACAGACACACGGTCTCTATTCTCAGACACATTCAGTCTCTCCACCATCCTCTCAACAAAGGCACGCATGGCAGGGAAAGAGCTCCTTGTGCCATCTGAACCATCCAGCAGGAACACTACATCCCTCCGAGCCATCCTTCGCTCAGCTATGGGTAACGGAATGAAACACAAAGTCACGTGAGCCCTGGGTATCTGATATTTCCTGTGGGCGCTTATGCTCTAGTCGGCGACTACAAAAGGGAAACAACGGGGCTGTCCTTTCAGCTATTTTACAGCCAATCTAACGGTCAAATGTTTTTACTGTACGCTAAAATACTATCTCATTTTGGTCAGAGTAAAACTGCCTAAACTTAATGAATGTCGCATGACTAAATAAGGGCTATAATTTAAAGGATCTTTTCATCAAAAGACATAAAATGTGTCCAAAACTGATGAACGAGCGAACGAGCAAACACTTGAAAAATCAACACTGCTTACCGCTCCGAAGAGTTCAAACCCATGGCTATGTTAGGATAATTTCACGCCTCTACTAACATGCATTGATAACATAAACCGTTTAGGGCCTATGGCGCGCTGTGCAAGGAGGGCTCAGTGTGCTCTTTTCTGGGGACGTGTGTGAATCTGTCTTACCCGCCACAGTAGGTGTCGGCTTGACTTGTGCCAGCACATTGTTGAGGGAGCTGATAAACTGTTGCTGGACACTGGGAAGGTCAGAGAATTCATTGATGGACTGTGCATAAGTAGGATCGGCGGCAATTCTCTGCACCTCTCTGCTCGAATTTCTGGTGCCGATGCCAAAAATCAAGATTCCGCTCTCTTTCAGGGCAGAGGCAGGTGTGTCTATGTTATCGCTGACCCTCCACTGAGGAGGATAAGAATCTGAGGGACACCCTCTTGCTTTCTACTCCCCGCAGAGGCGGTGAAGACACTGTCCCTGACGTACTGGAGAGCTGCCCCCGTGTTGAGGGGTCTTCCTCCTCTGTGCCTCAGACCTCTGACAGTGCTCAGGATTTCCCCTTTTGTTGCGTAGGTATTCAGATAGAAATTGACCTCAGCGTCTCTACTGTACTGCACCACAGACACACGGTCTCTGTTTGCCTCTATGTTGAATTGCTCCACTACTCTTTGCACAAATGCGCGCACCGCTGGGAACATATTTCTAGTGCCATCTGAACTCCAGCAAAAACACTACGCCCTTTCTGGGTATGGCGCCATCAGCTAGGAAAAGAAAACAGCCATTAACACCGAGTAATTTCAAAACATCTTTATAATGTCACATTAGCTGGACCACCTCATCGACTATGTAAGCTTTAGGTGATGGTCCCACTGCTCAAAACTACATAGGGAGATCAACCAAGCGCAGCCTGTGAGCTAGCTGTAGTAAAGTTCTGCTATGCACATACCGTGAGAGTCGGGAAGTTGGAGTGATGGTCATTGCAACCTCCTGACAGAGGCCAGCAGCTGCTCTGGACATTTGGAAGCTCACTGAAGTCGGACACGGAAAGAGCGTAATTGGGGTCGTATGAGACTCTCTGCAGTTCTCTGCTATCAGATCCTCGATCCAATTCCAAAGGTCAAGACGCCAAGCTCTTTCAGAGAGGAGGCTGCTGCATCAACACTGTCAAATGACCTTCCACCGCTAAGCAGGATAAGTATCTGCGCACACCCTCCAGCCGCCTGCTGCCGGTGGAGGCAGTAAAGACATTGTCTCTGACGTACTGAGAGCTGCCCCGTGTTGAGGGGTCTACCTCCTTTGTGTCTCAGACCTCTGACACGCTCAAGAACGCCTTCCTTTGTCGAGTAGCTATTCAGATAGAAATGGACCTCGGCTTCTACTGTACTGCACCACAGAAACACGGCCCTGTTTGCCTCTATGGTGAATTGCTCTACTACTCTCTGCACAAAATCACGCATAGCCGGGAAAGAATTCCTAGTGCCATCTGAACTGGCCCAGCAGAAACACTACGCCCTTTCTGGGTGTGGCGAATCAGCCAGGAGTGGGGAAAACAGCATCATTAATACCAAATAACGCCGACATGCTCACAGACCTTCACAATGACACATCAGTTCATGGCCCCATTACCGGTCTAAGCCCCATTAAGTGTCTAAGCTGTTCGTGAAACAAAGTAGGGACATCAAGTGGAAAGACAAAACGCGCGTATTGTTAAGTTCTGCCATGCACGCATCGTTACAGTCGGTGAAGTTGGAGTGATGGGACTTGAAACAGCCTGACAGAGGCCAGCAGCTGCTCTTGGACATTTGGAAGCTCACTGAAGTCGGATACGGAAAGAGCATAATTGGGGTCGTATGAAATTCTCTGCAATTCTCTGCTATCAGAGCCCTCGATCCTATTCCAAAGGTCAAGATGCCAAGCTCTTTCAGAGAGGAGGCTGCTGCCTCAACACTGTCAAATGACCTTCCCCGCTAAGCAAAACCAGTATCTGCACACCCTCCAACCGCCTGCTGCCGGAGGAGGCAGTAAAGACATTGTCTCTGACGACTGGAGCGCTGCCCCGTAGAGGGGTCTGCCTCCTTTGTGCCGCAGACCTCTGACACCCTCAAGAATTTCTTCCTTTGTCGTGGTACGTGTTTAGATAGAAATGGGCTTCTGGTCTCTGCTGTACTGGACCACAGAAACGTGATCTCTGTTCTCAGCTACTTCCAATTTCTCCACCATTTTTGCACAAATTCTTTCATGGCTGGGAACCCATTCCTAGTGGCATCCGATCCATCCAGCAGGAAGACAACATCTCTCCTCTGTCTACGGCCCTCAGCTAAGAAACAGACATTCATGGGTCAGATGGGGGGCATTGTAAAGAGAGAGAGAAAACACACACAATGCATTACACACTTGGTGCTCAATCATGCTTTTTGTGTTTTCGTTATCGCCACCTCCCTTTATGTTTTACTCTTCAGGAAGAAATACATTTTCTCTCATTTGAACTAGAGGAACAATAAGGCACATGCCTCTACGACCATCATAATACAATGGGAGGAACTACGGGTAGGCGGTTTAGCTTTTTCTTACCTATCGTCGTGGTAGTGATAGACGGGCCTCTACAAAGACCGTGTTAATGTTGGTGAAAAGCTGCTGTTGGACACTGGGAAGCTCAGTGAAGTCACCAACTGAGAGTGCATAACTAGGCTCATGGGAGATCTTCTGGAGTTCCCTGCTGTCTGAGCTCCTCGAGCCTATGGCAAAGATAAGCACTCCCAGCTCCTTCAGGGATGAGGCTGGTGTGTCAACATTATCAAACGACTTTCCACCACTCAGCAGAATCAGTAACTGAGGCACACCTTCTGCAAGTCTGCTTCCAGAGGAGGCAGTGAAGACATTGTCCCTCACGTACTGCAGAGCTGCCCCTGTGTTGAGGGGTCTCCTCCTTTGTGCCTCAAACCCTGAGCGTGTCAAGCACGCCCTCCTTTCTTGAGTATGTGTTCAGATAGAAATGGGCCTCTGGATCTCTGCTGTACTGGATCACAGACACACGGTCTCTATTCTCAGACACATTCAGTCTCTCCACCATCCTCTCAACAAAGGCACG
This sequence comes from Gobiocypris rarus, assembly GCA_023029165.1. NCBI lineage: Eukaryota > Metazoa > Chordata > Actinopteri > Cypriniformes > Gobionidae > Gobiocypris > Gobiocypris rarus. The sequence continues at coordinate 29,011,095 of CM040910.1, forward strand.
CATGGCAGGGAAAGAGCTCCTTGTGCCATCTGAACCATCCAGCAGGAACACTACATCCTCCGAGCCATCCTTCGCTCAGCTATGGGTAACGGAATGAAACACAAAGTCACGTGAGCCCTGGGTATCTGATATTTCCTGTGGGCGCTTATGCTCTAGTCGGCGACTACAAAAGGGAAACAACGGGGCTGTCCTTTCAGCTATTTTACAGCCAATCTAACGGTCAAATGTTTTTACTGTACGCTAAAATACTATCTCATTTTGGTCAGAGTAAAACTGCCTAAACTTAATGAATGTCACATGACTAAATAAGGGCTATAATTTAAAGGATCTTTTCATCAAAAGACATAAAATGTGTCCAAAACTGATGAACGTTTAACGAGCAAACACTTGAAAATCAACACTGCTTACCGCCTCAAGAGTTCAAACCCATGGCTATGTTAGGATAATTTCCCACGCCTACTAACATGCATTGATAACATAAACCGCTTAGGGCCTATGGCGCGCTGTGCAAGGAGGGCTCAGTGTGCTCTTTTCTGGGGACGTGTGTGAATCTGTCTTACCCGCCACAGTAGGTGTCGTCGGCTTGACTTGTGCCAGCACATTGTTGAGGGAGCTGATAAACTGTTGCTGGACACTGGGAAGGTCAGAGAATTCATTGATGGACTGTGCATAAGTAGGATCGGCGGCAATTCTCTGCACCTCTCTGCTCGAATTTCTGGTGCCGATGCCAAAAATCAAGATTCCGCTCTCTTTCAGGGCAGAGGCAGGTGTGTCTATGTTATCGCTTGACCGTCCTCCACTGAGGAGGATAAGAATCTGAGGGACACCCTCTTGCTTTCTACTCCCCGCAGAGGCGGTGAAGACACTGTCCCTGACGTACTGGAGAGCTGCCCCCGTGTTGAGGGGTCTTCCTCCTCTGTGCCTCAGACCTCTGACAGTGCTCAGGATTTCCCCTTTTGTTGCGTAGGTATTCAGATAGAAATTGACCTCAGCTCTCTACTGTACTGCACCACAGACACACGGTCTCTGTTTGCCTCTATGTTGAATTGCTCCACTACTCTTTGCACAAATTCTGACCGCTGGGAACATATTTCTAGTGCCATCTGAACTGCTCCAGCAAAACACTACGCCCTTTCTGGGTATGGCGTCATCAGCTAGGAAAAGAAAACAGCGTCATTAACACCGAGTAATTTCAAAACATCTTTAGAATGTCACATTAGCTGGACCACCTCATCGACTACGAAGCTTTAGGTGATGGTCCCACTGCTCAAAACTACATAGGAGATCAACCAAGCGCAGCCTGTGAGCTAGCTGTAGTAAAGTTCTGCTATGCACATACCGTGAGAGTCGGGAAGTTGGAGTGATGGTCATTGCAACCTCCTGACAGAGGCCAGCAGCTGCTCTTGGACATTTGGAAGCTCACTGAAGTCGGACACGGAAAGAGCGTAATTGGGGTCGTATGAGACTCTCTGCAGTTCTCTGCTATCAGATCCCCGATCCAATTCCAAAGGTCAAGACGCCAAGCTCTTTCAGAGAGGAGGCTGCTGCATCAACACTGTCAAATGACCTTCCACCGCTAAGCAGGATAAGTATCTGCCACACCCTCCAGCCGCCTGCTGCCGGTGGAGGCAGTAAAGACATTGTCTCTGATTTACTGGAGAGCTGCCCCGTGTTGAGGGTCTACCTCCTTTGTGTCTCAGACCTCTGACACGCTCAAGAACGCCTTCCTTTGTCGAGTAGCTATTCAGATAGAAATGGACCTCGGCTTCTACTGTACTGCACCACAGAAACACGGTCTCTGTTTGCCTCTATGGTGAATTGCTCTACTACTCTCTGCACAAAATCACGCATAGCCGGGAAAGAATTCCTAGTGCCATCTGAACCGGCCCAGCAGAAACACTACGCCCTTTCTGGGTGTGGCGAATCAGCTAGGAGTGGGGAAAACAGCATCATTAATACCAAATAACGCCGACATGCTTCACAGACCTTCACAATGACACATCAGTTCATGGCCCCATTACCGGTCTAAGCCCCATTAAGTGTCTAAGCTGTTCAAAACAAAGTAGGGACATCAAGTGGAAAGACAAACACGCGATTGTTAAGTTCTGCCATGCACGCATCGTTACAGTCGGTGAAGTTGGAGTGATGGGACTTGAAACAGCCTGGACAGAGGCCAGCAGCTGCTCTTGGACATTTGGAAGCTCACTGAAGTCGGATACGGAAAGAGCATAATTGGGGTCGTATGAAATTCTCTGCAATTCTCTGCTATCAGAGCCCTCGATCCTATTCCAAAGGTCAAGATGCCAAGCTCTTTTCAGAGAGGAGGCTGCTGCCTCAACACTGTCAAATGACCTTCCCCGCTAAGCAAAACCAGTATCTGCCACACCCTCCAACCGCCTGCTGCCGGAGGAGGCAGTAAAGACATTGTCTCTGACGCACTGGAGCGCTGCCTCGTAGAGGGGTCTGCCTCCTTTGTGCCGCAGACCTCTGACACCTCAAGAATTTCTTCCTTTGTCGTGGTACGTGTTTAGATAGAAATGGGCTTCTGGTCTCTGCTGTACTGACCACAGAAACGTGATCTCTGTTCTCAGCTACTTCCAATTTCTCCACCATTTTTTGCACAAATTCTTTCATGGCTGGGAACCCATTCCTAGTGGCATCCGATCCATCCAGCAGGAAGACAACATCTCTCCTCTGTCTACGGCCCTCAGCTAAGAAACAGACATTCATGGGTCAGATGGGGGGCATTGTAAGGAGAGAAAAAAAAAACAAACACACAATGCATTACACACTTGGTGCTCAATCATGCTTTTGTGTTTTCGTTATCGCCACACTCCCTTTATGTTTTACTCTTCAGGAAGAAATACATTTTCTCTCATTTGAACTAGAGGAACAATAAGGCACATGCCTCTACGACCATCATTATACAATGGGAGGAACTACGGGTAGGCGGTTTAGCTTTTTCTACCTATCGTCGTGGTAGTGATAGACGGGCCCTCTACAAAGACCGTGTTAATGTTGGTGAAAAGCTGCTGTTGGACACTGGGAAGCTCAGTGAAGTCACCAACTGAGAGTGCATAATTAGGCTCATTGGAGATCTTCTGGAGTTCCCTGCTGTCTGAGCTCCTCGAGCCTATGGCAAAGATAAGCACTCCCAGCTCCTTCAGGGATGAGGCTGGTGTGTCAACATTATCAAACGACTTTCCACCACTCAGCAGAATCAGTAACTGAGGCACACCTTCTGCAAGTCTGCTTCCAGAGGAGGCAGTGAAGACATTGTCCTCACGCACTGCAGAGCTGCCCCTGTGTTGAGGGGTCTCCTCCTTTGTGCCTCAAACCCTGAGCGTGTCAAGCACGCCCCTCCTTTCTTGAGTATGTGTTCAGATAGAAATGGGCCTCTGGATCTCTGCTGTACTGGATCACAGACACACGGCCTCTATTCTCAGACACATTCAGTCTCTCCACCATCCTCTCAACAAAGGCACGCATGGCAGGGAAAGAGCTCCTGTGCCATCTGAACCATCCAGCAGGAACACTACATCCCTCCGAGCCATCCTTCGCTCAGCTATGGGTAACGGAATGAAACACAAAGTCACGTGAGCCCTGGGTATCTGATATTTCCTGTGGGCGCTTATGCTCTAGTCGGCGACTACAAAAGGGAAACAACGGGCTGTCCTTTCAGCTATTTTACAGCCAATCTAACGGTCAAATGTTTTTACTGTACGCTAAAATACTATCTCATTTTGGTCAGAGTAAAACTGCCTAAACTTAATGAATGTCACATGACTAAATAAGGGCTATAATTTAAAGGATCTTTTCATCAAAAGACATAAAATGTCCAAAACTGATGAACGAAATAACGAGCAAACACTTGAAAAATCAACACTGCTTACCGCCCAAGAGTTCAAACCCATGGCTATGTTAGGATAATTTCCTACGCCTCTACTAACATGCATTGATAACATAAACCGCTTAGGGCCTATGGCGCTGTGCATGGAGGGCTCAGTGTGCTCTTTCTGGGGACGTGTGTGAATCTGTCTTACCCGCCACAGTAGGTGTCGGCTTGACTTGTGCCAGCACATTGTTGAGGGAGCTGATAAACTGTTGCTGGACACTGGGAAGGTCAGAGAATTCATTGATGGACTGTGCATAAGTAGGATCGGCGGCAATTCTCTGCACCTCTCTGCTCGAATTTCTGGTGCCGATGCCAAAATCAAGATTCCGCCTCTTTCAGGGCAGAGGCAGGTGTGTCTATGTTATCGCTGACCGCCCTCCACTGAGGAGGATAAGAATCTGAGGGACACCTCTTGCTTTCTACTCCCGCAGAGGCGTGTGAAGACACTGTCCCTGACGCACTGGAGAGCTGCCCCCGTGTTGAGGGGTCTCTCCTCTGTGCCTCAGACCTCTGACAGTGCTCAGGATTTCCCTTTGTTGCGTAGGTATTCAGATAGAAATTGACCTCAGCGCTCTACTGTACTGCACCACAGACACACGGTCTCTGTTTGCCTCTATGTTGAATTGCTCCACTACTCTTTGACAAATTCGCACCGCTGGGAACATATTTCTAGTGCCATCTGAACCGCTCCAGCAAAACACTACGCCCTTTCTGGGTATGGCGTCATCAGCTAGGAAAAGAAAACAGCGCCATTAACACCGTAATTTCAAAACATCTTTAGAATGTCACATTAGCTGGACCACCTCATCGACACGTAGCTTTAGGTGATGGTCCCACTGCTCAAAACTACATAGGAGATCAACCAAGCGCAGCCTGTGAGCTAGCTGTAGTAAAGTTCTGCTATGCACATACCGTGAGAGTCGGGGAAGTTGGAGTGATGGTCATTGCAACCTCCTGGACAGAGGCCAGCAGCTGCTCTTGGACATTTGGAAGCTCACTGAAGTCGGACACGGAAGAACGTAATTGGGGTCGTATGAGACTCTCTGCAGTTCTCTGCTATCAGATCCCCTCGATCCAATTCCAAAGGTCAAGACGCCAAGCTCTTTCAGAGAGGAGGCTGCTGCATCAACACTGTCAAATGACCTTCCACCGCTAAGCAGGATAAGTATCTGCGGCACACCCTCCAGCCGTCTGCTGCCGGTGGAGGCAGTAAAGACATTGTCTCTGACGTACTGGAGAGCTGCCCCCGTGTTGAGGGGTCTACCTCCTTTGTGTCTCAGACCTCTGACACGCTCAAGAACGTCTTCCTTTGTCGAGTAGCTATTCAGATAGAAATGGACCTCGGCTTCTCTACTGTACTGCACCACAGAAACACGGTCTCTGTTTGCCTCTATGGTGAATTGCTCTACTACTCTCTGCACAAAATCACGCATAGCCGGGAAAGAATTCCTAGTGCCATCTGAACCGTCCAGCAGAAACACTACGTCCTTTCTGGGTGTGGCGTAATCAGCTAGGAGTGGGGGAAAACAGCATCATTAATACCAAATAACGTCGACATTCGTTCACAGACCTTCACAATGACACATCAGTTCATGGCCCCATTACGGTCTAAGCCCCATTAAGTGTCTAAGCTGTTCGTAAACAAAGTAGGGACATCAAGTGGAAAGACAAAACACGGCGTATTGTTAAGTTCTGCCATGCACGTACCGGTTACAGTCGGTGAAGTTGGAGTGATGGGACTTGAAACAGCCTGGACAGAGGCCAGCAGCTGCTCTTGGACATTTGGAAGCTCACTGAAGTCGGATACGGAAAGAGCATAATTGGGGTCGTATGAAATTCTCTGCAATTCTCTGCTATCAGAGGCCCTCGATCCTATTCCAAAGGTCAAGATGCCAAGCTCTTTCAGAGAGGAGGCTGCTGCCTCAACACTGTCAAATGACCTTCCCCCGCTAAGCAAAACCAGTATCTGCGGCACACCCTCCAACCGTCTGCTGCCGGAGGAGGCAGTAAAGACATTGTCTCTGACGTACTGGAGCGCTGCCCCCGTGTAGAGGGGTCTGCCTCCTTTGTGCCGCAGACCTCTGACACCCTCAAGAATTTCTTCCTTTGTCGTGTACGTGTTTAGATAGAAATGGGCTTCTGGGTCTCTGCTGTACTGGACCACAGAAACACGATCTCTGTTCTCAGCTACTTCCAATTTATCCACCATTTTTTGCACAAATTCTTTCATTGCTGGGAACCCAGTCCTAGTGGCATCCGATCCATCCAGCAGGAAGACAACATCTCTCCTCTGTCTACGGCCCTCAGCTAAGAAACAGACATTCATGGGTCAGATGGGGGGCATTGTAAGGAGAGAAAAAAAAAACAAACACACAATGCATTACACACTTGGTGCTCAATCATGCTTTTTGTGTTTTCGTTATCGTGTCACCTCCCGTTAAGTTTTACTCTTCAGGAAGAAATACATTTTCTCTCATTTTGAACTAGAGGAACAATAAGGCACATGCCTCTACGACCATCATTATACAATGGGAGGAACTACGGGTAGGCGGTTTAGCTTTTTCTTACCTATTGTCGTGGTAGTGATAGACGGGCCCTCTACAAAGACCGTGTTAATGTTGGTGAAAAGCTGCTGTTGGACACTGGGAAGCTCAGTGAAGTCACCAACTGAGAGTGCATAACTAGGCTCATGGGAGATCTTCTGGAGTTCCCTGCTGTCTGAGCTCCTCGAGCCTATGGCAAAGATAAGCACTCCCAGCTCCTTCAGGGATGAGGCTGGTGTGTCAACATTATCAAACGACTTTCCACCACTCAGCAGAATCAGTAACTGAGGCACACCTTCTGCAAGTCTGCTTCCAGAGGAGGCAGTGAAGACATTGTCCCTCACGTACTGCAGAGCTGCCCCTGTGTTGAGGGTCTCCTCCTTTGTGCCTCAAACCCCTGAGCGTGTCAAGCACGTCCTCCTTTCTTGAGTATGTGTTCAGATAGAAATGGGCCTCTGGATCTCTGCTGTACTGGATCACAGAAACACGGTCTCTATTCTCAGACACATTCAGTCTCTCCACCATCCTCTCAACAAAGGCAAGCATGGCAGGGAAAGAGCTCCTTGTGCCATCTGAACCATCCAGCAGGAACACTACATCCCTCCGAGCCATCCTTCGCTCAGCTATGGGTAACGGAATGAAACACAAAGTCACGTGAGCCCTGGGTATCTGATATTTCCTGTGGGCGTTTGCGTGCTCTAGTCGGCGACTACAAAAGGGAAACAACGGGGCTGTCCTTTCAGCTATTTTACAGCCAATCTAACGGTCAAATGTTTTTACTGTACGCTAAAATACTATCTCATTTTGGTCAGAGTAAAACTGCCTAAACTTAATGAATGTCACATGACTAAATAAGGGCTATAATTTAAAGGATCTTTTCATCAAAAGACATAAAATGTGCAAAACTGATGAACCACTTGAAAAATCAACACTGCTTACCGCCCCAAAGAGTTCAAACCCATGGCTATGTTAGGATAATTTCCCACGCCTCTACTAACATGCATTGATAACATAAACCGTTTAGGGCCTATGGCGCGCTGTGCAAGGAGGGCTCAGTGTGCTCTTTTCTGGGGACGTGTGTGAATCTGTCTTACCCGCCACAGTAGGTGTCGTCGGCTTGACTTGTGCCAGCACATTGTTGAGGGAGCTGATAAACTGTTGCTGGACACTGGGAAGGTCAGAGAATTCATTGATGGACTGTGCATAAGTAGGATCGGCGGCAATTCTCTGCACCTCTCTGCTCGAATTTCTGGTGCCGATGCCAAAATCAAGATTCTCTCTTTCAGGGCAGAGGCAGGTGTGTCTATGTTATCGCTTGACCGTCCTCCACTGAGGAGGATAAGAATCTGAGGGACACCCTCTTGCTTTCTACTCCCCGCAGAGGCGGTGAAGACACTGTCCCTGACGTACTGGAGAGCTGCCCCCGTGTTGAGGGGTCTCCCTCCTCTGTGCCTCAGACCTCTGACAGTGCTCAGGATTTCCCCTTTTGTTGCGTAGGTATTCAGATAGAAATTGACCTCAGAGTCTCTACTGTACTGCACCACAGACACACGGTCTCTGTTTGCCTCTATGTTGAATTGCTCCACTACTCTTTGCACAAATTCGCGCACCGCTGGGAACATATTTCTAGTGCCATCTGAACCGTCCAGCAAAAACACTACGTCCTTTCTGGGTATGGCGTCATCAGCTAGGAAAAGAAAACAGCGTCATTAACACCGAGTAATTTCAAAACATCTTTATAATGTCACATTAGCTGGACCACCTCATCGACTACGTAAGCTTTAGGTGATGGTCCCACTGCTCAAAACTACATAGGGAGATCAACCAAGCGCAGCCTGTGAGCTAGCTGTAGTAAAGTTCTGCTATGCACATACCGGTGAGAGTCGGGGAAGTTGGAGTGATGGTCATTGCAACCTCCTGGACAGAGGCCAGCAGCTGCTCTTGGACATTTGGAAGCTCACTGAAGTCGGATACGGAAAGAGCATAATTGGGGTCGTATGAAATTCTCTGCAATTCTCTGCTATCAGAGCCCCTCGATCCTATTCCAAAGGTCAAGATGCCAAGCTCTTTCAGAGAGGAGGCTGCTGCCTCAACACTGTCAAATGACCTTCCCCCGCTAAGCAAAACCAGTATCTGCGGCACACCCTCCAACCGTCTGCTGCCGGAGGAGGCAGTAAAGACATTGTCTCTGACGTACTGGAGCGCTGCCCCCGTGTAGAGGGGTCTGCCTCCTTTGTGCCGCAGACCTCTGACACCCTCAAGAATTTCTTCCTTTGTCGTGTACGTGTTTAGATAGAAATGGGCTTCTGGGTCTCTGCTGTACTGGACCACAGAAACGCGATCTCTGTTCTCAGCTACTTCCAATTTCTCCACCATTTTTTGCACAAATTCTTTCATGGCTGGGAACCCATTCCTAGTGGCATCCGATCCATCCAGCAGGAAGACAACATCTCTCCTCTGTCTACGGCCCTCAGCTAAGAAACAGACATTCATGGGTCAGATGGGGGGCATTGTAAGGAGAGAGAAAAAAAACAAAACACACACTATGCATTACACACTTGGTGCTCAATCATGCTTTTTGTGTTTTCGTTATCGCGTCACCTCCCTTTATGTTTTACTCTTCAGGAAGAAATACATTTTCTCTCATTCGAACTAGAGGAACAATAAGGCACATGCCTCTACGACCATCATAATACAATGGGAGGAACTACGGGTAGGCGGTTTAGCTTTTTCTTACCTATCGTCGTGGTAGTGATAGACGGGCCCTCTACAAAGACCGTGTTAATGTTGGTGAAAAGCTGCTGTTGGACACTGGGAAGCTCAGTGAAGTCACCAACTGAGAGTGCATAACTAGGCTCATGGGAGATCTTCTGGAGTTCCCTGCTGTCTGAGCTCCTCGAGCCTATGGCAAAGATAAGCACTCCCAGCTCCTTCAGGGATGAGGCTGGTGTGTCAACATTATCAAACGACTTTCCACCACTCAGCAGAATCAGTAACTGAGGCACACCTTCTGCAAGTCTGCTTCCAGAGGAGGCAGTGAAGACATTGTCCCTCACGTACTGCAGAGCTGCCCCTGTGTTGAGGGGTCTCCCTCCTTTGTGCCTCAAACCCCTGAGCGTGTCAAGCACGTCCTCCTTTCTTGAGTATGTGTTCAGATAGAAATGGGCCTCTGGATCTCTGCTGTACTGGATCACAGACACACGGTCTCTATTCTCAGACACATTCAGTCTCTCCACCATCCTCTCAACAAAGGCACGCATGGCAGGGAAAGAGCTCCTTGTGCCATCTGACCCATCCAGCAGGAACACTACATCCCTCCGAGCCATCCTTCGCTCAGCTATGGGTAACGGAATGAAACACAAAGTCACGTGAGCCCTGGGTATCTGATATTTCCTGTGGGCGTTTGCGTGCTCTAGTCGGCGACTACAAAAGGGAAACAACGGGGCTGTCCTTTCAGCTATTTTACAGCCAATCTAACGGTCAAATGTTTTTACTGTACGCTAAAATACTATCTCATTTTGGTCAGAGTAAAACTGCCTAAACTTAATGAATGTCGCATGACTAAATAAGGGCTATAATTTAAAGGATCTTTTCATCAAAAGACATAAAATGTGCCCAAAACTGATGAACGAGCGAACGAGCAAACACTTGAAAAATCAACACTGCTTACCGCTCCGAAGAGTTCAAACCCATGGCTATGTTAGGATAATTTCCCACGCCTCTACTAACATGCATTGATAACATTAACCGTTTAGGGCCTATGGCGCTGTGCAAGGAGGGCTCAGTGTGCTCTTTTCTGGGGACGTGTGTGAATCTGTCTTACCCGCCACAGTAGGTGTCGTCGGCTTGACTTGTGCCAGCACATTGTTGAGGGAGCTGATAAACTGTTGCTGGACACTGGGAAGGTCAGAGAATTCATTGATGGACTGTGCATAAGTAGGATCGGCGGCAATTCTCTGCACCTCTCTGCTTGAATTTCTGGTGCCGATGCCAAAAATCAAGATTCCGCTCTCTTTCAGGGCAGAGGCAGGTGTGTCTATGTTATCGCTTGACCGTCCTCCACTGAGGAGGATAAGAATCTGAGGGACACCCTCTTGCTTTCTACTCCCCGCAGAGGCAGTGAAGACACTGTCCCTGACGTACTGGAGAGCTGCCCCCGTGTTGAGGGGTCTTCCTCCTCTGTGCCTCAGACCTCTGACAGTGCTCAGGATTTCCCCTTTTGTTGCGTAGGTATTCAGATAGAAATTGACCTCAGCGTCTCTACTGTACTGCACCACAGACACACGGTCTCTGTTTGCCTCTATGTTGAATTGCTCCACTACTCTTTGCACAAATTCGCGCACCGCTGGGAACATATTTCTAGTGCCATCTGAACCGTCCAGCAAAAACACTACGTCCTTTCTGGGTATGGCGTCATCAGCTAGGAAAAGAAAACAGCGTCATTAACACCGAGTAATTTCAAAACATCTTTATAATGTCACATTAGCTGGACCACCTCATCGACTACGTAAGCTTTAGGTGATGGTCCCACTGCTCAAAACTACATAGGGAGATCAACCAAGCGCAGCCTGTGAGCTAGCTGTAGTAAAGTTCTGCTATGCACATACCGGTGAGTCGGGAAGTTGGAGTGATGGTCATTGCAACCTCCTGGACAGAGGCCAGCAGCTGCTCTTGGACATTTGGAAGCTCACTGAAGTCGGACACGGAAAGAACGTAATTGGGGTCGTATGAGACTCTCTGCAGTTCTCTGCTATCAGATCCCCTCGATCCAATTCCAAAGGTCAAGACGCCAAGCTCTTTCAGAGAGGAGGCTGCTGCATCAACACTGTCAAATGACCTTCCACCGCTAAGCAGGATAAGTATCTGCACACCCTCCAGCCGTCTGCTGCCGGTGGAGGCAGTAAAGACATTGTCTCTGACGTACTGGAGAGCTGCCCCCGTGTTGAGGGGTCTACCTCCTTTGTGTCTCAGACCTCTGACACGCTCAAGAACGTCTTCCTTTGTCGAGTAGCTATTCAGATAGAAATGGACCTCGGCTTCTCTACTGTACTGCACCACAGAAACACGGTCTCTGTTTGCCTCTATGGTGAATTGCTCTACTACTCTCTGCACAAAATCACGCATAGCCGGGAAAGAATTCCTAGTGCCATCTGAACCGTCCAGCAGAAACACTACGTCCTTTCTGGGTGTGGCGTAATCAGCTAGGAGTGGGGGAAAACAGCATCATTAATACCAAATAACGTCGATTACGTTCACAGACCTTCACAATGACACATCAGTTCATGGCCCCATTACCGGTCTAAGCCCCATTAAGTGTCTAAGCTGTTCGTAAACAAAGTAGGGACATCAAGTGGAAAGACAAAACACGGCGTATTGTTAAGTTCTGCCATGCGCGTACAGTCGGTGAAGTTGGAGTGATGGGACTTGAAACAGCCTGGACAGAGGCCAGCAGCTGCTCTTGGACATTTGGAAGCTCACTGAAGTCGGATACGGAAAGAGCATAATTGGGGTCGTATGAAATTCTCTGCAATTCTCTGCTATCAGAGCCCCTCGATCCTATTCCAAAGGTCAAGATGCCAAGCTCTTTCAGAGAGGAGGCTGCTGCCTCAACACTGTCAAATGACCTTCCCCCGCTAAGCAAAACCAGTATCTGCGGCACACCCTCCAACCGTCTGCTGCCGGAGGAGGCAGTAAAGACATTGTCTCTGACGTACTGGAGCGCTGCCCCCGTGTAGAGGGGTCTGCCTCCTTTGTGCCGCAGACCTCTGACACCCTCAAGAATTTCTTCCTTTGTCGTGTACGTGTTTAGATAGAAATGGGCTTCTGGGTCTCTGCTGTACTGGACCACAGGATCTCTGTTCTCAGCTACTTCCAATTTCTCCACCATTTTTTGCACAAATTCTTTCATGGCTGGGAACCCATTCCTAGTGGCATCCGATCCATCCAGCAGGAAGACAATATCTCTCCTCTTTCTATCACCCTTAGCTATAAAACAAACATTGAACAGTGAAATAGGGGAGCCCAATACATTACCTTTGATTTAATTCTAATAGCATGTTACTATACACATTATTAATAAGAATGTTGTAGTTAAATAATTATAAATTTATATATTTTTTAAATGTCTATTATTGAAATATATCACAATAGCCAGATTTTTAACTCACTTTTAATACATTTCTTTTTTTTAAGAAGCAATGGTAACACTTTTAAGAATTAATTAATATTTAGCTTATTCACAGATAATCTTGAGTTAATGTAGTTATACATTCATCAAGTATTATCAAGTATTCATCAAGTATCAATCATCAAGTATTAAAGGGGAAAAAATTCACTTTTACATGTTGTTCGAACATAGTTGTGTGTCAGCAGTGTCTCTATCATCATCTAGTATTAAAGGGGACTATTATGCAAAATTCACATTTACATGGTGTAGAAACATACATATCAGCGGTGTGTGTACACAACCACCCTATAATGGTAAAAATCCTTTTTTTAAGCCCCATAAATTATTAACAATGTCTCAGAATAAATTGTTTGCGGTTTCTATGTAATGTGACGACAGTGCACAGGCCTCGCCCCATTATCATAGACCCCATCCTGAGTGAGCTGTAAACAGTCCACCATGCTTATCTCCTCGTCAAAGCAGTTAACAGCAGCATTCAACTAAGAAATGTATACTTATGAAAGCTACTAAAATTATTCAATCAAGAGTAGTGAGTGATTTTCTAGTTTTCTTTTTATGTTTGATTAATATTAACTGCATAGCAGTAGGTACTGTACTGTATACTCGTGCAGTGTTTTTTGACACTTTTTCCTTCCCACACACTTCCCACTGAGATGCCTTGATACAGCACTCTGGGAAAAGCCTATTCGTTCAGAAATTGTCTTACCCTCTTGCTAGAGGGTGTCAATGATGGACTTCTGGACAGCAGTCAGGTCGGCAGTCTTACCCATGATTGCAGTTTTGAGTAATGAACCAGGCTGGGAGTTTTTAAAAGCCTCAGGAATCTTTTGCAGGTGTTTAGAGTTAATTAGTTGATTCAAGATGATTAGGTTAATAGCTCGTTTAGAGAACCTTTCATGATATGCTAATTTTTTGAGATAGGAATTTGGGGTTTTCATGAGCTGCATGCCAAAATCATCAGTATTAAAACAATAAAAGACCTGAAATATTTCAGTTGGTGTGCAATGAATCTAAAATATAGGAAATTTAAATTTTATCATTACATTATGGAAAATAATGAACTTTTATCACAATATGCTAATATTTTGAGAAGGACCTGTATTACGTTGCTTTCGTTTTAATACACAGATCTAATATGCACATGAGTAAAGTGATTTCTTTACTTGCTGTTCATATTGAGAGATAAAATAGTGTGTAATTGACAGTTTAAACCCAATAAGGAGATAACTGTTAAAGATAACTGTATAATATTCACGGGATGATTCTACTGTGCAAATGTCTTAGGCACATTATTATTTTCACCTGCAAAAATGGTTTGAAGCCAGTTATTTAGATATTTTGCAGTAGTGTCATTCATGTTGCCATAAATTGTAATAATCCAGTGAGATTTGTGTATGCACAAGGAGTCTGGCAATAGCCGGTGTGTTCCACGTTGAGATCTGATCTCACCAAAATCGAGTCTGTCTGGGATTAAATGAAAAAAAAACTGAGACAGACTAAATCCAGAAGAACTGTGGCAATGTCTCCAAGATGCTTGAAGGAACCAGCCTGCAAGTCAAATCGATATTTGGTGTGGCCACTCTTTGTGTTTAAAACTGCTTTTATAGCAGTTTTAAACAATAGTTTTTCAGGTAGCTTTGCAGGTATGTTTCTTCAAGTGTCTAGGAGACGTTGCCGCAGTTATTCTGGATTTAGTCTGTCTCAGTTTTTTTAAGATTCTTCATGTAATCGAGACGGACTTAATGATGGTGAGATCAGATCTCCAAGTGAATCATACCGGCTGTTGTCAGACTCCTTGTGCATACAAACATTTTACTGAATTATTACAATTAATGGCAAATACAATGGTTGGAAATGTAAACAGATATTCACACTACAGCAAAAGACATAAATAACTGTCTTAAAACTGGGGTATATACAGTGTGTGTGTAGTAGGATATTAAATAAAGTTTTGTTCCATGAAAATATTTAGTAAATTTCATACAGTAAATATAACAAAAATATATTATTAGTAGTAATATGCGCTGCTAAGGACTTTATTTGGACAACTTTAAAGGCAATTTTCTGCCAGCCTTTGATTTTGAATTAGCTGATGATTAATAAAATGCAGCTCATATCTGTTGTTTTCGGTGATGTGAACTCCATTATTTCTGCATATCGTGGGAACTGAAGATTTATATCCGTTTTGCAGAGACATCTTAATGTGACCAAGTGTAAATTAAATTGTTTTGATTAATCAGATAGTATCTGATCAGTAAAAACACATGAAGTGACCAGGAGTAAACAGGCCAAAATGAAAATGATTTACTTGACTATTAACTCATGACACATCACAACACGAAAATCCCTTACAGGCGTACATTGTGCGATATCTGTGCGATTTCAGCTAGGTTACCTACTGTACGAGTAGATCACATGCGATGTAAAGCAAAAGCTCACAATTTAAGTGTTGAGCACGACTTGACTGCTCAAACTATACGTGGGAAATATGCACGATAAACCCCTTAAACAACTTTAAAATGAAATAGGTCTATTTCTCTTCTCCTTTTATTTTTTCACTATGGCTAGGTTATATGGGCCAAAAGAGAAATGTTACGGGAAAAAAAAGACAGTTATACATTATCACCATATGTTGAAGTAGTTTATCTCTCGTTGTCTCTGAGAATATGAGTCAGATTTTATTGATGTGGCAATCATTAATGAATGGATTATTTCTTCACAAGTCATACATTTACTCAGGATTATCTGTGCATTTGTCAAGCATGAATTATTGCATATTAACTTATATTGTAATGTGTTACCAAATAATTTTTAAGGAAGCAGTATTACACTTACCCATCAATTCATTTTTGTTGTAAATTGGATTGGTTTTCATTGCTTCCAGTAGCTGTACTTGGATTTTTGGTAATTCACTGAAGTCAGCCAATGAGAATACATTATTTTCTGAGGAAATTGTATGCAAGTCTGAGTATTTTCCTCCTATTCCATATATTAATACCCCATTTTTTTTAAGAGCAAAGGCTGCTTCAGAAATGCTGTCCCTTGATTTACCACTACTCAGAAGAATTAATATTTGAGGGGTGCCTTCTTTGTGCCTGCTCCCTGAAGCACTTATAAAGATATTTTCTTTCACGTATAGAAGGGCAGATCCTGTGTTTAAAGGCCTTCCACCTTTATGGCTAAGCACTTTTACTGCATTCAATACATCTTCCTTTCTTAAGAATGAATTTAAATAAAAATTTGCCACAGCCACATTGCTGTATTGAATTACAGAGATTCTATCATTATCAATTCCCACATTAAGGTTTGTGATTATATTGAACAGAAAATCACGTATTTCTGGAAATCCTCTTCTTGTACTATCCGAACCATCCACAAGAAAAGCGATATCCCTTTTAAATCCTGTACACAGAATTACAATAGTTAGGATTAAAGAGATTTAAAGTATTCAGCTTTAAAGTATTTATCTAATCAGAATTTGTTTGCTTAGTTGCATTAATAATCATATACAATGGCAGGAGACACATACATAACATATGAAACTGACAATAAAACAGTCTGTATTTAATTTAAATTTAAAACAACCAACCAACCAACCAACCAAAAATAAATCAACTGAGTAACTCGAAATGATCAGCCAATAACAGTAGTATTCAATCCTGGTCCTGGGAACCCACCGCTCTTGTACTTTTTGTATGTCTCTCTAAAAAAAGGGAGACTCAAAATGTGCAGAATAGTGGGTCCCCAGGATAGAAAACCACATGCCTAATAAGCCTCAACATGTATTCTAAGAACTTCTATAAACTTCATTAAATCTTTCAAGTTTTACCATGTATTATTTTTTAATTCTTACCATCAACTTCAGTGTCTCCTTTTTGTCTTACACCCATAAGTTTTGTCAGGAGGCTTTGACGAACTTTTGTTAAGTCATGAAAATCATAAACAGGTATGGCATAATCTGTTCGAGAAGAAATGGCTTCCATTTCAATGGGATCTGTCAGCTTTGACCCAATGGCAAAAATGGCTACTCCCATACTCTTTAGTGCTTTAGCTGGTCCATGAGGAGAATCTCTTGATCTGCCATCAGCCACAAGCACAAGATTTTGGCTAACACTGTCTATTTGCTGACTTCCAACTCTAGGGGTAAAAATATTGTCTCTAACAAATTGTAGAGCCTGGCCAATATATTGTGGCCTTCCCCCTTTTGGTTTGAGCTTGCGTACAGCATCTGCCACCTCAGAAGAGGATGAGTATGTACTGAGATTAAAGCTTGTTGCAGCAGTATTACTGAACTGCACAACAGCAATTCGATCTTTTTCTTGACCAACATCAAATGTTTCTGACAAACTGGCCACAAATTCTCGTATAGCTGTGAATCTATCACTAGCATCATCAGATCCGTCAATAAGAAAAACAATATTTCTTCCAGCACCCAAAGCCTGGCCTAAAATAAATAAAGGGAAGAATATTTCCATGAAGGAAAGACAACAGTATTTTAACAACAATTATATACAAGCCAGAATTACAGTACATACAGTAGCTAATTCGTCTGCATCTGCCAGTCTCTTCTTTATTTAACATAACAGCATGTTTAAGAAAAGAGATTAGTTATTAGAATTCTTACCCTCAGGAGTTGGAAATTGTTCAGGAATTTCATCTCCACTTATCAAAACAGAGGCAACTCTGTGGACAATGCTGTTGATGGAGGTGAAGTCAGGAACAGAGAAAGCATAGGCTGGCGTTGAAGACATTGTCTGTAACTCAAGTGTATCAGCATTTCTTGTGCCAATTGTAAAGACTTTTATGTTGTTTTCTCTTAAATTCTGTGAAATGATTCTGACATCATCACCAGATCTGCCACCACTAAATAAGTACAGAATCTGAGGTACACCCTCATCACGTCTGCTTCCAGAGGATGGTGTAAATATATTTTCTTTAATAAACAGTAGAGCAGCTCCAGTGTTCAATGGCCTTCCACTTTTGTGCCTCATAGAACGTATGGAATTTAGTACCTCTTTTTTGGTTGAGTATGAGCTGAGATAAAAATTAGCCGTGGGATCACGACTGTACTGAACAACCGCCACCCTATCGAGATTTTCCTCCACATTTAGACTCTCAACTAGCCTCTGAATAAAATTGCGAATTGCCTCAAAACCAATCTTAGAATCATCAGACCCATCAATAAGAAATGCAACATCCCTTTTAACAGATTCTGTAATAAAGAAATGAGATGAAAAGATTACTATAATAGAGGACTTTAATAGCACATTCTGCAACACTAGATCATGTGTTTACACTGATTTAAAGATTATGTAAGAATGTATGATGGCATTCTTTATGCTATCATGTGGTATAATAAATAAAATCCTGCTGTCAGTGACTGGTGTACACATATACATTAAGAAATTAAAGAAATCTCTTACCAGAGACCTGAGAAGTAATTGTTGGTAGTCGTTGGTAAGATACCCCTTTTATTAACGCTAAGATATTCTCTTGAAAATCAAGAATGTTCTCAAATTCAGAAATAAAAAAGTAGTTTGGTTGATGGGATATTGTTTGTAACTCAAGTGTATCAGCATTTGTGGATCCAATGCTTAATGAAATGACTCCAATGTCTTTCAAAGCTTTGACTGGACCACGTATGTCATCATTAGACCTTCCAGAACTCAGCAGAATAAGAAACTGCGGCACACCCTCCAAATGTCTACTCCCTGCAGCAGCAGTAAACAGGTTGTCCTTCACATACTGTAAGGCTGCCCCAGTGTGACGCAGCCTTCCTCCTTTATGAACTAGACGTTTCATATGATTTATAACATCGCCTGATGATGAATGTGTATTCAAAAGAAAATCAAAAGCTGCTTCATTACTGTACTGGACCACTGAAACACGATCTTTATTTGGTGCCACATTCAGTTTCTGAACCAGGGTCTGAACAAAGTTTTGTATTCCTAAGAAACTTCCCTTTGTGCCATCAGAGGCATCGATTAAAAAAACAACATCTCTTTTTCCAGCATCTGTTGCAACGGAGCATAAATATACATAAAGTTATGTCACCAGTCCATAAAACCTTTAAATCAACCACATTCCAAACAACAACAACAAACACAAAAACATCCTTACCTGTTGTAGTTGGTGGAATCCTCCTGGGCTGATGAGGAACTCTTTTTACATATGATAAAAGTTTCTGCTCAATGGTTTGAAGGTCATCAAACTGAGGAACAGTAAGGGTATGAACAGGAGTATACGAGATTGTCTGGAGTTGAATAACATCTGCATTCTGATTGCCAATACTGAATGGTACAATTTTATCCTGTTTCAGAGCAGCAGCTGGAGCTCTAACATCATCCTGAGACCTTCCTCCAGTCACAAGCACGATAATCTGAGGAACCCCATCCAGGAGTCTGCTCCCAGAAGAGGCAATGAACATGTTCTTTTTTGTATAATCAAGGGCTCTTCCTGTGTTGAGGGGACTTCCTCCCTGGTGTTGCAGATTCTCAATTGAATCGAGAACTTCTTGCTTTGTGGCATGTGTGTTCAGGTAAAAATGAACATGTGGCTCTCTGCTGTATTGGACTAAAGACACTCTGTCTCCACTGAGCCCGATATTGAGTTTTTCCACCACTCTTTGAACAAACTGACACATTTGTTTAAACGCATCCCTGGTGTCATCAGACCCATCCAGGATAAAGACAATGTCTCTTTGAGCTGCATCCAATTCAACTGGGATGAAAATTAAATGGCTTTAGTAAAATGGCCTTAACTTTTATAAAAAAGTGTAAGACAAAACATCATCACACAGTAATATTTCCCATGGTATGTACAATAAAATTCTAATGTGATCAATGATTTTAATCAAATTTACATTCCAAATACACTTTGCTATATGTCTGTTTAAGAAATTGTCTTTAAGAATATGCTGTCAATATCTAAAATGTTTTATGAGAGAATATCACTAGTGTACTTTCACATTCATAGGAATAAGATCAATCAAGCAACTAGAATAGAAAAAGGGAAGAATAAGGAGTTGCTATTGATGAAACACCAACAATGATTAAGAAATCATTGGCTCAGACAAGAGCTTAAACTGAAGAGGAATCTCCGCAAGTAAGACTCTTCCATGGTTGAGAGAACCAGTGGAAAATCATGAAAGTTCTCTGATGGACAGAGCAAAAGATGAACAGAACAGAAAAATAGTAAATATTTAGTGTCAAAGGTCATTAATTGCCAGTCTTTAACATATGTTAAGCTGAATCAAACAATTAATGGCCTTATGGTTAAGCGAGCAGTTCAGTGAAGAAAGTTTGGAAATTTTCATGTCCAAACTATCAAATGCCTAAAGTCATAAGAAAAAGCTTGAATTTTAGGAAAATGCCAAAGTGTAGTTATTCTTACCAATGATAGTAGGGGGTTCTATTTCCATTTTGGATTTGATAAAGGAGAGGATATCAGGCTGTATATTTAAAAGTTCACCAGAGACTGGAAGATTAAAAAGAAATCTAGGTGAAAATGCTACGCTTTGGAGCTCTGCCTCTACAGCATTCTTTATTCCAATAGCAATGGACAAGACTCCAAAATTTTTTAGATCTTCAGCGGGGCCTGCTACATCATCACTGGACCCGCCACCAGTCATAAAAATCAACAGCTGAGGGACTCCTAGCTGATGTCTACTTCCAGAAGACGTAGTGAAAACATGGTCCCTGACATATTGTAACGCTGCCCCAGTGTTTAGGTTTCTTCCACCTTTTGCTGTGAGGCTGTTAATGGCATAAATTACAGCTTTCTTACTATTGTAAGTATTAAGTAGGAAATGAATCAAAGCATCTTCACTGTACTGTACTACAGCAAGTCGAACAATGTCCTGGTCAATGTCAAGATCCTCTGTCATTCTCCGAATAAACTCACGGATGGCAAGAAGTCCATTTCTGGAGTCATCTGAGCCATCAAGGAGAAAAACTATATCCCGTTTGTTAATTCCTGTATCAGGCGAGTTACAAAGAAAAGAAAAAGAAAAGGATATTGGAATACATCTGAATCATTCAATGTTTAAATTGAATAGCAAAAGCTTTAAAAGTGTACAAAAGCAAAAATTATGCAAGTAAATCAAAGAATATCAGTGACATCGACCCCACAAAAATTATTTTGTGGGTCAGGATGTGAACAGTGTTGAATAAAGCTCTTGCAAGTTTAGTTCAAAATACTCCCATGGAATGAACATCTTTGTGTGCAAAAGATGTCAACTAAAGACATGGAAGACATGAGGAAATACTTAAGAAGAAAGATTTAAGTAAAAAAAGAATGTTCAATTCCACACATCCTAAAACATCATATATATATAGCAATTTATATCACATGTATCAGACTCAATGCCTAAACAAAATAATTGTTTATTTATTGTTTATAATGAAAGCTCTTACCAGCGGAGTCTAGAACTTCTGTTTTAGGAATTTCTCCTGATTCTTTTGGGATATTCTTTAGAGTTGAAACAATTTGTGGCTCTACTGAAGGAAGGTCATCAAATCGATCAATATAATGTGTGAATTGAGACTGGATTGATACAGTTTTCAGCTCATTTAGATCTGCATTTTTTACACCAATGCTCACTATCACTATTTCAAGATCTTTCAGGGCCATGGCAGGTCCTATTATTTCATCACTAGATGGTCTGCTACTCAACAATATAAGTATTTGAGGAATTCCATGAAGTCGTCTACTCCCAGATGAAGAAGTGAAAACCTGGTGCCTCACAAATTGGAGGGCTGCACCAGTTTTAGTTATTTGTCCACCTTTGTGTTTTAGGACCTTTATGGCATTTAGAACCTCCGTCTTTGTTGAGTAAGTTTTAAGATAAAAGTCGACCACTGGATTGTCACTGTACTGAACCACAGACACTCTGTATTTGCTTTCCTCCACATTAAGTTTCTCAACAACTCTTTGAACAAAATCACACACTGCACCAAATCCACTTTTAGTTCCATTAGAACCATCCAAAAGGAACACAATATCTTTTGCAACATCTTTCGCATAAACTAAGATACAATGAGAAATATTTCGAATCAAAGAATAGCACAGCACCCCAAAAACAAAATAAAAAAAAATAAAGCACCCATGGAATGCCACAGCAAAATAAAAAGCTAAAATGTTCTTACCTTTCTCTAGAAAGACCTTCAGTTCTTGATCTGGAAGGTTCACATAGTTCTTGAGCCTTTCCTGAACCGTGTTGAGCTGGCTGAATTCCTTCACATTGAAAGCAAATGATGGATTGTGAGAGATGGCTTCAATCTGTTTAGGGTCTGCATTTTTCACTCCAACACCAAATGGTACAACTCCCTCAGTCTTTAGGGCAACAGCAGGTTCACTGACACTATCTCTTGATCTTCCTCCCGTCAAAACAATCAAAAATTGGGGAACATTTTCGCCAGCACGACTGCCACGTTCAGGTGACAAGATGGTGTTTTTCATAAAAGTCAAGGCAGCACCAGTATTCAAACTTCTGCCACCTGCCAGAGTGAGTCCATTTACAGCTCTCAGCACCTCATCTTTGGTTTGGTAAGTGTTCAAGTAGAAATTAAGACTAGGTCTCTCACTATGCTGGACCACAGAAACTCGTACTTTGTTAATGCCTATATCCAGAGGCTCAATGACTTTGGAAATGAAGTCACGGATATAGGGAAAGTCACCTCTGACATCATCAGAGCCATCTATCAAGAATGCAACATCCCTTTCTCCACCAGAGGGACCTGGTGTTGCAATCTCTGTGAAAGATTAAAAATATTAAATTAATGAAATACAATAAAATTCTTAATTTTCCACAACATAAAAGTTACATTTAATATTTCTGAATACAAGAGAGAAACAATGGTATGTGTTAAAAAAATAGAGGTGCAAAAAGTAATTTGTTTATGTTAACCAATACAACAGTGTTCAACAGTTTTATATTATATTAATACCCTTATTTGGTAATAGGTTATAATAACTGCACACTAAATCATTAGTTAAGCCTTAGTAAATGGTTAATTCATCATTTTGGCTATAAAGCATTAATAGACAATAATAAGCAGTTTATAAATGCAACTACAAATGCTTTATTCTTGATTTATCAGCATATCTATAATATGTTTAATAATTTTATTTTCATATTTTATTAAAAATTAATTAATAATTTCTAAATTTACAAACCAGTCATTTAGGAGTTATCAGTGGTTCATCTTATTGTTTAGACAGTAATAGTGTGTTAATAAATGCTTTATTAACCGTAATTCATGATTAATTCAGGTAGCAGTAGTTGTCCGTTAACTATTTTTGTGAACTTATCTAATGAGAACTATTTAAAGCTTTTACAAAGGAGATTTAAAGGAGATTTAGTATAAATGTGCATTTAAATAGTTTATTAATTGTTTACTTACACTTTTTAAATATTCTTATGAACCATTTACAACTCCTAAATAACTGGTTTGTAAATAATGTAATACTTAATTTATAAATGATAAATGTATCATTTTTTAAAGTATGAAAATATAATTATTAAACACATAGATATGCTTATAGAATAAGAATAAAGAAGAATAAAGCATAAAGCATTTATAGCTGTAAATTGCTTATTAATGCTTTGTAAATTATGAATGAACCATTAGCCAATGATTATAATAGATTGCTGTAATTATAAAGTGTTACCATTTTGGGAAGTTTTTCAGAGAACTATCAATTTAGAAAGAGTTCTTAGAGGTGCTACTGGAGGATGCCATTTATTTATTTATTGGCCACATTCCACTTTTAACATGGAAATAATATTAGAAACGAAATGTTTTTTTCCACATTTGGGATAACCACCATTAGGTAAATGTCCCTTTGATAATACAATTGAAAGATCATTTATGTCAGCATGCTTCAGCTCACCTGTTATTGTTGTATCAGTCTCCCCAACAACAGTGATCAGTGGTGTAATAATCTCATCAACAACACTTGACAAGTCAGCAAAATTGCTTCGGTAGTATGCCAAATTTGCAACAAATGCAACAGTTTTCAGGAAACGCTCTTCCACTTGTCCAGATCCAACAGCAAAAGTCAAAACACCCTCTATAGCTACACGGTCAGCAACCCTCTTGACTTCATCTTGAGATGGTCCTCCTGTTACTAGCACAAGTACCTGCTGGATCCCCTGTCTCCTACGAGACCCAGCTGAGGGCTGGAAGTGGTTGGCTAGGGCATACTGTAGGGCTGCACCAGTGTTTAATGCACGTCCTCCCATCAATCTCAGCTGAGAAATAGCAGAGAGAACATCCTGTTTGGTGTTGTGAGTGTTCAGAAAAAACTCAGTTTTCTGCCTCTCAGCAAACTGCATTAGTCCGATGCGCACTCGCTCAGGTCGAACGTCTAGTCTTTCCACCACGCCAGTGATGAATTCCAGCACAGATTGCATGTTATTTCCAACATAGCTAGAGCCATCCACCAAGAAGACAATGTCTCGGACAACTCTTTGGGTGCGCACTGTAGTAACATCCACAAGGCCTAGAAGATTTTATAGGACCACAATTTTAGATACGTAAATACCTTTTAAAATGAGTCAATTTGTGTAAGACAGCATCAATGAGCAAAAGTGAATAAAAAAGATATAGTTTTGTACAGTATTTAATGTATATATATATCTTTAAATTAATAACTTACATGCAACACAATCTGCATTTTTGTAGAATATTACCTGTTTCAGTTGGACCCTCTGTCACAACAACACCAGACAATGTAGAGAGATGGGAGAAAATGTCAGTGGAGCTGCGCAGAAACAACCTGAAGTCCTTCTTCATGAAAACCACACTTTCATCAAAGGCTATTTCTCTGAGTTCAGCCTCATCAGCCGCTTTGGAGCCTGCAGCCAAAGTCAGAACACCCATTTGACGAAGAGCTTCAGCCGGCTGTTGAACACTGTCTTTTGATTTTTTACTGGTAAGGAGGAACACAAGCTGTGGCACTTGATCTTGAATGCGGCTCCCACTCTCAGCTCTGAGCATGTTGGTTCTCACAAAATCCAGGGCAGCACCAATGTTGACTTCATTTGAAGGTCTGGGTTTTATTCTTGCGAGAGCAGAGGTTAGGGATTCTTTTGAACTGTATGAGTTGAGGTTGATCTCTGATTTTGGGGTGGTGGAAAACATGGCCACTCCGACCTGCACCTGATCAGGTCCAATTGGCATGGCATCAATAAACTTTTTGATTAATTCTCGCATTGCATTGATCATGGTGGCACCCATGGTACTGTCAATGAGGAAAATGATATCTCTCTTCCCAACAGCCAAAACTAAAAGAAAAAAAATGAAGAAGAATTCTGAAAATCAGGTAAACTACGCAGCAGTTAGCTATCATCATTTACATAAAATGTATAATGTTTTACAGATACATTGTATTAACTATCACCATGTTTTACATGCCATAAAGCCAAACTATAAAAATCATGTAAGTAACGGAAACCAATTAGCATAAAGTAAACATTTATTTAAAACCATGGAAATGGATACCAAAGTTATGACCTAAATGTAATAATATCCTGAATATAAACATACAAGAAGTGTTAATGGCTGCATGTATATTAGAGAAAACACAAACCATGAAACTACAAAAATGGTTTTGTATGGTTCACTTGCAAACAAAGCATGCTTGTATTGTTTACAGAACTTAAAACATGGTGCATAAGTGTTGCCACTAAATAAACAGCAAGAAAAAAAAAGAAAGAAAAAAATGTGAGGGGGGAAATACACTAAAATCTTTACACTTTCACCTAAAAATGTCCACACCCATGATAATGTACTGTTATTATTTCCTTTTCTTCAGTTTCTCTATGGAATCCCTCTCATACGGTAATTACATACCTTCTGTGAAATCTGTTTCAATCACAATGGTGCGCTGGGCGACCCCATTAATGTATGGGAGTATCTGGTCACCCATGCTTGCCACTTCTCTGACATCAGGAGCGGACAGAACAAAGCTTTTGTCTGTAGCAATAGCTTCCAGTTGGGCAGTAGCAGAATCACCCGCAGCAATACCAAAGGTGTACACACCGGCCTGCTTTAGGGTCCTCTCGCCCTGACTGACATCATCAGTGGACTCCCCAGCACTGATTACCACCAGTACCTGGGGCACCCCTTCCTCTGCCCTGCCTCCTGTATCTTGGCCAAACAGTCTGTCTGCCACCACCTCCAAGGCGCCCCCCAGATTTGCCTCAATCCCGCCAGGGTACTTAAGCCCCTGGATGGCACTGAGGACGTTCTCTTTGTTGTCATAGCTATTGAGATAGAATTGAATGTTGGGATCGGCACCATAAAGCATGAGGGCTACACGGATTGCATCCCTGCCCACGGTAAGCCCCTCAATCACTTGGACAGCCAAATCATTGACGAGGGGGAAGTTGGCAGCTCCAACGTTCTCCGATCCGTCAATTAAGAGTACAAGGTCGGCTGGCCCGCGGGCTTTGAAGGAGATGTAGAGAGAGGACAGAGAGACAGACAAAATATAATGCAAAATGTGTGTGTTAAAAAAAGAAAAGAAAGAGGGAGACAGGGGAAGGGTGCAGGCATAAAACATAACCATGGATAATTACAATCCATCATAAAAACACAACACAAACACATTATACTGCATGTCTGCTGAACCAAGGAAGATGCTCTGTAACTTTCTTTTTTTATGCTCTACAATTGTGTAGAATTATGTTGTGGGGATTTAATTTACAGTGAATTCAAAGTAACTGTTCGTACATTGCATGTTTCTGTGTATGTGTTTGAGCACCTATAAAGCCTGCTTTTGCAATTGAATCTTTCCATCTTCTTGTGTCCAGTCAGACCATGCAGACTCATGTTACAGTATTCAGTGATAACAGCACCAGTCATGACCCTTCTGTCTCATCTTTGGACTTCTTTAAAATCACTTAATTTTTTCACATATTTGATCATTTAAGACAGTTTTGTCTCTTGTGATAACATAATTCCTGTTTAAACAAAAGGTTTTGCCAGGATATACAGGGTGTTATACACTGTATAGAATTGAACTGAATAGAATTGTCCCATTTTTAAATAGTCAATAATCTTTAGTTATGTCACAGTCATGAACCATGATTTACTGCTTGATAAGAGAGAAGGAAAAAAAAAGAACAAAAAAAAGTTCTGCCAAAAGTGAAAAATATTAATAATGGCTAAAAAGAAAGAGCACATTGACTAAAAGGGACAATGCTATTTATTTTATTTTTTATTTATGGGGTCTTAAATGTTTGAAATAGGTGAAAAATGCTCTTTTGTTTGGTGAATATTTCAAAGATGAAAACATATGGGTTCATCACTGTATCAATTGTGGAGAAACATTTGTTTATTTATAAGGTTACACAGTGAAGACAGTCAGCACACACATAAGAATCAGACATTAAGCTCTCAAGACATAAGCTGTGCTGGGTTGTTAGCCATCATCAGCTGCTGATGATCTCTAAAGTCTCAAAAGACATAAATCAGTGACTCCTTGTCATACTTTAAAGAATTTAGGCATTAAACTTTAAGTGAATATACTTTTTTTATTTTTCAAGAATTTAGTAGAGAAATGATGAACAAATTAGAGAATGGATGATGAGAGACAGAAAGACAGTTGGATGGATGTTGGTGGTTTTGAAATTCTGCTACATCTAAAATCCATTATCTCACGTCTCTTTGCGCAAAAGCACTAAAAACAGAGGAATCACAGCATGCAGAAAATGTGACTGTGACAACAGTCATGTTATCAGTGTGGGGGAATGGTTAATTGGGTTATTTCTGGAAATTTTTACCCATTATTACCCATATTCAATATTAACTGGCTGTGGCCGTCCCCGATGCTGACAGTAGCTCGTGAGACCCTTCAGGATTAGTGGTGTAGGCCTAAACTTAATATTCAGTTATCTGTTGAATTGTTTACTACAGCACACCACTCTGTATGGCTTCACAGTTATTTAAATATGCGCTCAACTCCCTTTACTGAAACACAGTAGGTGTTTCTCCTCACTGTCTTTTAATTCAAGTGACCAGCATTGATGGAGGTCTTCTAAAAGTCACACTGTAATGCTCCAATATTGTTACTTGCTGTTACAAAATATATGTAATAAAGCTTTGCAAAGAATAACATAGCTAATTTTAAGCTCTCTTTCCAATCAAATGATTTTTTTACCTGTGTATTGATTGCAACACAGTAAAATTACCATATTTTCACCTATAACAGAAAGTTTACTGCTCAAAGAAAGGTGAAGAGACAAAAAAAATATTGGAATAAACTTACCATCCTGAGCTTCAAGTTTTGGGAATAGACCAAAAGCCATTACGCCCAAGAGGGCATACAGTAACAACCGGTTCTTCCCCATTGTCCACAAAAGCATCGGAATAGACAGCTGGAAAAAGACAACAAAACCGCTTTTACGTTTTTGGGAAGAATTAACACCATACTTTTTACACCTCTGAAGCTTTATTACTCTCTCACATCATCACTTTATATCAGAACTTGCACTCGGCACAAACACATATGACTTTTATTCATCCACAGTTCTGTCATAACTTTGGACAGTTTGACAATGTTTTGGTACTAAATTATAGGTATCAAAAGATCAATATTCTAAATATAATCACTTATTGAGTTGTTTGTGTTCTCGTCTTTTCTCATAAAATATGACATAAACATTCTCTGAAATACCTCAGGACTGTTTACGCTTATTTTTAGGAGGAGAGAAAAGGTTTTGGCAGCACAGTGAGATTTATGTGACCTGTTTCCACCCCATGAGCCAAATCCACACAGCTGTCAGATTTCAGGATTTTAAAGGGATTTCTTCCCACATCAACTCTCCTCACTTGCCAGTTAAAACCGCAAAGCACTAAGATGTCCACATTCAGAAGAAAAGCATCAAAGTACAGGACACAACAAAAATGCAATGACACAGAACGTCCCCTCCTTGCTGAGCTCAGAATCACACTGAAAGGTACTGTTGTAAAAACTTTTAGACTGGAGGACTAGGAAAATGACATGCTTTCCATCACATCAGACTCCTTGAGTCATAGTGCAAATTAATTTGTTTAGGTGGTTGGTTGCCATGTTACCGTACATGCAAATTACAGGAAAAAACTGAGGAATACTGCATATTCATTTATAGAGAGGATAACTTAGCACAATTTAGCATTTTAGCAGGCTCTCACGGTTATACATTTAGTTTTTTTACTGTTATCGAAGTAAAGTGACTAAAGCCATATTCTCACTGAGGGATAGCATAATTTATCCAAAAATTATTTATTGGCCCAGGTCAAACATTCCAGTTTTATTTAATTCAGCATCTAACTAGATTTTAAATCATAGTTTTAATTAATTTCTTAATTAATAAATGAGAAAAAAAAAAACAAATAAATAGCATTACTTAATACAAACACTATGGGTCAGAGCCAAAAGCAACAATAAAAGCCAATGCACGATGTAAAAATATTTCAGAACACTTTAAAATCATGGAAATCTCTTATAGGATTTTCTAGCATGATTTTGCTGCCTCATTCAGGTTTTCAAGGTTTCAATGCCCAAGGAACAGTAATGAGATGAAAAGCATGTGTTTGAACTAAATTCAATTCCTGCCCCCTTAAGCTCAGTGCTGAAAACCAAAGAACCAAAATGAGTATCACAAGGTGTCTAAACATTGTCCTCTAGTGGTTTAAGTGGGGATAACAGCCTCTCCCTGTCAGTCTTTCTCAAAGCTGGCCCAACATGGGAAATCCAAGGCTTACACTTCTGGAAAAAAATATTTTATCCTGGTCTTGTCACTGGGGCAGTACTATGAAAGGTAAACCTTTATAGCTTATCTACCCCTTAATGGCTCATATCAGTTCTGTGTGACAATTACATTTGTATTCCTATTTATGTCAATGGAAAATAACTGTAATTAATCCGATTTTTCTGGTGTTTTCAAGGGTCCACATCTGCTTCTGCTTCTCTTAAGTTTAATATCTGAGCTCTAACTCTCCCAGAATTCTTTGTACATCTGGCAGGGACAGTGGAAAAAGTGTTTCACATCACCCTGTCTTTACAGTGCTGGGCAGAAGGTGTGATCTGAATTTTGTCTACAGTGGTAGAAAAGTGCAACAGAGCTTCCTGACTTGTTCTCCTTTTTGCTTCTGTTTAAACAAGCTCATAATCAGTATTATCCTCATCCGGGTATGCTAGATATCATCTTTATAAACAAAAAGCAGCATTACAACTCAACCAGACTGTTATTGGGATAATTCTGCAAAACGTCTTTTAAATAAAATATGGATTTCATCAATTAGGTTATGTGCAACCATACCACACACTTTTGATTACATATTGTAACAGTTGTCTCAAAAACTTTCCAGCTGAAGGAAGCTTTCTCACTCTTAACACACCCTTAGCACAGAACCCCTCCACATGTATTATCAGAGCACTTTGCTCTGCCTCTTCTGCAATTACTCTTCCTGTGGTGCAAGAAAAATTCCCTCTTTCTCCCAAAGCTTTGGAATTGGCTGTACCCAGTAAATTCTTAACAATAAAACTATATAATTAAGAAGTAAAGCTGCCTACATATTGTGTGCACTGGAATAGCCATGCAAACAAACCAAGCTTTATAGGGTATATGGCAGATTTTAGTTAAATGGATTTTTAACACATTTTTATAATGCATGCATCAAAACACCCTAAAAACACATCATCTTGCCTAAAATCGTTTCACTCATGCACGAAAATGCTCCTTTTGACAAAGATGTATTTGCACAATTAAGTCACTTACCTCTGGAATACAGAATTCAGAGCGCTGTATTCCGTAGTCTTTCTATGGAATTTCAAATATCTGCAAAAAGACAACTCTTAGGTCATTATCTTCCTGGTATCTCCCTTCTGTGAACTGTTATGGATGGGTCAGGCAGAGATGATGCTGATCAGCTTGTGTGCTGAAGCTTTGCTGTGAGACCCCGTCCGTTGAGCTAACTGTGTGCTCTCCAGAGGAGCAGTGCCACTCACTCCAGCCCGGGACAGGACACACAACCTGGAGAAAAGCCACACAATGTTTCCACGCCTCCTACTTTCCTCTGCAGAGAGAAGAAGGAAAAAGCACAAAGAGGAGAAAAAAGAGAGTGAGAGAGTCACAAATGAGAAACAGACCCAAGGCCGTATTTGGTATGGCTGTTCCTTATTGGGAAGGTAATGTAACAAACCAAAGCAAGTTTTTCTTTCTCCTTACATTGTTTCATCTCAACTTGTATCCTTGGCTACCCGCTGAAGGACTAATCACAAACACAATGTATGAACTTTCTAGCAAGTCTCTCCAGTGTTGGGGAAAGTTACTTTGAAAAGTAATGCATTACAATATTGCGTTACTCTCTTAAAAAGTAACTTATTGAGTTACTTAGTTACTTTTTAAGAAAAGTAATGCGTTACTTTACTTTTGCGTTACTTTTTCTCACCTGGACTGGGCTTGTTTTTTTGTTTTTGTTTTTTTATGACAAAAAGATTCTATTTTTGTGCAAATGTAAAGACCTTTTCATACCAAAATTGAATTAATAAGCCTCAGGCTGAGGTAAAAATACAAATTCACACGCTCTGCTGTGCTGCTCTGTCATTCTGGGTAATGAAAGAATAGGACGCAGATGAAAAAAAGTTTTACCAATAAATACAAAAATCTAGTAATTTTTGCTCATGATTTAACTGAATCATTAAAGGTCAGCAGCAAATTGGTCAATAAAGGTAGATTAAATACATAAAAATATTTGTTTTATTTAACATTTAATTATTGGAGGTTTGCATATTTTGCATTTGAATGATTTTATTATTTTTGAGGAATACTCAATCTTTATGCAAGTGAGATGAATAAATGCTCAAATTTATTCTTGAACTACAATAACTATTATGTTCACACACAACGCCTCTATAATTACTCTCGATTTCATGGGGACAGGAAAGCTGTCGGTCAAATAAATGTGAAAAAGTAACTTGCGTTACTTTTTTGAAAAAGTAACTCAGATATTTTGTTGTAAATTTGAAAAGTAATGCGTTACTTTACTAGTTACTTGAAAAAGTAATATTATTACGTAACTCAAGTTACTTGTAATACGATACCCCCAACACCCCCCAAAAAAGGTGTGGAGCATAAACGTAGAAGTACGTATATGAAAAAATCACTTTCTGTATTGGACTTGTTAGGATTACTGTGACAAACAGAGCTCTGGATGGGAGCATTTGTTTCAGATTCTTAAGAATATCTTTGCACTTATTATACGGACAAACAAAAGACGCGTAAATCAGTTACAGTCACATCAGAAAATATCACGACCATAAAACACATCCAAATAATGAATAACATGTTTAAATGTTATGTGATACATTGGATGTGTCAAACCGATGTAACAAAAGTTCAATAACGTATTCCACACAATGAAGTTATTTTCTAGTTGATGTCAGTACGAGCTGACCTAAGATGGGTGGATCAAAGTAAGGGGTCGTCCTGAGCGATCAGACACATACTGCTGTGTTTAATCTAAAAAGTAATATTAGAATACACATCTAATTGAGCACAGACAACACCTGTTTCTTTAGCTGGTAATCCAACTGTATCTCAGTTTTGAATTAACTAGTCTCACTGTGTGAATTATGTCAGAATCCTTGAGAATGAAACAGTCTTGCACAACTGATGCCAGCGATTACCTAAGCAATGTGTTGACAAATTCAGCTCCACTGTGTGCAAGATCATCAGATCATCAATGTCAAAATCAAGAAATTTAAAGGCAAATTATGGAAAAATGACGCCTAACAATTTTGAGATGAGTTTTTACCATACCCATTTGTATCAACATGTTACAGAGAGAGAAAAACACTTCACAGGAGCATGTGTGCTCTGTAGTATTTTAAATAGCAGTCCATTTTGTGAAAAATACAGCCTAGCTCTATTCCCATTTGTGGGGCCTTTTACTGCCTTCCCCTTACCCCTGTACACGTGTCCTTTACGTCCAGCAGAATGGTAGGGTCAACTGTTTACTAAAAAGTTAATGCTTAAAGAAACAGTTAAAAACAAACAAAATTCCCTAATATATATTATATTATTTACTATATATATATATATATATATATATATATATATATATATATATATATATATATATATATATATATATATATGTTCAGGTCACAGATAGGGCGGCCATGGCAGAAACTTCATTTTGTGTTCAGTGACATTTTTGTGTTGATTTTGAAGTTCGGTTTAGATCATTGTCCTGATGGAAGATCCAACCATGGCACATTATAAGATTTCTAGCAGAGACGGTCAGGTTTTGACTCAAATCTGCTGGTATTTGCTAGAATCCATGATACCATGCTGCCAAAAAGCTCTTTTTTTGTGTCATCTGACCAGGTCAATTTTGAAGTTCCAGTCATGTCCGACAACTGGAGTTGCTGTTTGATTAATTCGTTTTAGGCTTTCTGACCCCAAGACTTAACTTATCTCTGCAATTCTCCATCCATGATCCTTGGAGAGTGTTTGGCCACTCAAACTCTCCTACTTACTGTGAATTAGGATGATATAGACACACATCCTTTTCCAGGCAGATTTTGTAACATCTTTAGAACATTGGAAGTTATTAATTATTGCCCTGATGCCATTATGGGAATTTTCCATGCTTTAGCTATTTTCTTACAGCCACTTTCTATTTTGTGTAGCTTTTGCTGCACATCAGAACTATGTTCTTTTGTTTTACTCATTGTGATGGATGATTAAGTGATTTTGGCCTTTGTGTTTCCTCATACTATGGGTATAACAGGCCGTCTCGTCCAACATCAATGCTCACAAACGCGCTTCTAGAGTAATGGTTGAAAATTCCCATAAACACACTCCTAAACTTTGTTGAAAGCCTTTCCAGAAGAGTTTAAGCTGTTGGGTGGGCCAACTCCATTTTAACCCTACAGATTAAGAATGGGATGCCATTAAAGTTCATGTGCATGTAAAGGCAGACATCCCAAAACTTTTGGCAATATAGAGGCTTCATCTTTCGTGCTGGTAGAATCAGTTTAAATAGCAGATATAAATCCATTAGAAATAGTAGATATCGGGGTTTGTTTCACATGTTTTTGAGCCGCAGAATGGCACTTAAAAGTTAAATCAAACAATGGTTTGGGTTTTATCTCGATTTTGATACACTAGACCATCCAAATGTTGTAACTACTGCTTGACTTACATGCTTGTATAGTAACACAATTTTAATGGTGGCTTTAAACCTTATTTACCTTTTCATGGAAAAGTGATGTGTTGTCCAAAACTTTCCATGGGTAACTGAACGGATATTGTGGGGTGGGTTGGGAGTTCTGTGAAATTCCCTGAGTTTCATCTGCTTAGTCATGGACCATGCTGAATCACAGGTCTACAAACCAGCCTGCAAGAAGTAAAACTAGATAAAATGACAATTAATGTATGGTTTATTTTGAGGCCTTTTCTCCACTTTTATTACAAACAAATATTCAACAGAGATAGGACTGGAGAATGGGAAATGATGCAAATCAGACCCAAAAATCACATATCTTGCATGTCCCATGCCGGGACTCAATATTTCAGTGCATGTGCTCTAACCGCTAGGCCATTACATTTTTGAGTTTGCTTCAGCATGTTTGCGTGCACATACTTTTGGTAAAGTTTTTGCCAGTACCACATCAAATGACAAGAGACAAACGACTCCCTTTACTTCCTAGTCTGTCAGTAATTCTCTACTCCTTTATATCATAAAAATACATTCAAGCTAAATATTTAATCAGAAATATGCATGTTTTGATATGTACATTCTGTTTTTGAGAAAGTAATAAAATACATACGAAATTGCAATGAAAACGAACCAGGTGGAATTCAGTTTCAGGTTCTGAATTACTATAGCAAATACCTAGCTTGTTTACTAAGCGGTGTAGCACTATAAAATTCACAAATGTTCATCCAGCTATAAAAACTAGCAAAGATTTTGAACAAAGGTGTCAGTGTGCTCCGAAATCAACAAACTCTTTTGAATGCCAAATATTCTAATGTTAAAACAGCAAATCTGTATCAAAAATATAAAGCTGCAAGTTCAGCATTAACTAGACTTTGAGAGTCTAAATCCTTTTCTCTTCAACATGAGCTGCAGTGTTCTCTGGTTTTACACAAGGCCAGGTGGGCACAGACCATCAATAAAGATGATTCACAGACTGCAGATTAGTTCCAGCTGGACACAGGCTGGGTCTGAGCAACACAAACTAAACTGAGTAAGGAAGTTTGGTCTAAAGGGAACTGCAAGACCTAAAATGAGAGCAAAATCATCATAAATTACATAGACTTTCAGGTTTATTTATTTATTATTATTTTTTAATTCCTTTATATAATATTTATCAACACTTTTGCTGAACGAAGACATCCATATGAATTTGCAATTGAGGTTCAAAAAGGCACCAGCTGTCCTCATAAGGAGACCCTATAGGATTGTAAGCAAAGGGTCTACAAGACAGAATGTTCATGCAAGATGATCATCTGATTGTGCTGGTTTCCAAACTCTCTCTCTCTTTCTTTTCTGTGAGAAGCTAAATCAGATGAAATAGATTTTCAGAGATGGCTGGCAGCTGTGCACACCATGTGCAAAACACATTTCTAAAGTCCTCCTTTCACCATAATCTTTTCCTTTTTCTCTCTCTGGACAGTTTGAGGGGTATATCTGTTTTGAATTTGACTCCAGCATTTTAAGATTCTTCCTGTGGTGTTGCAGCCTAAAGACAAAAAAACTGGCACCAAACAAATCTGCACATCTAAAGCTTTAGGGGATCAAAAGTATGCATATACTGAGTCAGGATTACACGTTAGTGATGATTGAAAAGGGTGTGGTCACATGCTGTGTCCAGATTTGCTCTGGCTAACTAAAGTTGTGACCATTGGTATTTCAGCAAATCATCAACAATACATCAATAACAGCACTTATGCTGTATAAATAAAAACTGGTGTTATGATCAACAAGTTCTTGCTGCTTTTTCTCCATCAAAGATAATCTACAACCTGGCCTTCATTTGCCTGTTTACGGTTTACATATTATAATAGGGTTTTGCAATATGAACTAGAATCACTTTTATGCCCACTTTATAACAGACTAACAATCTGGAATAAAAACCCCTGTGTTAAAGTCCTTGGCCCTCAGAATGGTCTAAGTGGTTAGTATGTATCAAATCCCCCGTTCCAGCTGCCAGCAGCAGCCACAGTTTAACCCTCCCTTGTTGCTTCATTGACTCACCAATCTATCTGAACAATGAACTCGATTGAAATCTCACTGGGTGTCCTGTACCAGCAGCTGCTGTTTTAAAATTCTGAACCTAGTAACCATGACTACAATGCCGCAATGACTAAAGCCTCATAATGCATACAGTATTCAGGGCTGGAAATGTAGTGAAACTGGGTGTGATGGAACTTTTAGAGTATACTGCAGAACATAAGTCCTGAATATGTGCCTTTGAAAAAGACAGTGTGCTTGAAAACCATACTCATTTTTTCCATGGTGTACATATGTACTGAGGCTGGAAAATAGAATTTCCATGATTAAAATGAATCACGCCTAATGTTTGTTTGGGAAGCATCATAATCGTTAGGCATAACGTTTCCCTCAACTCACATCCAGCTCAAACGGAAAGGATTTTGTGTAAACTGAGAGAGTAATGAGGAAAGAGTGGTGTAGTACAGGAAAGAAAATAGATTGGAGGAGTAGTGCACTACTAATGGTTACGCATCTGGGCATCTAACATAAATTGCAGGCACAGTCCATAAATTTGGTGTCAGAAAATGTCGAGCAATAAAATAGAGAGCATGATTCTTTTCTACTCTGTGCTCTTGAATCAGATGAGCAAGCTAATATTGATCAATTAAGACTGTCATGATTTAGGCCTAATAAAGGTTCTAAAAATCTAATCACAAAAGTTCTAAAGCCTAAGGACCATCATGAACAGAGCTCCCTACATATAATTTTTAATGCAATTCTATGCAGTATTAGTATTTTGTGCTCATTACAATGAGAACAAGATGCACATTTATAAGTTAAATATTATTGTATGATTATCTAGCATTTCATATCCGCAAAACTCCATCAGAAAACATGCTCGGAAAATAAAGTCATGAGCTCAATTGGTTCAGTACTTCGCTGCTACTTCCTCATGTTTTGTCTAAAACTGATAGGCATCCCTTTCTTGTCCGTGCCAAGTAAACCAAAACATTTCCTGCTTTAACATCTTAGAGCAGAATTAATTTCATGTGATGCAATATATTTCTGTAAGAAAAAGTAAGGAAATACGATGATGTATAATTAAATACAAATTAAGGTAGAGAGGCGTTGGAACTTAGCCAGAGCACAAGCCATATTCAATGATGTCATAGTTGATTAAAATATTACATTTAACAAAAACAATGCTGTGATGGATAGACATACAGTCATTCCAATGGGTTACACATCTTTTCAAAACATTTCCAGAGGAAATTATGGGTTGTGAAAATTAAATGCAATCTTAAAACAATAAAACCATTTGAACAGACTGTATGTCTACACCACAAAGCATCAAATCTGAAATGAAAAATGGAAAAAAATCTATAATACATTTCAGAACCTGTTAGAGATGTTTTTTTTTTTTCTTGACGGCAGAGGGGGCTGTTCTTGCTGACAACCTCTTCCAAATAGAGCTGCATTCTGCTGACAGTTCTTTATAGAATTTCTTAGGCTCCTTAGCATAACATGTACCTGCATTTTTCTATATCTACGTGTTTATATGCATTTATCTGATACAAAATAGTATCATTTAAAACAGTCAGATTGCATAACTCTTATAGGTCATCAATTCAACTCAATCTGGGAAAGAAAAAAGTCTGCGCTTTTATATCGCTCACTATATTCAATATTTATTCTCACAACAGGGACCAAACCAAGCATCAGGGTGTTTAGTATTTTAGAAACTTACAGGTAAATCTTTCTGAATGCAGTTGTGGCTTGGGTAGAAGTCCCACAGTCATGAATAGAAGCCCCTGTATAAAGAAAATGCAAACGGATGAAACGTTTTACATGCATTGCAAAAGAATCTAACTTGTGCAAATCAGAGTCACCAGCCTAGAATAAATATATTTTTTCCGGTTGAAATGAAGTCATGCGGTAGGCACTTTTTCTTCCATGGTCAGGCAAAGGCAAAAACTTTTCAAACTTGCTTTGTATGAAAACAGTATAAACATTTATTCTGTAGATAATCAGTTAAAATGGATGAACCGTATCATTTTAACCACTACTGAGGGGTCTATTGAATGAATAATTATATGGAATTTTGCTCCATCTTCTCTGTTCACAAGTTGAGCAGAATATAAATAGAGCATTGATCTATGGATCTGCTAATATAAAATAATTTCAATAAAAATGTATCAGACCCAAACATCAATAGCAACACTATGTTATGCTATGTGCTCAAATATGTTATTTGAAAACTGTGACCATTTAAGCTGTAACAATGTCTAGCCATTGCTGAAGCTAATTAAAAAGATTAAATCGGATGCGGTTTCAAAGAGAACTCTGAGAGGGGGTTTAAATATCTCACTGGCCCTTCCCAACCCCAGTTAATTGGACATGTGATAAACACAGCAGTTTGACTTTCTGCCTGAAATTGGTCAGCTGAAATCCCACTGGACTACTACAGGCTGCTGAATCAAGTTCAGGTAAAAACATTTTACTACATAGTAGTTATTAGGCTATATAAAGACAAAATCTGTATAAAGGAACCGGGTGTACACTTTATAAGTGTAATTTGTACAGTGTTGCTGATTTTGCAACATTGCTCTAAATCTTCTTAAGAGCAGTAGGTAGTCTTTTCCTCTTATATATGAGTGAAATAGCATTCCTAGTGCTGTAGTATTATTTCCTACTGCTTAACAATAAACCAGTCTTCCATTGTATAAAGACCTTAAGGGCGAGCGGTAGGATATAAGAGCTTAAGCGCAGATGTTGAGTGGAATGGCAGATACAGTGTGAACCTATTCCAATAAATAAACAAATTCTATAATTTTGGTTTGTACAATGTTACAAAATTATTCCACATCACCTCTTTTTTTTTAATCATTTTAATAATTTCACTAAAAATTATTTGATGCAAAGACTGGATAATGTGTTTTTTTTATGTGTTTGAAACTGCGCTTTGTATGCAAAATGTCAGCAACCCCTTTTCATCATTGCAAAGTGTAGATGGAAACATTGCATTGGAAAACAAGCCTCCTCGGTAAAAATTATTTATTATTTATATATAGCAAAGATTTATATTTTTAATATTTCATATAAATAATACAAGCTTTTAATTTTAAGTAGATTCAGCCCAAGTATAAATGGCTGCCAGTATAATGAAAGAATGGAAAAATGCAACATAACTATTTTGTGAACAAATAAGCTCACTCCCTAATGTTGTTTTCTATTAAACCTTTGAAATGGCATTTCATTCTCAAGAAAATGAGCTGAAATAAACTGTTCAACCTGTGAGCAGTAAATTACTGGTTTAGATTAACTAGGTGCTAGCATGCAATTAATGAGGCCAAATAATTTTTTGTTCCGTCTCTGGAGACATTTGGTAACAAAAGTGCACTGTGATTTGGTTCACAGGCTTCCTCATTCTACCAGATGAGATTCAAGATGATGCCCAGCAGCAGCAATGGGAAGAGTTTGGATCTCTCCAGGCTGACAGATGACGAAGCCAAGCATGTTTGGCAGGTGATACAGAGAGATTTCCACCTGCGACAGAAAGAAGAGGACAGACTAGGGTGAGACATAATCACACATTTATATGACATTAACTGTCAGTACATGTACACCCAACCGCATATCCTTTTACTATGCATGTTGTACTGTATCATTATTTAAGAAACAGAATCATTGATCTCATCTTTAGATATTCCTTGATGAGGTTTCCTCTGACTATCCCATCATCGGCCCCATCTGAACGATTGCTTAATCATATTGTGGATCTGGAAAACCTTAAGTGTTTTTTTTCTTACTAAAAGTCTTCTGTAGTCTGTTCATCTGGGATTTATCATTTAACTAGAATCTGTGGAATGTCTGTCAATAATTTATTCTG
Organism: Gobiocypris rarus; assembly: GCA_023029165.1. Classification (NCBI taxonomy): domain Eukaryota; kingdom Metazoa; phylum Chordata; class Actinopteri; order Cypriniformes; family Gobionidae; genus Gobiocypris; species Gobiocypris rarus. The sequence continues at coordinate 29,050,828 of CM040910.1, forward strand.
CTTGAAAATATGGATCTCAGGAACATTTCCACATCAATTAACCATATGTGAATCCATTTGAAATAAACTTATGAAGATAATTTCTTTAAGTAGGTAACTTTACCATTGATACTTTTTGAAAGAACATTCAAACCACCAAAAACATGTCTATTGGTGCAATACTCGTCTAAAGATAGTATGATTATGTATATGTTGACAACAGATTAAGGTGTGGTTACTTCATGTTTTCTGGAAGATTCAACTGCTAGGCTATGACCTTTCAAATTATAGTGGGAAAAGTGTCAAACTTAAGTTCAGGTCAGATAATTGGCCATCTATTTTAAGGAGTGGCTTAATGACTCAGCTAGCCAAGAAAAGGTCTCGTGAATGCAGTAAATCTTGGTTATATAATGTATATCATATCTTGTGAGCCTACTGTCTGAACCATAACCATACAATATTTTTTCTTGTATAATAATGTCACAGATGTGGCCCACAGTCACACGTATAGACATGTGGCACTACTTGTTCACTCCACCTGCATGTCTGTCAAGTATTAACTTCGTAGACAATGTTGAAGGAAAAAAGCCATTCCTGTGACAGGCCTGATATCCTTATGCTGTCTTTAATTTGTTGTGATGATTTTACTTTATGTTTGTTAAAAAAAAGAACCCAGCAGAATTGTTAAGCTTTAGACTCCTCAGACACTTCAACAACAGGCTGAGCCCATGTATGTCTAAATTCCAGTCATTTTAAAAGAGGTAATAGGATTTGTCTCAGAATATTGAATAACATCACATGGCTGACATTTTTTCTCTCAATTCTCTCACAGTTGGAAGGCAAAAGCTAGCTCAAAATAGTCCTGTGGAGACTTTGTAATGTGGTGATGATAAAAACTTGATGTGGTAATGCAATGCTACATCCACTCATGCATTGCAAAGTTCAATTTTATTAAACATAAGAAAAAGGAAAAAGGTGAACAGGATAAACCAAATTAATTTTTGAAGGCAATTAAAACTTATTTGAATAATATGTAGTCTGCTTCTGTTCTTTTTTCATGTTCAAGCATTATAGCTTAATTAGATCTAACTTAAAACCAAACACACTGTTATGAAATATGGGGTGAAATATGCATGGGGGAAATATTATTGTAAAAATATCCCAAAAAAAAGAGAAAAAAAATTGTTATTCTCTAATCTTCTCTAGTTCTATGCGTCTTTGATTAATTGATTATGCTGTAATGTAAGATATTTGACTTACACTTGGACTTATGCTGAACTGCTTTAAACTTTAGCCAAATAAAAGTTGAAAGAGCCACAGGCACATAACCATTCAACATGTGGAGGAAAGCTCTTTGCTGGTTTCTTCCTGAGATGAGCAGATTTAGCAGAAATGACTTAAATATCCCATTTTTAATGCTACACAGCTGTGATACAGAGATGTCATTGTGCTAGAAGGCCATCACTTTGGCCATAAAGCTTGAGAAACTGGCACATTAAGAATGAAGGTTTTTAAAAGAAGGCTAGAGACCATGGGATAGAATGTGGGATAGTCATTTCCTCTCTCTATATTATGCTGACTTGTGCTGATGACCTAAAGCAATCTGGGCCTAGCTGTTCAAAAGATATTCGATCAGATTGATTTCAGCTATCGGATTGAATCAAATGTTTTGTGTGTTTTTTTGGAATCTGATTCATAATCCAGTTTTAGTATCTAAATCAAACTTTCAAAATGTATTCTAAACATTTTACAAGAATTGGGTTACCTTTGATGTAAGTAGGTGATTTGAGTAGATTCAGAGTGGATTTCAGGAACAGAATCTAATAATAAAACATTAAAGGGTTAGTTCACCCAAAAATGAAAATTTTGTCATTAATGACTCACCCTAATGTCGTTCCAAACCAATAAGACCTCCGTTCATCTCCGGAACGCAGTTTAAGATATTTTAGATTTAGTCAGAGAGCCTTCTGTCCTTCAATTGAAAGTGTATGCACACTCTACAATCCGCATTCACGAGTCCACAGTCCTGACTTAAGACTACATGGACGCTCTGACGCACCAGATAACACATCAGCAACGTCTTACGTCAGTAGCGGGATTCAAACAAACGCGGAAGAGAAGACAATGCTGGATAAAGTCGTAGTTTTTGTTATTTTTGGACCAAAATGTATTGTCGATGCTTCAAAAGAGTCTAACTAACCCACTGATGTCACATGGACTACTTTGATGATGTTTTTCATACCTTACTTCCTACCTTTCTGGACACGGACTGTAGAGTGTGCATACACTTTCAATTGAAGGACAGAAGGCTCTCGGACTAAATCTAAAATATCTTAAACTGTGTTCCGGAGATGAACGGAGGTCTTATTGGTTTGGAACGACATTAGGGTGAGTCATTAATGACAGAATTTTCATTTTTGGGTGAACTAACCCTTTAAAATAATAAAGCCTATATAGTCTATATATGTTTATATTTTGCGCTTTATTTGTTATACTGTGATAAAGTAGATCGAGCAGAGATTGTGGGATGTGACCTTTTAAGCCTTTCAGTGCAGTAAAGTAACGTTATCAAAATAATTTAACAGTCATTTATTAGTTTATAAAGACACACTCATCAGAGATGAACCGGATAAAAGTAGTTTCTAACAACAGCATCCCTTATATTTGTTTGATTTTTTATTTATTTGTTGTGGGTCAGATGAGGTTCTGACTGTTTCCCAGGCTCCCAGCTAAATATTCCATGGCAGTGGTGCTGAATTTACAGCAACGTTGTAAATATGTATATAGCATGTGGATAGTCAACTGTACTGAACATTAACAAAACTTTACTCTTTACCTGAACTGATTCAGTGATTGATCGATTGATCGAATCTCGTACGGTACGTTAAATCTGTTTCCTAAATCCCAAACCGTGTCGCACCTGTGTCGTGTGACACCTTCAAACGGTGACGGTAATAAAATATGCATTGGCCACTAAAGGGCTGCGCTGCGAACGATATGAAACTAAAAGTGACAATATATAACTGCTATTATTTCATTCGTAAAAATGTCATGAAACCAATATTTTATTTTTGCAGTAAACTTTTAGAATTAGCCTGCACTGTCATCGTGGTCGTGTGTGCCGTGGCAACGGGGGAGGAGATCTGCTGTCCAGTACTGACCCCAGCTAGGCCCAGGGTGTCTAGTGTTCAGTGTTGTAGCAGTTTTGTCAAATTATATATCATTTTCATATTTAAAATACGTAGTTTTACTTCGTTTAACTACCATTTACAATTTGGACAAGAGGCCAATTCTCAGTTTTACACATCACAATGAAAAGCCAGTGAATCTCTCATACTTATTATTCATGCAGGGAACTCAAGACCAAAATAATGAAAGAGGATACGAAGAAAGAGCTGCTGGAATATCAGCCTAAACTCAGCGATTCCCTCTGCATCCGCTGCCTGCAACCCTTCAAATTCCTTGTCAACAGCAAGCGCCAGTGTCTGGACTGCAAACTATTTGTCTGTAAGTCCTGCAGCCGTTTCAGCAAGAAGGACCGCGGGTGGGTGTGTGATCCATGCCACATGTCCAGGTGAGGACCTGACTGACACAATGCTTGGGATTTCTGATTTGTACACAGAGCAATAGTTTGGACATAAAATACAATTCTTACGAATACGTAACACCATTTTTATGTAAATTATCACATTCAATTCAATCATGTAAGAATTTTTTTTTTACTATAATTAGTCCCAAGTTTAAGCCTGTTTTGTGTGAATTCTTTGCATTGATGACTCATCTTCACCAGTTCTGCTTGCATTCACTTCTGCTGTGTACTACTCTAGCATACTTTATTGAAACAATGTGGAATTGTGAATATTGTTGCCCATTGTTGTTGGGTTAACACCGCTCTGTAGTCTTACATCAAAGACTTCAGCGCTGGGAAGATGAATCTGTATTTAAACTCGGTCATTAATGTAGTAGAAATGTGAAATTATTTTTGAATTTGGTGCCTTCTAGACTGAGGAAACACAGAAAATGTATTTTTGTCTCATGGGGATGAAAGACAACAATTCCCAGAATGAACTTCGCTGCTATGCTAGGCACAACATGGTTTACTTGCCCACCGTGTTCATTTTCATAAAAACAGTTCAGTTAGAGACGGTACAATTAAAAACTGAAGGTGTCTGTTCAATATTTTATGATTGAGTGTCACAGCTGTCACGGCACAAACGCTGCAGGAGTCAGATTACATCCATCACATGTGCTGAGGTAAGCGTGGGATTTGCGGCTGCCTTCACAGCGCGTGATCATTCGGGCGCGTGTTCAGTTCATGTCTTTTGGAATTCATTTGAAAAGTTGAAACACTCACTTTGCTCTCCACCGCTCCGAATATGAATCTCTGCAGCTCCCCAAGCATAGCACTGTGAGTGCGATGTTGAAAACATGTGGAAATAGCGCCCACTCCTGGCTGTGGTCTTTAGCCTCTGGACAAAAAAATGAAGATATTAGCGTCATCTGAGGAATTGTTCCAGAAATAAAATGCATAATTATCTCGTCTCAGGGTCATATGAGGGGGGAAAGTACGATAATTTGAATATACTCCCGGGTCTCTACTGATACAAAGCTGCTAATCGCTGAAGTAACCCTTTAACATTATTAGTTCTTATTGCTTAAAGCTGCATTCCGTAGTTGTTCCTCTTTGTCGCCATCTCTGTTTGAAATCTGCAACTGCAGTTATTCGCGGAATGTTCAACTCTACGTGAGCTGTGCCTCGACACCGCACAGCGCGTATCAATGTTTTGAGGAGAAGGGCTGTCAGTCACCGCGCCGTGTGGATTCTGTCATTCAGAATCACAGATTCTACTGTTTGAACGTATGACCAACATAAGAATGTCATCTAAACAAGTAAGTAGCTAACATCCACTTTAGTGCTGACCAACTAGGCCTAACGTTACGTGGGAAGAGCATCGCAAAGCACAAACAAAGCACAACAAAGAAAACTCCGTAACTTTTACTGTATGAATTAAGCGAAGTGTGCTACTGTTACACAATAACCATTGAAATGTCTGACCTTTCCAGCAAAACAAAAAAACAAAAAACAAAACTGTCTCTGCATCCGTTTTGAACCCATTCAAAGCACGGAGTTAACGCCACCTTTCAAAAGCCTTTTTTATCCTTGTGGCTCGGTTGAAGTCTTTCTTTTTTCTGTAGCCATTCCGAAAGTCCGAAGTCTTTTGCATTTTACAACGGGTGAATCTCCAGATGTCACTGTCACTGATTGAGGTTTCAACCTTTCTGGATCCGCAATCAAATTGATAAGTTTAATTATATCAAGCACTGTGAGAAAAGACTATAATAAATCTCCACCTCCAACATCCTCACACGCGATATAGCCTACTAGCCGGGACTTCTTATTGATGTGTACAGATGTGACGCAATGACGCAAAGATATGCTCGAATCTCCCACGGAAATCCACCAGTACCACTGGAATTAAAAACATTATTACAAGCTTACCATTGTAAATCGAGCTAAGCAGATAGTAAGCAGATAGTTTTGAACACTGGCTGGTTATGTACTTGCTCAAAAATTGATTTTGGATCATTTTTAACCCAAAAATGCTACGGACTGCAGCTTTAAATAAATTATGTTGTATGGAGAAGAAACATAAGAACCAAGTAGATTTCATTTAAACAATACTGGTGGTATTAGCCTATGAAATGTAAATGTTTTGATTGACCAACACACTCTCATGGCATTTTGTAACCATTTTACATTTTGGTGAATTGGTCGAATTTTGGTGAATAAGTTCACATTCATACTTTTTCGTACAATCTTCTTATACCCCACTGACGTTAGTTTTAGTGGTGTACCTTCATGATTATGTTTTCTAAAAATCGTATGATATTACAAGGTGTAAAGTTATGTTTTCTCATGAGATCAGGTTGGACTGACTGAAAAAAAATATTCTTCTCTTTGTTCCTATAGGATCCTTAAGATTGGAACTCTGGAGTGGTTCCATGAGAATGTACGCTCTCGCTTCAAGCGTTTTGGCAGTGCAAAGGTCATGAATTCACTTTTCAAGAGGCTAAACAGCGACCGTGCCTGCTCTCAAACTGACCTCAGAGGTAGCCTGTTTAGGGTCATTCCATGAGACTCGAATATTTCCCATTATAAACTGACCCTATAGTGGAACCCTGAACAGTGAGCAATCTTAATCATCACATCACATGAACAATCTTTTTTTTGTGCTAGTTTTGCTAAGTTATGTTTGCTAGAAATCAGTTTTTTGTTTCATGGAGCTAGGACCATCCTGAGCTGAGAGACAGGCTTCCATAAATGCCTGTATAACCCAAAAGGATGTTGTGGTCCATGACAAAAAGACAGTCACTGTGGTCAAACCAAGTCATATAAAACATGCTTGTTTTGCAATACCACTACATAGAGGCAATCACTCCTAAAAAAAGGACAATTTAATTAAAAATGGTCAAGCAGCTTTATCCTCTCTCTGTAAAGAGCATCTAAAGACCCTGTTCCAACCACTCAAGTTAGCATGCTGAGAATTTTACTGAATTCTAATTGGAAAACTATCAGTTTAGAAAATCAGTCAGTAATTACAAAATGCTTCAAGATTCTTACTGTGTCATCTGTAAATGGAAAACAGTTTTTGAAGCAGTATCTGACAGATGACTTACAGCAGGAACACTGAAGGCAGAGCTTAGAGGAGAGAGGCCCGCATAACTTTGAGGGATTTAGTGAGGGATCCAGAGAGAGAGAGAGAGAGAGAGAGAGAGAGAGAATTGGCTGGGCCGAATCATCCATGTGATTTACTTCTTTACACAGTCACATGTCTTCTTTCTCTAAGTGCCTGGACTCGAGTGTCTCTCTTTTATCCAATTTTCAAGCTCTATCTGTCCTGAATACAGAGGTCAGCGAGAGAACGTTGCTGTTTGGGTGAAATGAGATTAACAATGTTCCAAACAAAAATGTTCCAAAAAATATGTCTTAATTACATAATCTACATAATATTTAAGGGTGGGGCACACGGGCAAAAAAGCCAGCAAACACCAACACTACAAAGTTTGCTTTTGTAATTGAAATGTTGGGGAAGTAGGCTAAATGTTGTGTTCATACTGCCCCAAAAAACACCAACATGGTTTACACACCAATCCAGCAAAATCCCAACAGCCATTGATGTTTGGTGTTTGTTGAGGCAGTGTGAACTAGCTTAAATTGACGCCACTATTTAATTCCTGTTTTGCTGTTTTCAACAGTGGTTGCTGTCTGTAACCAATCTCTTGTCTCTCGCTCTTCCTCCCTAACCCCTCACCCCATCACATAGAGCCTCGAGACGATGACACGCACAGCATGCCTGAAGTTCACAGTGAGTTAAAAAAAGCCCTCTTTCTTTGTGATATAGACATTATGAACGCTGATGTCATGCAAAAATCTAAAGTAATCTGTGAATGTCTTTCATCTGTCCAAACAATAAAGCAGCCATCTGCTCACACATTATCTTTAATGTAATAAGGCTGGGAACATAGAGAACAAAATGTCTGTGGAAGAAAAACACCTTACATAGCCAAGAAAAGAACTAAAGTCAGAAGCATTGGCTATTTTACATCAATCAACAATAAATATATTTTCTGCTGCCCTGGTCAGGCCAGTCATTCAGATTTTACATGAACTGTGAATATTTTCTCTTGTGCCACCACACAAAAAGTATGCTTTTTTTTTTTTTTAGCAAGATTTAGAAGTTTTATTGGTAACACTTTAAAATAAGGTTTCATTAGTTAACATTAATTAACTTCATTAGTTAACATGAACTAAGAATTAACTGTACTTATAAAGCATTTATTTATCTTTGTTAATGTCAATTTCAACATTTACTAATGCATTATTAAAATCTTGTTACTAACATGAACAAAGCATGAACAGCTGGATTTATATTAACTAACATTACCAAAGATGAACTAATGCTGAACAGAGGTGTTGTTCATGGTTAGTTTATGTTAACTAATACAACCATATTGTAAAGTTTTATTTATATACTATATTGCCAAAAGTATTAGCCTGGATGCCAGCAGAATTTAGCCCCGCCCACAACATTTTTGTGTGTGGGGTTATTTTCTCAGGGGTTGGGCTTGGCCCCTTAGTTCCAGGGAAAGGAACTCTTAATGCTTCAGCATACTAAGACATTTTGGACAATTTCATGCTCCCAACTTTGTGGAACCAGTTTGGGGATGGCCCCTTCCTGTTCTAACATGACTGCACACCAGTGCACAAAGCAAGGTCCATAAAGACATTGATGAGTGATTTTGGAGGAACTTGATTGGACTGCACAGAGTCCTGTTCTAAAAGCGATAGAATACCTTTGGGATGAATCAGAGTGGAGACTGCGAGCCAGGCCTTCTTGTCCAACATCAGTGCCTGACCTCACAAATGTGCTTCTAGAAGAATGGTCAAAAATTCCCATAAACCTACTTGTTTGGCAATATAGTGCATATATCGGGGGTGAAATATAATTTTACATTAAATGCTGCAATTTCTTTAACAAAAAAAAAACAAAAATGTTTTTATATAATAGCTGTAAACAGTACAGTTTTGTATCTCCATGACTATAGCTATATGACATTTTAAACTGACAAAATGCCAGAACTTTATTTAATTTATTTATAATTTACAACCCATTCTAAAGGAAGCTTCTATGATTTACTTAAAGTCATTCTCAGTAATATATGTACATTTCATCAATGTTAGTCAGCAATATAACAGTACCTAAAAATATATTTAATAATTCCCTAATTTTGGGCCATACTCCTCTATCTGACAACTAGTACTTTTGGAGATGTAAAAGAGAAATCCGTTTAAGAAAAAAAAAAAGAATTATGTCATAATGTTTTTATGATAAATCCAAGAGAATGTGTCTAACCTACACAAAATGAAAAACAATTTTGAATATATTACTGAAAATGTGTTTGAACAGTCAGACTTGATAATCACTAGTGTTTCTTGTCTATGATCAAATAATTCATTTTCATAACTCTTGTCATCCACACAGCTGGCTCTCTATTTAACCAGGAAGATGAGCAATCTGAGAGGTTTGACAGACGCCACTTCAGCCTGGTACTGTACCATCCCTTAATCATCCGAAACTAATGTTATTAGAATCCAGGGGAAACCAGAGGCAGGACCAGAGCGTTATAGTCTGTTAGACGTTATGTCAGTTAAACCGCAGTGCAAGATCGCCCTCTGCTGCTCAAATCCTAGTTTAGTTTTAACAGATTCATTTAGTTCAGTTATGGTTTTCAGTTAAATTTTCCCTAGTTCTCATTATATGATTCTGACTCTTCATATTGTCACCTGGAGGTGGTTTTGAAGATCACATGAACAGCTGTAATTCTAAAAAAAAAAGTTTGAAAGCTATGCTCAAACCTTGACTATACCTAAAAAAAAAAAAGAATACAAGTTTGAAGGCTATGCTCAAACCTTGTCTAAATCTGTCGCAATCCCTTTGTTTCGTATTATGGGCCTTTAAAAGTAGACAGGAAAATAAAGAGAGAACAGAACAGAATTTGGGCATGGCGCAAGCTAGATTCGAATCTACATGTGCACATTCACTACCCACTCTGCCAGACAGTAAAATCTTTTGTATAACCTTTCTGTATTAATCTTTCCTAACAACTATTGCTTATAATTTTAATTAGAATGTATTTGTTTTTTGTGAGAAAGTTAGCATGATATTCTGTAGATGCCTTTATTTACATATAGATAGATAGATGGATGGATGGATGGATGGATGGATGGATGGATGGATGGATGGATGGATGGATGGATGGATGGATGGATGGATGGATGGATGGATGGATGGATGGATGGATGGATGGATGGATGGATGGATGGATGGATGGATGGATGGATGGATAGATAGATAGATAGATAGATAGATAGATGTTTAGATAGATTGGGACTATGCTATTACTGTTTTAATGTTTGGTTTCTAGAAAATTTAAAAATTACCTTTTTTTTTCTTCCTTAAGATGAGAAAAGGCAGACGGTTACTTCCTGTTGATCCTCTTGAATTTAATATTGGCAATGAGAACTCCACTAATTCCCAGCCTCCGTTACTTCTGGTTTGTATGGCCTGTTCTTGCACATCTGATGTCAGAAATAAGCAAATGTTGTGAGCATATCATACAGCAAACACTGAAATAAGTGTGCAAAGAAACATTACCACACTTTGTTGCCACAAAAAGTAGTTTGATTGGCAGTTCAAGCAGCTTTGAATTTTAATTTGTTAGGAAAAATACATTCGATTGGCAAATAAAGAATAAACGGTTAGCAGTGGTGTGAAAAATTTGTGATTTGTCCAACCAGTGTGCTAAACAAATTCTGTAAAGTGCACCTGCTGAGCATTTTCTGACTGTTAACAGTGATAAGACTGTGTTGAAATCTTGACTGTTTCCCCACTGAAGCAAATAATCACAAAATTAGTCAAGCTTAGGTTAAAATGACAGGGTTTGTTTCCTTATTTCAGTACAGACTCTTACTGAATTGGTATAGAAAATATTTAGCTTGTAAATAGTACATGTAATTTTATTTGATAAAAAATGGTAAAACATTTTAAGCACATGATTTCAGGTAAGGTCAATGTTATGTGTGACCATTACCTGTTTAATATAAATTATTTCTTATTTTATTATAATTATTTCTTTATTTATTTCATTTTTAAAGTATTCAAGTAGCCAAGAGAAAGAAACCCAGAGTAAGGACTCAGTAAATGAAGACAACTGGTCCACAACCTTTAAGCAGATTCAGGAGAATGGAACACATGGCAGAGGTGAAGAGATGAAGGACATGATGCAAATCAGCCAGAGAAGTCTGGACAAACCCTCTCATTTTGGTAAGATGTGCTCTCCGCTTCAATTTCCCTTACAGATTTCTGAGGATTTATAGTTTTCCAAGACTTTAGAGGTGAATGGGTTTCCCCTTCAGGCCATCCAATGTTTTTTTCTACTGTCAGGGAGATTTAGGCTACTTTCTGCTGGGAATAAACCTAAGACACTATAAATGCAATGTTATTTGTTAAAAACACTACAAAAAACTACAGGAATTAAACTGACAGGACAAAATTCTTTCCAGGCTTGTTGGATAGACTCATAAATTCCTCTTTATTTCATTTCAGTATTTACTTACATCATAAAATAATAAGTGTTTTGTTTGCTCTCTGTAGATGACTGCACACCACACCTGGAACAGAGGATGACAAAATCTCGTTCCCTCTCCAAGATGAGCCTCTCTTCAGCTGGCAGCGCTAACTATCATCTCCACCGTGAGCTTTCTTACAGCCTGGAAGACTCAGAGGATGATGATGATGAATCTGAGATGCATGTGATATACAGTCCTGCCCTACTTAGGGAGCCCTCGCCAGATGAGGTTCCTCCACAGGTAAAGTAAAAAAAAACATGACAAAAACTGTAGTAAAGATCACCTGTCAAACTGATGTGACATTTGTTGACATGTGACATTTGTACATCTTTGTTCAAATGCAAAGCTATAGAGACTCAAATCCATTATACTTCTATAACCCCATGGGGGTTCATAGCTTCCTTTAAAAACAATGTAAGTGTTGTTGGCACATGCAGTACATTTTGTATCTCTATGACACTAGATTATTGAGCTCAACAAGCGTATGTCTGCAATCGAGACTCTCCTAAGCCGTTTGGAGCAGAAAATTACCTTACCGGTAATTGGGGGATCAGCGGAACTGGTAAGTTTGAAGAAAATATGTGCAACTAACAGGTTGGTTTATGAAGTGTCAAAAATACAGTGAAAACAATAATAACTTTGTTTTATATAAACTGCCGTTCAAAAGTTGTAATGTTTTTAGAAGTATCTTATGCTCACCAAGGCTGCATTTATTTGATTAAAAATACAACAACAACAACAAAAATGTATTATTGTATTATTAAAATATAAAATTACTGTTTTCTATTTGGATATATTTTCAAATGTAATTTATTTATGTGATGCAAAGCAGCATTACTCCAAATATGATGATTTGCTGTTCAATAAACATTTATGATTATTATCAATATTAAAAAAGTTTACGGCTGCGTTGACCTTGGACCTCAAGCAACATGGCTTGTGTGCCTCTCCACTCATTCTTCAGACTCTAGGACCCTGATTTCCAAAGGAAATGCAAAATTTACTTTCATCAGAGAACATAACTTTGGACCACTCAACAGCAGTCCAGTCCTTTTTGTCTTTAGCCCAGATGAGACGCTTCTGGCACTGTCTGTTGTTCAAGAGTGGCTTGACACAAGGAATGTGACAGCTGAAACCCATGTCTTGCATACGTCTGTGCGTAGTGGTTCTTGAAGCACTGACTCCAGCTGCAGTCCACTCTTTGTGAATCTCCCCCACATTTTTGAATGGGTTTTGTTACAATCCTCTCCAGGGTGCGGTTATCCCTATTGCTTGGATTATATTGCTTGGTTATCCCTATTATACACTTTTTTCTACCACATCTTTTCCTTCCCTTTGCCTCTCTATTAATGTGCTTGGACACAGCTCTGTGAACAGCCAGCCTTTTGCAATGACATTTTGTGTCTTGCCCTCCTTGTGCAAGGTGTCAATGGTCATCTTTTGGACAACTGTCAAGTCAGCAGTCTTCCCCATGATTGTGTAGCCTACATAACTAGACTGAGAGACCATTTAAAGGCCTTTGCAGGTGTTTTGAGTTAATTAGCTGATTGGAGTGTGGCACCAGGTGTCTTCAATATTGAACCTTTTCACAATATTCTAATTTTTTTGAGATACTGAATTTGGGATTTTCCTTAGTTGTCAGTTATAATAATCAAAATTAAAAGAAATAAACATTTGAAATATATCAGTCTGTGTGTAATGAATGAAAATAATTTACAAGTTTCAGTTTTTTAATGGAATTAGAGAAATAAGTCAACTTTTTTATGATATTCTAATTATATGACCAGCGCCTGTGTGTGTGTGTGTGTATGTATATATATATATATATATATATATATATATATATATATATATATATATATATATATATATATATATATATATATACAGTAAGGAAAATAAGTATTTGAACACCCTGCTATTTTGCAAGTTCTCCCACTTAGAAATCATGGAGGGGTCTGAAATTGTCATCGTAGGTGCATGTCCACTGTGAGAGACATAATCTAAAAAATCACAATGTATGATTTTTTAAATATTTATTTGTATGATTCAGCTGCAAATAAGTATTTGAACACCTGAGAAAATCAATGTTTATATTTGGTCCAGTAGCCTTTGTTTGCAATTACAGAGGTCAAACGTTTCCTGTAGTTTTTCACCAGGTTTGCACACACTGCAGGAGGGATTTTGGCCCACTCATCCACACAGATCTTCTCTAGATCAGTCAGGTTTCTGGTCTGTCGCTGAGAAACACGGAATTTGAGCTCCCTCCAAAGATTCTCTACTGGGTTTAGGTCTGGAGACTGGCTAGGCCACGAACCTTGACATGCTTCTTACAGTTGTTCCCCAAAATCTCGCAATATATGGCCCCGGTCATCCTCTCCTTAATACAGTGCAGTCGCCCTGTCCCACGTGCAGAAAAACACCCCCAAAGCCTGATGCTAAGGCTTTAAGCAGAGAACCTTCCGTGCCATGCATGATTTCAAACAATGACGTCTTAGTGTATTAGCAACAGTAACCTTGGAAACGGTGGTCCCAGCTCTTTTCAGGTCATTGACCAGCTCCTCCCGTGTAGTTCTGGGGTGATTTCTCACCTTTCTTAGGATTGTTGAAACCCCACGAGGTGAGATCTTGCATGGAGCCCCAGTCCGAGGGAGATTGACAGTCATGTTTAGCTTCTTCCATTTTCTAATGATTGCTCCAACAGTGGACCTTTTTTTTTACCAAGCTGCTTGGCAATTTCCCCGTAGCCCTTTCCAGCCTTGTGGAGGGGTACAATTATGTCTCTAGTGTCTTTGGACAGTTCTTTGGACTTTTGCCATGTTAGTAGTTGGATTCCTATTGATTGTATTGGGTAGACAGGTGTCTTTATGCAGCTAACGACCTCATATAGGTGCATCTAATTTAGGATAATAAATGGAGTGGAGGTGGACATTTTAAAGGCAGACTAATAGGTCTTTGAGGGTCAGAATTCTAGCTGATAGACAGGTGTTCAAATACTTATTTGCAGCTGTATCATACAAATAAATAGTTAAAAAATGATATATTGTGATTTCTGGATTTTTTTTTTTTAGATTATTCTCTCACAGTGGACATGCACCTACGATGACAATTTCAGACCCTCCATGATTTCTAAGTGGGAGAACTTGCAAAATAGCAGGGTGTTCAAATATATATATATATGCACTCACTTAAAGGATTTTTAGGAGCACCTGTTCAATTTCTCATTAATGCAATTATCTAATCAACCAATCACACGGCAGTTGCTTCAATGCATTTAGGGGTGTGGTCCTGGTCAAGACAATCTCCTGAACTCCAAACGGAATGTCAGAATGGAAAAGGTGATTTAAGCAATTTTGAGCGTGGCATGGTTGTTGGTGCCAGACGGGCCGGTCTGAGTATTTCACAATCTGCTCAGTTACTGGGATTTTCACACACAACCATTTCTAGGGTTTACAATGAATGGTGTAAAAAGGGAAAAACATCCAGTATGCGGCAGTCCTGTGGGCGAAAATGCCTTGTTGATGCTAGAGGTCAGAGGCAAATGGGCCGACTGATTCAAGCTGATAGAAGAGCAACTTTGACTGAAATAACCACTCGTTACAACCGAGGTATGCAGCAAAGCATTTGTGAAGCCACAACCTTGAGGCGGATGGGCTACAACAGCAGAAAACCCCACCGGGTACCACTCATCTCCACTACAAATAAGAAAAACAGGCTACAATTTGCACGAGCTCACCAAAATTGGACAGTTGAAGACTGGAAAAATGTTGCCTGGTCTGATGAGTCTCGATTTCTGTTGAGACATTCAGATGGTAGAGTCAGAATTTGATGTAAACTGAATGAGAACATGGATCCATCATGCCTTGTTACCACTGTGCAGGCTGGTGGTGTAATGGTGTGGGGGATGTTTTCTTGGCAAACGTTAGGCCCCTTAGTGCCAATAGGGCATTGTTTAAATGCCATGGCCTACCTGAGCATTGTTTCTAGCCATGTTCATCCCTTTATGACCACCATGTACCCATCCTCTGATGGCTACTTCCAGCAGGATAATGCACCATGTCACAAAGCTTGAATCATTTCAAATTGGTTGAACATGAACATGAGTTCACTGTACTAAAATGGCCCCCACAGTCACCAGATCTCAACCCAATAGAGCATCTTTGTGATGTGGTGGAACGGGAGCTTCTTGCCCTGGATGAGCATCCCACAAATCTCCTTCAACTGCAAGATGCTATCCTATCAATATGGGCCGACATTTCTAAAGAATGCTTTCAGCACCTTGTTGAATCAATGCCACGTAGAATTAAGGCAGTTCTGAAGGCGAAAGGGGGTCAAACACAGTATTAGTATGGTGTTCCTAATAATCCTTTAGGTGAGTGTATATATTCCAGTGTATATATCCCATTTATTTTTTTAAATGTAATTTATTCTGGTGATTGTAAATTTTCAGCTTCAGTCACATGATTCATCCGAAATCCTACTAATAGGCTGATTTGCTGCTCAAGAAACATTTTTTATTATCATTGTTAAAAACAGTTGTTCTGCTTAATATTTTTTGCTTTGATAAAAAAGCATTAATTTGAAATATAATTTAATAATAAACCGTATAAAAAATAAATAAATAAAATTGATCCCAAACTTTTGAATGGTAGTGTACATTTATACATTACTATTTTGAAAAATTCTTTAGTATCATCCTATATTGTTTCACCCACAGAAGGAGAAACATATCATTAACATATCTGGATAAATCCATGAAATTGGCATCAAGTTACTTTTATCAAAACATTTTCATCTAAAGGACCCTCCTGACATTAAATCCTCATGTAGTTCTTCTGCTCTACCTTCAGGTTGAGCAGAAAGAGGAGGATCTGTCTTCAGCTGACTTGGAGGAGCTTGAGCTCAGAAAAAAGCTTGAAGAGCTTACTGAAAAAATAAGTGACAAAGGCCTATCGTCTGATGAGGAGGATGCAACAAAATCTTCAGCATGCTCTCCAAAAAAAGAAGCCCTTTATCATGCTACAGCTATGAGAAGAGTTTCAGCTGGACTTGGAAATGTCAGACATGAGTGGCCTCTTGAGGTTGAGTGGGTAAGAGTATGTACACTATCAGCACTTAAAAAACCTGTTATACATCATGGTGTAAATTGTTATTCATGTTTCCTTACAAATGCTTTAGTTCAGTGCTTTGACTTGAACCCACTCTGCTGTTCTTAAGAATTTTTGTTTCTAATTGTATACACCAGAAAGCAAAGCCGAATGTACATAAATCATTAAAAAAGCAGAAGCGGGTGAGTTCCTATGAATTTAGCAACACAACCAGCTGTGAACTGTTGCAACTGGAGGGTAAAGTTGCAATGGCAGCCGCCAGTGTCCAGAGCACTCAAAGTGGGGTACGCCACTCAGTCTAAACACCAAAATGTTTCCAGATCTTGCTATAGCTGTCTGTTGAAAGTTGTTTTTGTGCTTATTTAAAGGTTACAGACATTCAGAAAAGAATCGCTGCTTTGAGTGCTGCAGGGATGACAGTGGAGACGCCCCGTAGATGGGTATGTGGAGATCCAGATGCTCACAGTCACATATTCCTATTTAGATTTCCATGACCTTGGCAGTACAGAAACACGTACTGAAACTCTCTCTCTCTCTCTCTCTCTCAAAAAATTGTTTTTTTAAATTAAATTATATAAATTATATATCTTATTTCCACACATTATATGGAGCAATATATACATAGCAAGTTTAGAAAGAGGCTAAATATAGTTTTCTGTTCTTCCCTTTTCCATTCAGGCTCCTCAGCCATCAAGGACGTTGCATGAATTTCCAATTAGTAAGAGCAGTTTTATACTGCATTTTCGACAACATGTAATCTGTCATTTACATTCATTTCTCAGTCATCTTTGTGTTTTATAAAATGCAAAGAGCTGATTTTCCTCTTCTTTTGCTACACAAAGGGAAAGTTCACCCCAAAATTAAAATTTGGTCATTTACTCACCCTCAAGTTGTTCCAAACCTGTATGAATTTATTTTGTCTGCTGAACACAAAATAATATATTTTGAAGAATTGGTAATAAAACCGTTGATGGGACCCATCATTGTTTATTATTTTTATAGTGACAGAATTAAAAATTTTGGGTGAACTATACCTTTAAGTGTGTTGCAATTACATAATATAAAACAATGGAAATTATTTTAAATTTAGCACAATATAAATATTCACACACTTATTTTTGTCCAGTTTTAGATTATACAACAAATAAAGATGGCTTCCACAGTTCCCAGATACAAATCCCTATATTTGTTATATTTGTTTTATTTCTTATTCTGAACCACACACACACAGTGATTTTTATGCATAAACTGATAGCAATCAGGCCCCCTGCTCAGCCTCTGGAACAAATCAAATTACTACTAGTCATTTTTTAATCAAAATTCCTGCAGGATTCATGTAAGAGACGTCATGTGGAAACATGTCTTGTGTACTTAACGTTCTTTTTGCTTTCTCTGAAGGAGGCAGCAATGAAGCAAGATCTTTACGGAAGCTGGTCATCATGTGAAGACACTTCAGCAAGTTAGCGCTCTTTCACATGTTTTCAGTGGTCCATGATAGAATACAAACTCACAGAACATATATCAACGTGTTAAAAGAATGTTTATTTCATGTTAATTAAGTCAACTGCATGGGTTTGTGCGCTGAAACTCCTAGCTTCATAATATATATAATTAATACTTGCTTCAGTCTTTTATTAGATGAGTGTCAGATTGCTCAGATAAACGTGAGGTTCGCCTTTTAGCATGTGCTGTTTCTTAGAATAGAAAATATCAATTATGCAAATAATAAAAAAATGTCTTTAGTACACTTAACTGCTGTCGTTTTGATACAAACTCAATATTTGTATTATAGTAAATATTTAATATCTTAGTTCAGATTTCTATGTAGTTTCCTATGTTATATATCATGAAATATTGTATTTGATATATTTTTTATGTATTACAAATGTTTTTCTGCTCATTAAATATCTTAAACCTTTTTTCTTTTCTGTCAATTTGTTCTGTGTCAGCGATGTATTAACGAATCAATAACATTGCCATGCACATTTCCAACATATGCTGGGTTATCACCCTCTTCATATCCAAATCACCACTTTCATTTGCATATTTAATGTAAGAATGTTTTGTGTGTACATGTAAACTGTGCAGGATTCACCCTCCCCCAGAGGAGGTATAAATTGGTGGATCGGGCTGTCCAGGATAGCATATCCTCAACCTGAGATCGACTCAAGGAAGCTGCTCAGAAGTTCTTTCATATACTCACAGCTATGACAAGACTATAAGATCACAAATCCTCAGAACAACTCCTACCTTGAAGACAACATATTTATGCTGCTTCTACTTTAAAGGAATTTTCATCTGACAGTTGAAGAAGACAGAATACCAAGAGGTGAACAGCTTCCAGCATTCTGTAAGTGTCAATGCATTGTTTTTGACAAAATATGATGGCGAAGAGGACTATTGTACTATTTTAGGAAATTACTTTTTTTTTTTTTTCAGTTAAGAATCTTGTCAAATGTAGCAGCATCAAACTGAATATATTACCATTAAATATAATTTGATGCTATTCTACTAACTGTATATTTGTAAATGCCAAATTGTGTAATTTTCTCACGAAAACATTTTTTTATAGCCATGATATATAAATATATAACCTGCAAACATAGAAACAAATGTGGTAAGTGGCAAGCATTTTGTAGACTGTGTTTTACTGATTATACTTTTGATTACCGTTTATTTCTTTTTTTTGCAGGTGACTCTTTTCTCTCAGTCTGGTGGCAGACACTAAGCCATGCTTGTAAAGCTGTGTGCTCTGCTCCATATCCTTATGCTGTTAGCACGTTTTACCCAGCCAAAACCTCATGATGAGCTTCCATTACGCTCAATGGGGATGAGGGGTACGATTTCACAGATTGAAATATTTTAAATATGTTTGCTATAATAATATAAAATACTCCCATTCTTTATACTATTATTCCCTGTAGATCCAAACATTGATGCCGTTTGGTATAAAGACAGAGGAATACGACCTGTTGGGAGATTTGGCCGACGGATGGCTCAAAGGGGTGAAGGATCATATTTTGGAAAGCAGAGATTTTGCTATCCTGAGGTCCTGGTTGTAGACTGACAACGCAAATTTACAGATTATTACAAATGATATTAAAGCATCTGCTTCTGTTATGTATGCACTTATTTTAATATTTGTTCAATGCATTTAATTTCAACACTATACATACGGTAGTAATATGTGTTAAAATGTGTCATAGTATCTGTTTAGACAAACTGTTAACAGACAGACATCAGTGTGTTGACACCTATTGCTGTGTTAATTCTACCCTCAATGCATGTTCATGTGACATCAATGGACAAAACAGACAGAAAAATAACAGTTTAAAGAATTCTGATTCACACGTTTATTGTATCAGGGTATTAGAAAGATTGGTTGATGGAATGTTCAATAAAGTCAATATCCATTTAAACTGTCATAATCTACAGAAAATGTATTACATTATTTAAAGCTTATGCAGCTGCATTACAACATCATTCTTTACTTGATAACCAACAAACATGAACAATGGACAAATAACTGTTGCAGTAGTTTGTCGTCTCAACCACTGTGAGACAACAAAGTGAGAAATCAAACCAAATTAGGTTAATTTGAGGGAAAGTCAAATGGATGTCACTGGGAAGAGAACAGACAGATTGCGTCTTGGTCACAGTTCTTAAAG